>CM072150.1:3640235-3687019 GCA_036850595.1 Rhyacichthys aspro | reverse complement strand
GCTATACTTTGAAATAAATCAATAAATGCCTTTGAAGTACATAACAAAATTTAGAACAAACCTTTCTAAATGACTGAGTGTGTAATTCATTTAGAAAACGTGGAGTGACGCTAGTGCAGGTTACGCATGCGCACATCCTAACTTTTAAAATCATTTTCAGATACCCTTCACTTGTGGCTTTTTGTGGAACAGAGCCAGACACATATTTACTATACTAAAACCTGATATTATATTATTATACTCTTTAAAATCTTACGTGACAGCGTGACAAGTCGGTGCTGTTTATTTGTAGAATAAAGATAAAGCATTTGAGGAAGAGGCGCTTATTGATGATATAAGCTAATATTATGATCTTTTTACCAAGAACACACATATCTTATGATTGTTTACTCTGCTCTCGTATAGTCCTGCTGACATTGTGGTCTATTAGCCCGACTACATGTTGTCTTTGGATAACGTAAAGGTTAATCAACTTATCCTCGACTTAGGCTGGTTTAGCCAAGATGCTAACGCTACAACGCCTCAACACGGGCCGCTACAGTAAATAATTCTAACTGAAACGGGACAGGTGTGTTCAGCAGGTGCCCCTCCGTGTCCCTGAAGCCTGGCTACATCCTAAAGTCAGTGTTACCTGCAGAAAAGGAGTTTTAGCTTTGCACTCACCGCCGCGCAGCTCTCCTCGTCCGCCATCTTGGGACTGGAGTGATCAACACTAGAAGCTGTTGCCATGGAGACCGGAAGAGGCCGCGTGCTGAAGACCGTTATATTTAGTTTAATTTCCCTGATTGAGACAGCAAATTATAAATTCATTTAGTGCCTTCTGATACAAATTGGTTGGGCAAAAAAAGCAAACAACAAGCTTGCTGCTCAAGGATAAACAATTAAGGAATAGAGAGGAGATAACAATCTAAAAATATTGGTCACTTTCTAAATAATGAAAGTATAGTGCATCTATGCAACTTTATCGATGCACAAAGCGAATCTGGGACTCTTTCCATCCCTAATATACTGTTAAACTGTTGGAGGATCTGGTCTCTTCCATGAGACCAGAATGTGTTTTTTTTTGCTTCTGCCATCGCATGTAATACCACCTTTTTCTGAGATTGGTTTAAACCACAGCTTGCTATCGATTTTATGTCCCTCAACAAAGGTAGCATTGCCCTCTCATTTCAAATTTCTGCACACTAAGTTTTAATGAAGACATAGTTTTACTGCTGACAATTTATGAATCAAAAGGCAATACTGAGGATTTTCTTGTGAATGTGCAATATTTCTCAACGCTGTGGCTGGTACTGTGCTAATGTAAGCATCCCAAAATCTGTCAGTGATCAACCCGAGAGCTCTTGATAAAGCAGGCCTATATTTTAATGTTTAAATACATGCAATTTCTTTATTTATACCTATAGCCTATACCACTTATGGGGGTTGCTACACACGATCAGTTTGGTGAAGTTTTTACACTGGGGACCCTTTCTTGCTTCAGACCAGTAGAGACTGGGTCTGTGGCTGGTGCTGTTCCCCGGGGGATTTAAACCCCTAATGCCCCACATCAAAGACAGGTGCACCTTTCCACCACAGAGGAGTTAGGTAAAAGCCTAAATATAAGCACAATTAACTAAGTAAAGCCTTAAGAACTACAAATTTACAGACATGATTGACCCAGTGACAATTATCTGGACAAACAGTAAGGATTTCTACACTTTATACTGTATGTAGGCACATGTTTTTGTGGCATATGACAGATACATTTCTCAATATAACATGAAATTACAGCCACAAAACTGAGCAAAAGCAAGAGCATTTAAACTGCTCACATTTAAATACTGCACACATAGTAAATACTAAGTGCTAGACTTGAAACTTTGTAATATGCAAAGTTTTATTAGATCTGGGGGCAATGATAAGACAGAAAGAAAAAATGAGGAACTCTCTGAAACTCCAAATAATATTCAGTAACAATCTTTTAGGTTTCTGTTTACCCCAAACTCTCTGTTGCGGCCTTTATAAGAAGTATTATGGTGCATATACTGCTTTATAGTGTAATAAATGATAATTTGTTGTATGGGTCTATTGGGTTTGTCTGTTGAGCCCATCCCACGTCACTGATTTTTAGACGTAGAAGGTTCTTTGTCAGTAGGTGTGTGCAGCAGGTGTTTCCTCAACAGAGGCGGCGAAAGAGGAAGTTGCCTCAGTACGATTAGAGACCATCCCTCAGCCACTCTACTCCACAAAAGCACAACAACTCATTTAAACAAGTTAATTAAAGCCAGAATAATAGAATAAACCGATAAACTGTAGTAATTTTGTAGTAATTTTATGCTGTTACGTATCTACCTCATTATGTAACAGGAAAAAACAGAACACAAAAATACTGTTCTTCAGGTCTGGGGAGAACCCGGTCTGGGCAGGACTTGGGTGGCTGCGGTGGTGCGTTCACTGGACTGTGACTGTGACGGGTGGAACTTTCTCTGACATGTCTTTGTCTAACAGCTGGTGTCTTTACTTCAGAAACAGCTCGACTAAAGACGACACATGGGAGTCGTGAGTCACATTTGACATGACGTTATTAGTTTTATTTTCCTTGTAGTCAGATATTATGTCAGATTTAGCATATATCACTAGTTTTATTGTAACTGTCACATTAATGTATGAGATAGAAGAGTTTCTGATTTTGTTGTAATGATGTAGTGTCATTTAAAGGCCTAGTTTTAAACTATTGGGGCACTTTTGAAGATTCTCTTAAATAACTCAGATAATAGTCAGTAGAGGGATTAACAAAGGACTTTAAATGCCTCTTTATGAAGATTAAATACAGTAATAATGGCTAAAATTAAACCATTAACCAGTGATTTGTTCCACTGATGCTTAATGAACCTTTTGACCTTTACACCTTATGCTTTCCTCTCTTTAAAACTGAAAAACTAAAGTGTGGTTTTGTGTCCCTCTCCCAGAAGACTTCCCGTCCCACCGTGTACCCAGGGGACATCGTGGAATACCCCAGGAACAAGTACTTCTCCCATTTCGCAGTGTGCTACGGAGAGATGGACGGCGTTCAATACGTGGCCCACCTCACTTCTCGGGGTCAGTCCGTCACTTTCTCCTGTTTCTTTTTATGGTCTTCAGTTACATAGTGAGGTAGATACGCAACAACATGCTATTAGACCATCAGCAGAGCACGAGGCTTTGGAAGAGAAGCTAATGAAGTTGCTGATTTAGGAAAAAATGAAAACAAAGATCGAAAATAACAAAGGAAGAGCTGCAGACGGCTGTAACAACTTCCTGCATCAACCACACATCTAACGTCTGTTCTTATCCTCTCCAGCTCAGTTCACCACTAGATGGAGACAAATTCATAAAAACAAAATTAGAAACAGGCAGTAATAACGATATTAAACTATTCTGGCTCCCACAATGGGTCATGTCCTTTCTCGTATTTAAAGGAAAACTGTTTATTCGTCTAAAAGCAGATTGTAATAGGAATAATCTGAGAAAAAAACACGTCTTTTTATTTTTATTGCTATTATCAAAGATTAAAGGGAGAATGTTGAGCACATACCAGGAGCATGGGCCAATCACATGCCCACATAGAAGGTGGGTCTCATGTTAGGGACGCTCCTATTGGCTGTTGGTTAGAAAACAGCACAGAAAAGAAAAAACTAGCACCAAGCGAGGACTTTACAGTGGAGATATTTACAAAGAATAGATTTCTTTTGTTTTTGTGCAGATTCTGACTCCAGGTACGTGTTATTCGGCCGAGCTCTGAGGTCAGAGGTCAAACTGGACCCACTCCCGCTGCTCGGCAAGAAATATAAGGTTAAGTATTCATATATTCGTATTCATATGTATGCCGACCTTTGGAGTAGATTATAGTGACAATTCTCATTTGGAGTGTCTCTTTTTCAGGTGAACAACATGTTGGACGATTCGTTTCCGGCCCGAGACTTCCACACGGTGGTGAAGCCGGCCATCGACGGCCTGATCGGACTGGAGCAGACCTTCGACATCCTCTACCACAACAGCGAGCACCAGGCCACGCTCCTCAGATACGGAGTCAAGAAATCCCAGCAGGTCCTCCTCTCTCTGTACATCCCAGACTCTTTATCCAAGTCCTATGTTCTCTGAAGTAAGCTGTGTTTTTATGTGGAACAGATAGAGAAGGTCTACGAGTACATCAAGCCCACGTGGAAGAAGCCCTTCGAAGACAAGACCCTGTGAAAACGTCTCATTTACCACTTTACCTGCAGTTTTTAAGATTTAGATTCAGTTGATGCTAAACTGTTTTCGCCCATTTACAATGTAGTTTGACTTTGCAATTAAATAGTGAGCGTTTTTTAGACATTCTGACTGTTTAAAATCTATTTTAAATGTTAATATGGCCCCTTAAATGATATAAAGGTGGCCATAGTCAGTATTTATATTTCAAGAAGTTTTAACCAAACCATTCAATCAGGACCAAAAGAATGAGCATATTTTAATATTTTGGTTTTAATTACATCGACGACAAATGCCATATGCACCTTTTTAGCTCTTATGTTTGATGCCATTTCCAAAATAAAACAGGAAACCAAATAAAAGCTAATATTTCTTTTAATCACCGACAGCTATGACTCCTGTGTTCAATGATTTAAAAATAGTATTGTGCTCTTTATGGCACGAAAAGGCACTTTAGCGCAATAACTTTTATATGGGACCAATTTATATTACCCAAAATGCCGCTAAAACTAACTTTTCCTTTGTTCTTAGCTACGAACAAACAAAAGAGGTCAAATTAGTTAAACATTTAGCAACAAAATAAGTTTCGTTAATAAATATCCAAAGCCTTAATACGAGACTACATTTAACAAATAAAGTGCTACAAGGAGAACAAGCAATTTATTAAATATTACAAGACATTTTGAACAGAACTGAGTCGCCAGTTTAGAACAGATCACCAGTATTTACACCCACTGAACATGAAGATTAAAAAGTACTATAAGTTAACCAATAAATCCTGTTAAAGCCCCATATTAGTCTCAAACTTCTGCTTAAAGGCACTAAATATTACGCAAAAACCTAACAAGTAGTAAGTTTATGCAGTCTATGCTTCATCAAAGTTATACAAATCAAATAAATATTGTTCTTTCTGCTCATTCATGTGCTCTTTTTATCTACAGAAATCTTAAATACACCTGATTTTTTTTTATTTCATGATAACAGCATGGTATTTTGCACAAAACTTCATGTGAAGAGCGTCAGAACCTGCTTCATATCAGAAATAGTGATTAGAACTGTAAAAATCCCTTCTCCCTTCGCGAATTAGCAGCTATTTTTTTTACATTATTAACAAAAAAACGTAAAACCGTGAGTAACATTCATTCATCAGTACTGTAACATGCTCTGTTTGGTTTTAAACATCAATTGTCACCTCTTTATTGTAACTGATACCTGTCAGTAAAAATCTTCAGACACGAAACAGCATCTTTTACAGGAATGAATCAAAAAAACACATCTCGTAACCTCTAACCAAAGTATTTTTGCAATGAGACGACAGCTTCTCCAAACCCACTAACCCCACACTGACTTCATTTTGTCGTATTCGTCGAGGAAGACTTCAGTTCTGGCCGAAGGCTCCCTGCGCGGCTGAAGAGGCGGCGCTGGCAGCTGCACTTTGGAAGGTTTGGTTTCTCATGACGTTTTGAGAGAACTCCTGCTGTGCCTTGGTGAAGCTGGCCCCGGTTCTCCTGTACTTCGAGTGAACCTGAGTGACACAGTGTACACAGCGCTTAGGAGATAATCAGATACTTCATGGTCTACAGGTCAGAATACACATCGAAATATAGAAAATTTGTCTTGGGTCAGAGGAGCTACTCAAATCACAACAGATAAAAACATCCAAACAACAATAAAATCACACAACATTTACAATAAAAAGTGCAAAAGCAGCAGCAACAAATAAAGTGCTTCTGTTTGTCCTCCAGCTCTTTATTAATAAGTTTGACTGATGTGGGAATAAATGAGTTTTTGTATTGGTTATATTTACTCAGAGAAATCTCCAGAGTTCATCAGAGAGTATTCACACTGTTTTAACTAAACTTGAAATTTGAGATTTAGATTTAACACTAAATAATGATGTTTTTACACACTCACACGCTAAATAATGATGTTTTTACACACTCACATGCTAAATACTGATGTTTTTACACACTCACACATTAAATAATGATGTTTTTACACACTCACGTGCTAAATAATGATGTTTTTACACACTCACATGCTAAATACTGATGTTTTTACACACTCACACGCTAAATAATGATGTTTTCACACACTAAATACTGATGTTTTTACACACTCACACACTAAATACTGATGTTTTTACACACTCACATGCTAAATAATTATATTTTTACACACTCACATGCTAAATAATGATGTTTTTACACACTCACACACTAAATACTGATGTTTTTACACACTCACACGCTAAATAATGATGTTTTTACACACTCACACGCTAAATAATGATGTTTTTACACACTCACACGCTAAATAATGATGTTTTTACACACTCACACACTAAATACTGATGTTTTTACACACTCGCATGCTAAATAATTATATTTTTACACACTCACATGCTAAATAATGATGTTTTTACACACTCACACACTAAATACTGATGTTTTTACACACTCACACGCTAAATAATGATGTTTTTACACACTCACACGCTAAATAATGATGTTTTTACACACTCACACGCTAAATAATGATGTTTTTACACACTCACACGCTAAATAATGATGTTTTTACACACTCACACGCTAAATACTGATGTTTTTACACACTCACACGCTAAATACTGATGTTTTTACACACTCACACGCTAAATAATGATGTTTTTACACACTCACACACTAAATAATGATGTTTTCACACACTCACACGCTAAATACTGATGTTTTTACACACTCACACACTAAATACTGATGTTTTTACACACCTACACGCTAAATAATGATGTTTTTACACACTCACACACTAAATACTGATGTTTTTACACACTCACACACTAAATACTGATGTTTTTACACACCTACACGCTAAATAATGATGTTTTTACACACTCACACACTAAATAATGATGTTTTTACACACTCACACACTAAATAATGATGTTTTTACACACTCACACACTAAATACTGATGTTTTTACACACTCACACACTAAATAATGACATTTTTACACACTCACGTGCTAAATAATGATTCTTTTACACACTCACACGCTAAATAATGATGTTTTTACACACTCACACACTAAATAATGATGTTTTTACACACTCACACGCTAAATAATGATGTTTTTACACACTCACACACTAAATAATGATGTTTTTACACACTCACACTCTAAATACTGATGTTTTTACACACTCTCACGCTAAATACTGATGTTTTTACACACTCACACACTAAATAACAGTTATATTATTAAAATGTGCTGTACCATTTTGAGGAGGATGATGGCCAGGACAGCGTTCACAGTGAAGAAACCGGCCACAACCATCATAATCACAGCCACAGGCAAGTGGGACCTGATCATGGTAATGGATGAAATCCACCCGCTGTGAACACACAAAGTCAACAGTTTATTCAGATATAATGGAGATGCAGCTCGATAAATGAAAATCTACACTAACAGTGACCAAGCAATGGTGAAAAATATATGAGATAGTGTCAGATAGAAAGGAATCCCAAAGAGAAAATACCATAGAATAAAAAGCAGAACCACAGACAGGTTAGGGCAGCAGAAATCTGTCAAAGAGATGGAGAAGGAAGATCATGACGCGCTGAGAAGACACACTTTGAAGAGACATGTGAGCGTTTGTGCACAACAGCACATTAACAAGAGTTTCACTAAGTCCAAGGTTAACTCTGTCTTACATTAGCTGAGGACAGTACTGACCTGTTTCCCCACCGCGGGATCCCTACAGCCTGGATGATGTACACCACAACTTGGAAGAAAAACACGAAGAAGAAGAAAAAGAAGCTGAAGGAACTGTCAGACCTGGAGACACAGAACAGAACACAAAAATGTGAGGCTCAAACACAAAGCAGTGCAGTTTTATTACAGATATGTGGCTTTTTTAATAAAGTGGTGCCTGATTCAGAAATTTAAGGTGCAATTACATTTAGTATAAACCTCTAAAGCTCATTTCTCAGTTGTGATTGGTCATTATGCTGTGTTTCTATCCTCTATCTGGACCTCCTACTCTAGTTTCGTGTTAGCGGTGCTGGTGGGACGCGTACCTGAAGGCCCTGTAGACCGGTCTGTACCAGCAGATGAAGGACACCGGGGTGAACAGGATGAACCACAGAATGGACAGACCGAAGTCCACACCGGCTTCGTTGTTACCGGTGAAGAACGCCAGGCAGGCCAGCAAATTCAGGAAGAGGGTAGCACTGTGGACTGAGGGACACGACAAAAACAGTCTGAGGATGCATCACGATTATAATCACTATTATTTTACATGTTTACTCTCTGACTTTTATTGAACAAAACAGTGAATTCTCCTTAAAATAAATAATATAGTCAATCGTACAAGAAAATAGCTTAAAAAATAAACAGAAATAATCATTAAAATAAATAAAAAAGATCAACAATGTAGTGCACTTCCACAAGTAATAAATAAAAACAAGTAATAACACAGGTTTTGTAAGTGTCCAAAAATGAAATGATTAACTGCACAGCCCTACTTTATAATGATAAAAATTAAAATATTACGTCACTTTATGAAATTTCCCTCTAATTAGGAAAACCACATAATCACTTTTAACTATTTCCAGGTCTGAAAATTCATCAGAACAAATCTAAATCAATCTATTAAGACAAAGATTTATTTTAATGAGATGCAAAGGCACAACAGAGTTTAAATGACTTTAATCCTGTTTGATAAGAAATCCATATATTGTATTTTTTTATTTTCCAAAGTAGTGACTTAAAGCTTTTCATAAACTATTTTGGAATCATTTCATCTGGGTGTTTTTCATTGAGTCATGCAGATATTGTGATAAATTGGAGCTGACCTAAAAGAAACTTCAAGTTCTTTTAACTCATCATAATATTGACACAGTAATACTACCTCAAGCTGTTTAGTTCAAATGTTTACCCAAAAACAGAACCACAAACATGCAAGTAAATATATTTGAACGGTCTTTTCTCTCTTCTCTTCGATGAGGAACAAAGCCAAGCGTGTTTTACCTTAAGATCTAAATACTGTAGAGGAGTAGAAGCAGACTTACACATCCAGAGGTAGTACATTCGTTTGCAGATCCTGCGGTACTCCTCTGGGATGTCCTCCTCAAAGTCCTGGTAGAAACAGGGCTTCACCGGGAAGAACTTCGGGAGAGGAGGCCAGTTGTTCTCTTTGACTGTAAAACATTTCACAGCTGGGTTATCGTTCTCTCTGTTTCCCATAAATACACTACACAGCTGTAATTGAATCATTAATATTATTTGTTTTAAAGAAAATACACATGTTCTGGACCTGTGTGGTGCATTCATGTGCTTCTCGGAGGTTCCCAGCATTGTTAAAACGTTTTTTTTTTCGTCTTTCATCTCAAAAAGTCCGGATATTAATGTGGCAGACCCAAACATTTACTAGGTTTATTCAGCTTTAACAGACCTAACAAGGGACATTTAACATTTCTTTGCAATAAAAAGATGAATGCTAAAAAATACGTCTTGCTTTTGTGGAGTTTTGAGTTCCATACGCACAGAGAAAAACTGTCGTTCTTCCGAGGGGAACATGAACGCATCACTGGTTTACACACCTCCAGTGTTGGTCCTGCCTGCGCTGCGGTTCTCTAACTCTCGTTCCTTCCTCTCCAGTTCTGCAGCCTTCCTCTCCAACTCCTCCTGTTGTTTGGTGAGACTGGCCTGAGCTGCAGCAGTCACACTGGCCTGGGAACAAGGACGAGTCTTTAAACCAACTAATTCTACTTGAAGAAATGTACGAAATAGGAAGGTTCTTATTTTTATTTCTTTATTTTAACTTTATTTAGTCAGACAACCATTCAGACTCACATTTGTCACTCTGAGACTTAAACTTATCTTGGTCCAAAGGTGGTGCTGACCTCATTGACTCATCATTTTGGAAGCTGGTTAAACATTGGCACCGTGTAGACCTACTAATGATGTTAAATTAAAGTGTGTTCAGATACGATAATGTGGTCACTGTTATTGTTTTCTCTGTTCCTGCTCCTTTATTTCCGTGTAGCATTGGTTATAAACTATATTCTGCTGTTTTGTGATGGTTTACAAACACTATTTATTATTATTATTATAACTACAAGCTGTCATTACATCATGCATTAATTATATCACTTATGAATAAAATACGAGTGCATTAGTAACTTAGCGTTATTGAGTATTTGCGAGAGATTTTCTTTTTGTCTGTTCGTGTTTGATAAAAGTAGCTCTAAGACTCTCCTTCAAGAGGTTTTTAGCCAGAGCTGGAGCTTCTTAGGACGCAAACCGAGCCTGCTTTTCTCCAAATACCACTTTCTGATTGCTTTTGAGCTGTATCCTGCAGCGATGTGCCTCACCTGTGCGCTCTGCTCTACTGAGGTCGGTAGGACTGCGGGCTGGGACGAGGCAGACGAGACGGGAATGGTCGTTCCGGTGAAGTTTCCCTAAAAACATATTAAGCCAACAGTGAGTTTTTTTTACTGAGAGACAATGTTATCAGCTGCAGAGTTAAAAATAAAATACTGACGTGTTCAGTGGCAGAGAATGGGTTGAAGTCCCCGATCCTGTCCGTGACTCCACTCGTGGCTTGTGTGACTGAAGCATCCTACAAACAAACACAGACGTCAATCCAAAGACCCTCCTTCCTGAGTCACGTCCCACTCGAGCCATTATGGTTCAGGAATATGTAAATGCAATAGGAAAATGCACATAAAAGTGGCAATTTATTACTGCACCACAACATTTGAATGAAGCATAGGGTCAGGTTTGACTCCTTTTTTGTTTCTCTGTTCTGTTCTGACTGATCTGCCGCTGCACAAGTGACGTTTGAGCGCTGAAATTTCCCACCATCAGAGAAGCTCCTGAATTGGGTTTCATCACATTATTTATTGAAAGCCCCTCGGTTCTGACGCAATAGTCAAACAGCTCCGAGGCAATGTTGTATTATCGACAAAAACACTAAAAGACTACAAAGCAAAAAAAATAAAAATAAAAAATGGCAAAAAATTATTAGGTAGAGCATTAAATGAACACTAAATGGAGATTATTAACACAAAATTAATGCTTTGTAAATAATTAATTCATTATTAAAGCTCAATAGTTATTATAAATTGTCACCAAAGTTTCATCCTCAACAATATTTGATGTCGTATTCAGTTGGAAAAAGAGAGGTTATCCCTGCCTCAAAATGACTCGGTTTCATTCTTGATACAGATACCTTTTCCTGTGAATGCAATCTGTTTTTGGCACAAACCCAGAGGATAAAACTGTTAGAATAGTTTATCTGCTCAAACACATGAATAAATATTGTTTTAAAAGAGTGCTGACAAATTCTACAACTGCTCAGTCTCTATTTAAAAAAAGAAAAGATGACTTCAAGGCTCTGCTGCATTATCAAAAACAGACTAAAGCAGTTTTTCGACACAAACCTGAACCAATTATCTACCTTCACACACTTTTTGGTACAGAAAATATAAGAGTGCAGGGTAGTAGCGAGGGTTTAGGAACTAATGATGTCAGGTGTTTCTAGAGAGGCAGAGGTCATAAGAAGAAAGGGACTCGACACTAAACGTGAGGCACCAAAGGCATATTCACTATGAATCCATGCACCAAAGTAATAATTTAACAAAAAAGAATCTCCGATCTCCAACAGCAATTACTTGTTAATCCTTATAATATAAAAGGGAGGGGCAATCTTTTCAGTTTGGGGCTCTAGGCAATTGGCTGCAAAATAAGCACATAATCTGACTGGTTATAAACAACATTATAAAGATCAGACCTGTACTCTTTCAAAATTAAAACCTTGATGCATCTATTATGATAAAATTACAGAGAAGAATAATTCTACATTCTGATCTAATGGTAAAATGCAAAAGGCAAATAAAACTTGTGATTTATGCCTTAAGCTTTCACTTTAACTTTAATGTTTTAATTGTATGTTTTTGACAGAGTGGTTAAACAGCTCTGCTAGATTAATATTGTTTTAGGATGGCGATATTCAGTTAGCCTCAAGGCAGCGACACAATATGATAAACAAATTAAAAAGTATATAACTACCATTAAACTACCATTAAAACAGCAGAGTTCTTAAGCTGCTCTAACACATGCCTGGATATAGTTTTAGGAGGGCTCTAACAAAAACTAGAGGCATTCAGTTTCTATTAATGGCGCTCGAGGAGGAGCCACACTTGATCCACATCTGAAGCACCTGTCGAGTCGTCGACTTACCTGCGCAGGTTACTTTTACACCCTCCAGACATCCTGGACTCAAACTTTCCCCTATTTTCCTTAAACATACTATTAAAGGCTTCAAAAAAGTACCTTTCACGTAAACAAACACTGTTTTGAGTCAGGAAATACAAGGACCAACCCCAGCAACCAACCAAACAGGTTTTGTTACACCTTATCCTTTCTCCTCAGCCTCCAATGTATTTACAAGCGATTTAAACGTAACAGAAACAAATAAAACAACACTTACTTGAAAAGGGTTCACGTCTACAGGGTCAACAAAAGGGTTACTATCGAAACCCGACATCTTAGCAGGTTTACAGTGTGATAAAAGTCGAGGGCTCTTCCTCTGTAGCCGCGGCGCTGGCTCCTCCTGATGGTCCAGGGCTCTCCCACTGCGCATGCGCCGATGCTGTAGCAGGGACTCCAGGGCTCTCCCACTGCGCATGCGTTGATGCTGTAGCAAGGACTCCACGGCTCCCCCACTGCGCATGCGCCGATGCTGTAGCGAGGGCTCCACGGCTCTCCCATTGCGCATGCGTTGCTCATGTTACGCACACGTCATCGCAGCCGAGATGTCGAGTCACTTCTCATCAATTAGGCTGCTTTTATTTTTAGAAATAATGTCAATTGGGTTCAAAATGTGCGGTCCTCGTGATAGTCTGATGTCAGTTTTTTTACGTTAAAATGTTAAAATGACTCGGAGTCCTTGAGCTGCTCAGGGAAGTCCAAACTAAGCTGACAAGAGCTACCTGAATGCTAACCGGAAGTGCATAATGCTTATACAAACATGAGACACACCAAAGGGAGTGTAGTGGGTCACAGTGAATAAAAGCCAAGTTCAAGTTATTCTTGCTTTTAAATTGACTCTAGTCATTCATCATTGTTTTCCTTTTTTCCTTTTCTTTAATGAGCTGCTGGAGGACTCGCACTTGTCTAGAAACGTCTAATGGTGTGTGTAGTGTAAACAAAAAAGTAAAATGATGAAAAACAGGCAAAGAATGAGTTTACAGCTACAAAACCTTTTGACCTTTTTTTTTTTTTTTTTTGCTTTACAAGGCGCATTTGATCATGTGAACTAAGTCAATCCACATAAAAACATTAGTTAAATGATTGTTATATTTCCTAATGGTTTAAGAGATTTATTATGGAGTAACTAGACCACAAGTAAAAGCTTCCTCTGAAATTGTGTGGTTACTTGGATCCCCAAATAAACCAGAATTAGTAATTTTGTTGTGTCTGCTAAAGACAATATTAACTTAATTAGACTTTAATCAAGTTTACACCTGATTAAAGTAGCCCACTTTATGAATGATGACCTTATGTAAACCTTTGACATTGTACACATTTGATCATGACTAATCAATGAGAAAACTAAGCTATTTTAACTTTTTTTTAAATTGACCCCAATATCTAACCTGAACAACAACATACAATCCCTGTTATAATAAAATGTGTCATCATAGATCAAAACAAAAAATAGGAGGAAACATGAATGTTAATAAAGATAAAAGACGGTGATACAGTAACGCATGATTTAAAAAAAAAAAAAGAGACACGATGTAGTGATTTTATGTTTTCTTTCTTTGTTGCTATTGAGCAAACACATTAAAGACAAGGGTGGGGTAACAAGAGATCTCAAGAAGTTAATGGCATTTTGTCCACTACACTGTACATATGAATCGTATCGTACTTTACAACTGTTGTATGGCTGTTAAGCAGTGAATGCAGGGGTTTTATACATATCCGACATTCTTTACAGAGCTGGGATCCCCTTGGCTGGAATACACACCAGCTAACTTGGTCCCTTTGATGGCGGTATTTCCCTTGTCCCGGGAAAAAGCAGCACAGATTAAAACACATGGAGTGGTTTTTCTTTCTCACACACATACAGTAACACATGAGCGCTTGGCACATTCACACATACAAATCAGCCTTGCCCATATCCGTACATTTCTGTCCAAGATACTCAAAAAAAAAAAAAAAAAAAGATAAATATCTGACTTCAACTACCCAGCAGAGACTGGTGTTCCGGCTTTGTACAGTATTTATACCTGTATATTATATGCTATAAAGAATTTCTGTGACATTAAAATTTATTAAATAAAGGAAAATAAATTTGTAATAACAGAGCAACCACTGCTTATACTGATTGTTATAAACTGTAAACTCAGAAAGCAGCTAATATAGACTTCTTCTTATATACTGTAGTACACAGCTCCAGCTTTCTCGCTCCGGAAACATTCCCTGATGCTGAGTGGTCTTCCGTATTGTCCAACATTCCCTTTTCTCTGTCGTCCTGCTCAGTGCATCTCCTCTTGGCGCCGAGTAAAGAGCTGCCAAGGCACAGTAAGAGCATGGGTGGCAGTTTAGTCCACCGACGAGGAGTCCTACCACCGACTGGTCATCCCTTGGCCCAATATCTTCCACCTCTGAAGGTGAAAACGCTGCATGTGGCACTTGGGGATATTTCTTTGCAGATTAAAAAAAAGGCTAAGCGAGAGTGCTTTTAGGAGAGGACATTGTTGTTGATTTATCTCCCATTGGGAATCATGTGCCTGCCAGGGAGTAACTTAGAGGGAGCGCTTTGGTGTCCCAATGTCCTTCATACCATGAACTCATTATTGCCATATAATACTAGCTGCTGCGGTAGGTCAGGTGGGTCCCTGCTGTGGCCACCGCCTTCTCGGGAGTGCCTCAGGGGTGGATGCTTGCCCCCCTTGAGTTTCTGTTTGCCTTTCTCCGGATTGAAAGTGCCTCTGCTAGTAAACTGTGGCTTTTCGTCACACGGACTGTCGGGCTCCCTGGTCGGACTAACATCTAGGACATCAGTTCGAGAGGCCTGGGCTTGACTCTGGGATGGGCCCGGGGAGCTGGAGGAGGGAGACTTGGAGTGGAAGCGAAAGCGCCGAGCAGTGGAGGAGGAGGACGCCGATGAAGGGTGGAAGTGCGATGTCGAAGAGTAGGAGGAAACACTTGAGCAGGAGTCCACAGAGTCCAGAGAGTCCGGCTGTCTCCTCAGGCCTCGCTGACGGGGACTCCTCCCATCAGACCTGCGCGGCCAGGGCGAAGTCAGCAGTGGGCCTCGCTCTGCACAGAATCAAACACGTAAAGACACACGCATCTAACTGTTAACTATTGGATCTAGCAGAGCAGCGCAAGTACCAGAGATGTCCGAAATGGTTCCTTCTGAGTCCACGTTGAGGTTTTCTGAACTGTCGGCTGTACCAATAGAAGCCTCTGACTCTAGAGTCTCATCGTCTGACGCTCGTGGCTCCAGAGCCAGCATCTCAAATGTCAACTCCTCTCTGAAGAACACAATCACATAAGAACAAGCATTATTCCCCAGGACTTTTACAATATTAACTCTGCAAACTAGGGCAGGGCAATGAGGGTAATAAAAGCTTGATTTAATTCAGACGCCTCTCAAGTTATGTTAAAAAATAAAAACAAAGCACATGAATAATTAGCTTCTATCTCCACAAGTCCTTACAGGTAATATTACTGCCTTTCTCTGTGATTTTTAGTATCATTAGCGTCTACAGAGTGACCACAGCCATTATCTGAGCTGCTCTGGACACTATCAGCATTATTTCACATTATTTCACACAGTGTACAGCACAGTGCTCAGGAAAACTAGCAACACTATGTAACATTTGACACTGTATACCCACAAAAAGACTAAAAGAGACAAATACTTCGGCAAAACTCATGTTGGACTATGATAAATATTCGAGTCGATTCACTTTGTCTTTAAAGACGGGTTCATTTCCTTGTTTTATGTCAACAAATTACCAAAATGAATATAATGCTATTGTTAAATTGATTTTAAGGGTTTTCAGTCTGTGGTAATATGTTACATAGTGTTGCTTTAATCAAATCTTTAATAATATTTGATTTATTGCCCAGCCCAACTTCAAGTGTTATTAGTGAACATTCTTCTAGAAACAACAGGTCACACGTAGGATATTTTTGTCATAAAGCGAGTGTGTACTTTTCTTTCTGAAGGCTCTCGATCTGTTCCGTCAGCACCCGCTCCTCCTGCTGCATGGCCGCCTGCTGATGCTCCGAGAGTTCAGAGTCTGCTGCTTCTTCACTGCAGCTCTCGTCTATCACAGTGTTCTTCGGAGGCGTCAGTCGGGGGCTGACCGGCGGTGACGGGGCGTGGTAGTTTATCCGCTGCCCTTTTCCCTGATGGAACAAAAAAAATGAACAAAAAACATAAACAACAAGACATTCTTATTCACAAACAAGGTTTATGTCTGACAGCATCGATGTCATGAGATGAAGTAGGCTCAGACAGCAACTAACTGACCCAATAAGAAGAAGAAGAAGCAGAAAATACACACACTTTACCTTTTTACTCGTATTGGGCTGCAGAGCACAAATATAAAAGCAAAAACAATTTGATAAGCATGAATTGAAGTATTTTGTGTCAAAATGGCCCTAATTAAGCCATTTGTTAACTTTGCATCTTACCATTTTACTGATTTTAAACACTCAATAGGATTTATCTAGCTTCAAAAAGCACCAAAATCCCAGAATACATTAAAAACAAGATTTCATTTTTGCATTTAGCTCTTTAAAAACTTCCAAACAGCTGCAAAACAGACAAAACAACATAGAAAACGCGGCTAGAGACGGATCTAACGATGCTGCGATGGATGAGGCATGCTTTGGCGATGGAGGAGATGGAGGTGCACAGTGACTGGTACCACAACATCACCACTGGTTTAGGGATGGACTCCATGCGTCATGTATACATACCATAGTGCGTGCTATACTCATGAATCTAACTGCTATTAGTACAGGTTTCTGGGTAAAGGAGAGGACATGTTAGGGAGGAGTATCTGGACAGGAGAAAAACCTCAGAGAAAGGAGTGTCAAGGGTGGCATGGCACTATTAACTGTTGGATAAGAGTCTCTGTAGGTAAATGAATGCTTTGGAGTGAGCAGTCAGGCTTCATAACACAGCATCAATCATTCAGCGCTATATTTATTCTTACCATCGACCGTCGAATGAGAGTTAGTCTGCACCTGGCCTTATTTTCTGCAAACTCCAGCGTGTTTATGTCCTTTAGTCGTACTTTGTATTTATTCATCTGTTCACAAATGATAAGTTCTACACACCTGAAGAAAGACAAGCGATAAAGAGGCACATAAATACACCAAACGATTCGTAATATTCCTATTTAAACGATTGTAAACTCATCTTACGCGGTTGTTTTGCTGATGTCCTGAACGCTCTGCAGAGGGTCGATGGTGTCGGGACAGCGCAGGATGCACGGGGCAAAAACTATAGCCAGGGCATTAGCCGACATACGATTGGTGTCTTCTTGTAGTGCAATTCTGGAGGAGAAAGAGAAGAGTTAGAAGTGTGTTTTAATTTAAGCAACGTTACACAAATTCATCTTCGGCCGAAGAAAATACCTGACAAGATGAAAAATGAGCCGCTCCAGAGTGTTT
Organism: Rhyacichthys aspro; assembly: GCA_036850595.1. NCBI lineage: Eukaryota > Metazoa > Chordata > Actinopteri > Gobiiformes > Rhyacichthyidae > Rhyacichthys > Rhyacichthys aspro. The sequence continues at coordinate 3,669,093 of CM072150.1, read as the reverse complement.
AGATGAGTTCTGCTTAACTGGTCGATGACTGAATACACCCCTCTCATCATTTCCTTTTTATCTTGTAAACCTGGAAAACAAAAGACCACCCCCTTGGCTTAGTATTTAGAAAGTATTAAGATGAAGCTGTGGTTTGAAGCTGTGTATTAAGACCTACCCATGGCACGTATGAACTCTTCGTACAGTTCAAATGTCATGAGAGGATTCGGCAGATCTCGGAGCCACTGCTTGAAAACACTAGCGATGACGTGAATGTTGTAGTCGTCCAAATTCATGCTTTCCACATCTGTACAAAATAAAAAATCAAGTTAAATCCGCAGAAGATCCGGTTGATTTTCACTCCGCTGACATCTTTAACACAAGTACCTGTATCGAGTCCTTGCTTGAGTTCTTTAATTTTATTGGTGGAGCCGGATTTGCGGTAGATTCCTTCCGTGTAGAGGCCGTGCATCTCGATGTAGTTGATGAGCTTCTCCACGACCATCGGGACGGCCCGCTCGTCGCTGGTCAGACGGGACACTTCTACTCCGAACTGTCTGGAGGAGAGCTCGGGGTCGAACTGCACGCAATCAAAACAGAAAATTAACAATCAACCGCGCTGTAATAAATGTTTAAGGATGGTTTGTGAACACATCGTCAAAGCTATCCGTTCAAAACTGCATAATCACTTCATAAAAACAGTTTTGCATTGCTTTATCTTGGTAAAACATTAATTTGAAGCTCCTGTTACTTCCTGTTCCTGTTTCTACCGCTGCCCAGAGAGGACAAACTGAGCATAGAAGAAAGCACACACTCATTCTTGAAGGTTTAAAGCCTTTCTGAACTAACTTCTGTGAAATGTGAAATCCCCTTTTGACCCATTTTCACTAAACTTTCAGTAAACCGCTCCAAACAAGGCCAAAAAAACCCAATCTTTAATCAGAAATAACTGTGGAAAATAATATAAGTATGTGATCAGCTCTTTGGATTCCCCTGAAGAAATCGTAAGTTAATGCTGAGGAAAATCTAAAATAAATATCTATATCCTCTGAAATGTAGGCCTCTGTCTTTCAGAAACTAATGTGATTTAAAGTAAATGTTTCTTTTTCTGCACAAAGCTACTAATTGCTAAAGAGAAAGGTAAGTAGATGTAAACAAAAGTGCTTACATTTGATTCACAGTCACTGTACATAATGCCATCTCACTAAAACAATGTTGTTGCTGCCTTATTTTAATATTGACGTATGTTTTTATGAGAAACGACTGTGGCATAATCTTGAGGCTAAGTCAAACGAGCACTGGACATACATCACCAGACAGTTTCCTCAGTTATTAGCACTCTAAATAAAGCCAGGATGCCATTAGCTGCAGCGGAGCTCAATCATTGTCACGGGACAGTTTTGTGAGAACGTACCTTCTTACTGCATTTGGTGGTCATCTTCTGGCAGCACTTTCTGTGGCAGGCGTACCGGCACACTGGAGAAGAAACACAGAGGGGCAAATCCAACAGGTCATTCCCGTTATCCACGCAAAAACAATGCCTCCTCATCGTTTAGCAAAAGTTTACACACAGGAACAGAGACTAAAGCAGGGTTGGCTGGCACGAAAAAAAAGAAAAAGAAAAGAAAGGACAAACTGTGTGGCCAAATCTCTGGAGACGGAGCGCAGACCCCATGAGTCCAGTTGAAAACAATCTGATTAGAGCCGAAAGGGGCGGGGCTTCATGTGAGAGGCCAACAACATGTGTGTGCGCTAATGCCGTCTGTGAGCATTTGAGGTCACAAAAAACCCAGCGTGAAATCCATTTCATTTCTATTTTATGCCTTTAATTCAACAAGTATGCATTTTATTACAGTCTTCATTATTATTATATAACCAGTCTGATAAAAAGAGACTTGTGTGTGTTTAGAAAAGCCACGTATCATCTTCTGAAAACCAAAATGTCAGATTAAAACACAGAGTTATTTTGTATTTGTATGACCTTTATTGAACCAGGAAAGTCCCATTCGGATTAAAACTCTTTTTACTCCTAGAGATGTTAAACTGAAGCACCTGAAGAAAAACTATGCAGTACCTTGCTGCTTTATAATCAAAATAATCTAAAAAAGAACGAGTTGATTTGAGAATTACAGCCTAAAGTAGAAGCTCTGTAAAATAAACCAAAGAATTATAACGGCTTCATCCAAAATCTAGAATGAAAAGATACAAAATTCCATCTATTTGTTCATTGTTATTGTGCATTTACTATTTATTTCCTTTGGTTTTACTGAATTCCATCTATTCTCTTTTATTCTTTTACCGTTCTAACACTTTTTTTACTTGAATCATTTCCTCTCTACTGAAGAACAGCCCTTTTGAGATTGTTTTAAATGTGTAATAGAAGTAAACTGACTTCCATTTGAAAATATTTGATTTTATTCCCAACTTTAGACAGTGATTCAGCTGCCAACAAGTCATTGAGCGTTTACTCGAGCAGAGAGTATCTTCTTTCCTAAACAACTTTTCATCGCCGTCGAGCAACTCTTTACGAAGGTTGTATTTTTGGCCTCATTTTAGCACAAGACATAAAACTGGAACTGTTGAAATGCTAAAATTGGGTTAGAATTACCAAGAAAAAGCTCAGAGGATTGAGATTAGCAGCTGAGTAGGTCAGAGAAATGTACTTATTAGTTGGGTTTAATCTGGAAAATTGGCTGGTGGCTTAATAAGTTGCACAGGAGCAATGCATAAAAATAAAATCATTTGGAAATCATCAGTTTATCGAAGGAATGCTGAGTAATAAAGGCTAAAAAAGGGTTCAGGACACTCCCTTGAATCAGTTTTTCGACCTCGTATTTAGCGGTTTCGTGTGTTTTGTATCAGAGCTTACGTTTGCAGACACAGGCGCGGTCCATCATCCAGATGAGCGACGAGCAGTATTCACAGTACGTGGGGATGCTGTACTGCGTCGACTTAAAGATGTGGCCGTTGTGTTCCTCCACCTGCACAGATTCATTTAACAGCGGTACATTCAGGTGGAATAACGAAAAACTGTGAAGTAAATGAAGTAAAAACTGAAACTTACAATGTCAGTGTCCTTTTTTCTTCGCTTTTTTCGCTCCGTTTTAGGAACTTGCTGTGATTAAAACGAGAAAGTTACAGGTTATGACGATGCTGCAGTCTATTTTAATGCCGTGAGGAGGTAGATGCGGCTGTACCTTGCTGAGCGCGCCGTCTTGAGGCTTGTATTCAGTCATAAACTCGTCCAGGAAGACCTTGAAGGTATTGACCCAGACTCTGACGGGAGACTCGCTCCAGTCCCTCTGCTCCAGCCTCATGGTCTTCTCCAGGATGTGCTCAAACAAAGCGTAGAGGTCTTTGTAACGAATGCTTTTGCCGTCGTCCATCTGAATAAAATGAGAAGGAAGCAAGTATTAATCCATTTGTTGGTTGAAAAGTTGAACTGGGAAATGGATCAGGGTTCTTACACCGTCTCTAAGTTCAAATTTCAGCACTTTTTCATGTTTTTCAAGCAGTAAATTACATGTTGACATATACTGTGTGTAGTTTTCTCATTTAAATCCATCGTGGAGTAAAAAAGACTTAAATTGTTGAATAATTTGGAGCACAGACAAGGGATAGTTCATCCAAAAATGAACCTTGTTTGATCAAAAAGATGTTAATGGATTGAATGAAGCGTCCCTTTAATTTTATATCTATTCAATTAGATTAAAGTCAGATTGTTTTTGGGTTCAGAACCAAATCTTTGAGCTTTAAGAAGAGTTTCTGTTGATCCACGTTTTAACCGTAATTTGTACTTTTTCTCTTCAAGCAACACAATCAGAATTTTAGAATTTCAAACACTTTATCGAAAATGCAAGGACTTTTAAAGCACTACATTAAAATCCAAGCATTTTCTGAGATCTGAAGCAGCCGTAGGAACCCTGACGGATGCAGGGACACATACCGCGAGTGCAGTGGAGTAGGAATTGAAGATATTCAGACGGAATTCCTTCAGAGCCTTTTTAAACACGACGTCCACCATGGTGTCCTTTTTACTGTCTTCTGTTTCCAAATCGTTTATCTGAAAATAGATCCACAATCACATTAAAATAACTCCCACTGACACTAGTTTAGTTTAAGGACTCTGCTGTGGACTCACTTTCTTCATGAGGAAGTCGTTCATGCTCCTGTAGTCGTTGGTGCAGGTGAGGATCTGCAGAGCGTCGTTCTGCCACTGAGCCGGCTCCAGGGCCACGCTGCTGATCTTAACGCTGCGTCTCCGCTTCACTTTGGGAGAGGGGTCCTTGTTCTCCTTCAAGTCTCTGAAGCTTCGATCCAGGGTGGAGTTAGGGCTGCAGGGAGGGGACATGTTCTCCTGGCCTGCTGCACCCAAACGAGACAGATCAGTGAGAAATATTCAAGTTTTTATTTGTTTTTGTGGTGCCTTTATTGAAAAAAAACAGTGTAAAGAGACAGAAAACAGAGGATGACATTGAGAAAATGGACCCGAGCCGGAATCAAACGCGGGTCACTTGTATTAGTTTCTTAGTCAATTTTTATTTTAAGGGTATGGAGGGTGTGGAATCAAATATTATAAACAAAGTTAAATTATATACCATAAAGTTGTGGAAGGAACTATTTACAACATTGTTTTAAAAAAAAAATGACTTTTTCTTGGTTCTGTAAAAAAGTGAGTCACAATTAAAAAGAACTGCTTAATCACCGAACAGCATATTGTAATGGGAATTATCTGAAAAAACAAGACCGTAAGATGTCATCCAGGCTTTATTATCGAGAATTTTAATACATTTTTAGTCCTGAACTGAAGCTTTACGCGCTTCAGGAAAATTGGTCCATACTGCTTTTCAATAAAGAAGTAACGGCTACTGATAAAACAGAGAAAGTGTACATTCACTGCATCTTTTTACAGGGAAACAGTGAAAAAAAGAAAAACAACCTGAAAAGGGATAAAACGTGAATTGGGGATAAATACTGGCAATTCAATCACATAATGATTAACGAGGCGGAGATAATTGCTGTTCTGACACTAAAACTCTAAACTTCAGTTTGTGTAATGTAAAAACTGGTCCGCTTTTATATTTTCAATAAAAGAAAAGCAGGAGAAGTTGCTGCTGTTGGGAGTGAGTGGCATCTGAGACGGTGATGGCAAAAAGAAAATGTGATAGCGCCACTTTAAATAATCAGAGAAACATTTGACGGCCTCTGTGATCAAATCTGGGACAAACATGGGACAAAACATGGCCTTATGAAGTCTCTAAAAAGATAAATATTTTCATTCTTCTCTCTAAAGAAGTGGAGTCGTGCCTTTACTGACGGACGTCTCTGTACCTGTGTCCTCATCTCTGAAGCTCTCTGCTGTTTACAGGCTACAGAGAATCAGTAAACTGACAGCCAAGTTTCCTGAGCTCCTCACAAAGTAAATATGACAGCCATTTCCTGAAGACACGTCTGGTTTTCCTATACTCACCCTCTCCCAGAAGTGGGCCAGCATCTCCACTGTCTCCATCCAGAGAGTCTGCGCCACAGATCAGCTTCTCTCTCGAAGTCTTCTTCTCTCCGTATTTGGATTTGCCCCAGAAACGCATCTTTCTCACTCTGTATAAAGATTTCAACTCCACACTCAGCTTTGTTCATTTATGTCACAAGAAAATCAGCGAAAGAACGTTTAAGACAAACCTTCCGTCTTGAGAGTTCTTTCTGAGACTGTCCACTTTTCCTAAATCTCCCGACGACATGGCTTTGTGCATCTTCTTCTTCTCCTCGCCGCTCGGAGGCTGAAACACCAATCAGTTCAATTTTAACACCGAGGACACAGCAAAACCAAAGGAAAGTCCTGCTAGATCTATTTCATATTCATTTATTTTAATCTGTTTATGATCAAGCTGGGGTCATCTTCTCTTGAGACCACACCCTTTTATTTTATTTTATGTTCAGTTCTTTCCAATAGATGGCAGCATTGTCTTTGTAAGAGACACTGATGCTACACTACAGTAGGATTACAAATGAAATATGATATAAAATACAAAAAATATATGTATTTATAGTAAAATATAGAAGAAATGATCTTTCTCAAAAGCAAAAGTGTAAAAAATATCAAAGTCAAAATGATCTTTGTCAAAGAATCTGATTCAAAAAGAGGTCAATCAAAAAGAAATTTAAAGAACATGCAAAACACTGTTAATTAATCAGAGAAAATCAATTAGTCAAAGCTGTGAGAGAAGTATAGAATTGATGTATTGTGTTAGTTCTGTCTCTATTGTTGTTGCTGGAAGAAAACATTTCAGAAAACGGCCTGAATGTAGAGATAAACACAGTAAAATAAACTGCATCTATCACTGACATGTTAACATTCGAGCAGGCATTTCTGAATGTGTCTTCTGCTCTTTTCAGCGATTTTAAGGAAAGTAAGGAGTTAGTTGAAAAATGCTCTTTCGGCGAAGGGGGTTAGACGTGTCAGAGAGAAGCCGCGGAAAGGTTTGGCTTTGGCTTCGATGGCGCTGGTTACCATGTCTGAGTCACTGAAACAGGACTCTCCTAAGCCTGCCTCCGTGGCGTTCTGTTTGGAGAGGGGCAGAGTGAAATGACGGGGGCTCAGGGGGCTGTCGCCGTCATAGTCATCCTCGTCCGAGTCGCCCCCCAGTGAAAGGGTGGGGGCGCGGGTGAGGAAGTCGGAACGGGTCCGTGCCATTCTGGCTTTCTTTTTTTGGCCTGCTCTGCCAACCTGGAGTTTATCAAAAGTGACATCAGCATGAAGTCATGGAGAGTCGTAAAAAAAAAAAAAAAAAAAGGTGATTTATTCATCCTGACGAAGAGCTTCAGTGCATGTAGGTCAGTAAGTGCTACATGAAGCTACCCTAGCAATGTTTTTATTAAATCATCCGCACCACAAAAAGGCACAAACATCAACGCATGCCACATGAACAACAAACGCCGCTTACATCTCTTGGTTTTGTGGTTTTGGAAGGTTTGGAGACAGACGCCGGGGCCTCTTTGGGACCGGTGGGCGCCTCCTTAACGACGGCTTCACTGTCAAACCTGCCGCAGAAAACAGTCGAGAAATCACCTCTACATTCACAAAACAATTTAGCTGCTACATACTTAGAAGTGGAGCAATAAAGTGTTTGGATTTGGATCATTTCTTCTTCCTAAAAAAGGCAAATTTCCACAGAAAAAAGGGCTCTTATGGATTTAACACGAGGCAGTCTTATTTGCACAAAAGAAAGACTGAGCAAAAAGTATAAACGAGGGATGGACATCGTTTCATTTTAAATAAAAACGACACTACAACACACGAATGAATGTGTAATACCATATATGAATCATTTTAATACAAATTTAGCTTAGGTTATTTACGTTCTTAAACACAACATGTTCAACTTCAGATGCGTTTATAGAAGGATGCACAATATATTAGCTGTCAAATTGTTATCTGATGTTATATCTGTATTGGCCCAATGTGAAAAATCTGTGTCTGTTTGTGCAATTTGTTACACATAATAATGGCTTTTATAACCTTTTAACTTTATCCATATCCTAAACAGAAACACTAATAATGACCCAAAGTAGCTTATTTTATCTATTATGCACTGTTTTAATGTATTATGCTGTGTTACTTTATTCAAATGTCTTATTCTAACTATTCTACTTATCATAATTACTAATCTTACTTGAAAACATGATACTGATTACTCTAGAGTGTATATTTTCCTAGAACTGTCCAAAATAAACAGCATTTCCTTTATTGGGGATGATCCTATATTTCAAAATAGCACTTTGTTTTCCAGATAACATTAGATAACACATTCATTCTGTCTGGATATGAGTCAGAGAGTGATGTTTACTCTTCGCTGTCTAGTTTAGAGTTGTGTAAAATTATGTTTGTGACCCGACTTTGACACGTCTCGTCGAAACCTGTGACAATACTCACTTTGAAAACATGACTTTATCCTTTGGAGAGAAGAAGATGTTGCTGGGCTTGTCGCTCAGGTTGACCGCGGTGCCCTGTTGACCCTGTACCTTTTTGGGGGCAGTTTTCCCTCTGACCCCACCCTCTCTGGACTCCAGGGTGAGTTTGGGGACCCAGCCTTCGGGGGCCGTCCTGCCGTCTCTGGGTCTGTCTTTGGGGCGGGTTGAGGAGCGCCCTGGACGTCTGCGGCCGGAGGGGAGCACCGAGGGGAGTGGAGTCCGACTCCGTCCGAGCTCGAGGGGCCGGGCCCGACGATCTCTCGATGCACAGTGAACTGGGTCTGGGAGGTTTTCCTGACGCAGCCGTCCCGCCGGCCTCTTCCTGTCTGCTCTGCTGTATCCGGTGCAGGGCCTCTCCTCTTTGCTTTTCGAACATGTCTTTCTCGTATTGCGCGAAGAAAAGGCGTTGACGTTCCAGCACTTCTTTCTGCTGTCTGATCTGCTCCATCATTTCCTTCTCGTTCTGCTGCTGCTGATTTCTCTGTCTCTCCTCCTTCTCCTCGTTCAGTCGCACCAGTTTCTCTATAACGGCCTGGTCAGCGCGAGGGGCAGGTGTAGTTTGCGCAGGAGGCGGGCCCGGCTTCTGCGGCGACGGCGTTCGCTCCCCGGTTTGTGCCGCTGAGTCTCGGAGCTCGGACGGGGGACGGACCATATCTGTGAGCTCTTCGCTGAGTGGAGTTTCCTTCTGCATGCTGATGACCACCACCACCGGTCTACGGGTCGACTCGCGCCTCTCTTTGAGGGGTTTGACGACCGCGGCGGTGGTAGAGTCTGGGGTCTCTGTGTCGTGTCGAGGCTCATCTGCAGGTTCACGTGCAATGACAGCGCTGCCTTCACTAGCTGGGACGTAAAATGTCGGGAGGTAGTTCTCGATTTTGGGCGGATGTGTGGCAGGAGCAGACTCCGTGTCAGATCTGGGCTGGCTCTGACCAGGCTCTGGCAGATTGTCCGGTTTGGGGCTCGTTGGGGCAGTCTCTAGACTGGACTCTGGTTCTTGGCAGACAGAGGGAACCGGAGAGCAGAGGTCTTCAGTGTCTGTGATTTCTTCTACAGCTTTGGGGGGCTCCTCCTCCATACTGAGAAGTTCAAAGCTGCCTTTAGAGCTCTGGCTGTCCGGTGTGCCCTGCGGTGAACGCAGAGGTGGAGTTGAAGGAGGGACAAACTCCATAGACCAGCGGCGTTCTTCAGTCGGGGACGAGGCGCCCGCTGGTGGCCCGGACCTTCAGGAGCTCCAGACTGAACTTGGCCTGTTCGAGCTCTCTCATTCGTCGGCTCTCTCTTTTGGCGCGAGTGGTTTTCTGAGGTTCCTCCACAGACCGGACTCTGTCTCGCACCAGCACGGAGGACGCTGAAGCTGACTCTGGTTCGTCTGAGTGCACCGTAGACGCTTTAGCACCTTCTCCTTGTTGTTTTCCAGCTGCCTCCTGACTGCTGTGGAGGCTCCGTTCCCGCTCCTCGTACGAGCGGTCCTCCCACGAGCTCAGGTTCAAGCTCCTGATCGTCTCCGGCGTCTCGTCTTCTTCGGGAGACACGCTCTCTTGTCCGTTCTGTAGCTGACGTAGCCTCTCCTCTTCCTCCTTCTGCTCCCTTAGTTTTCTGAATCTGTTCATGAAAAAGAATTATGACCCATTAAATGTGAAATACAGATGAAAATGGCATGTACCTAGAGATGTCGCCTTTAGGGCCCGGTCAGCTGATTTTAGAGCTGCTTTGTGTGGATTGTGTGCATTAAGACTAAGATTGGAACAGTAGGGCCACGTTTCTGTTTGTTCACTAAACAATGCCTGGACACACTCCAAGAGCTTGGGACACAGATTAGATTTCAAGCTTGACTGAAATCTTGCAGTAATACAAGTCATTTTCAACCTTTTTGTTTGTATTAAACAGACTTCACTTACACATATTATTTATAAAAGAGCTTAGAGAGTTGAACAGAGACATTTTACAGTAAAGTCTACCTCTGTCGGGAGAGGAGGCCCCTGCTGAACGCCTGCAGTTGCACCACGGTGGCGTACAGCTGCAGGTAGGCGTCTCTGGCCTGATGGCAGCGCCAGGCCGTCTGTATGACCAGAGCTGCCGAACCGCGCCGGTGCAGCCACAGCCTCCATGCCCTCTGCAGAACCACAGCAGCCTCCCTCCACAACCTCAGCCTCTGACGCTCACGAAAACCTCGCCAGTGAGTCTGTAGACACACAGCCGCGCTCTCATAGACAGTCACATCATAGTCCTCTTCCTCCTCTACCTCGTCTTCCTCCGTGGGCCGGTACACACGCCACCATTTCTGAAAGAATCATCAAAATATAATCATCTTTTATCATCTCAGCATTGCGTTATCCACCATTGGCGTCAAACGTTACTGGAAAATGCACAAAAGAATCATTTAAAGACACATAAGACAGAAATAGTGACTAAAAACACACAGGACTCCATCGACAGAGCGTAAACTGAACCTGGATGCAGATGGCAGCGTCTCTCATCCTGATGAACTGCTTCCTCTCCAGGTGAGCTCTGAAGCGCCGCTGCAGACTCACAATGAGCCTGAGCACCTCGGTGTGAAGCAGAGCCTGCAGCTGCTGACGCTCGGCCTCACGTAAAAACACCTGAGAGGAGGGACCATAACACCGTCACCAGCAGGGCACCTCCAAACCACACATTCACTCACATTCATTCACGAAAAATGGCATTCCTGTCCCGCGAGAATGTCAAGTATGGGACTTTAATTATATAAACAGGTCTCCAACGGACTACATCATGACTCATTCATACCACATCAGCCTCTGCTTTCATTAAACGGACCAAACCAGAGGATGATTTAGGACCATGTTTGGAGTTTAAACAGAAATATTATTTTGAGTAAACTTATTTTAGCTTCTAAGAGTGTCTACATTGCAAAAAGGCGCCTTGAAAAAGTAATATAGAGGGTTGATTCAAGTTTAGGAATTAGTTTGGAGACTGGTTGAAAAAGTGGAGCAATAGACACGCAACAGGACGGATGCTATACTGAACAACATGGAGCATCCCCTGCATTGGGCTTTGGAAAAACAGAGAGCAGAGAGCAGCCCGTGGACGTCTGAATTAAAAAATAATTTGCTTTTTTAATTTATTTGAATAGACCCAAAAACTGAATTTTCTCTTGAGGATTAATAAAGTTCAATTTAATTTAACTGAAATATTGAAGTATATGAAATATTACCATTTAATGACATTCAAACACTACTTAGCTCCTCTCATGTCATTTCACAAAGTCACAGACAACCTTTTAAAACCTGACAAAGCATGCAACACAAAGAAACATAGTACAGGTCTGTTAAGAGTGATTTACTTTAGATATTTTAAAGCTTATAACACATTATTATGAACTTCTAGAAGTGTGTTGGTCAGCAGCAGCATTAGAAATATAAACTGTTAGATGTGACGAAAGATGGAGGAGTAAATACCATCGTCTTGCCCACTTGGTACCCGTCTGCAGACAGGTCCAGCTGGTGCAGACACTGCTGGATGCTGTCTCTGCTGGAACTGGTGCCTTCAGGGAGCAACACACGGAAATGCTGCACAAAGTCCTGCGAACACAACATTTATTATGTGTTTTAATAATGTTCATGTAGGTAGCACATAACATAGGAAGTAGGGATGTTCAATTATGGAAAAAAATCATATTTACTATTGTTTTGGTCATTATTGAAATCACGATTAATGGTTGACTTTGGAAATATGTTGCATTTATTGAAAAACAGTGAATTCTCCTTAAAATAAATTAAGTATTAAAATGTATAAATAAATATCTTAAATAATAATAATAATATCATTAATAATAATATCAATAATAACAACAATAATAATAATAATAATAATATCAACAATAATATCAATAATAATATCAATAATGATAATAATGATAATAATAATAATAATAATAATAATAATAATAACAATAATAATGATAATAATAATAACAACAATAATAATAATAATAATGATAATAATAATACCAATAATAATACCAATAATAATAATAATAATAATAATAATAATAATAATAATAATAATAATAATAATAATAATAATAAAGAAATAATAATTAAGAAAATAAGATCAACAATGTAGTGCACTTCCACAATCTCCTGGAAAACAACAAGTAATAAATAAAAACACATCATAAATAATTGTTTTTTTTCTTGATTACACAGGTTTTGTGATCGTTTGGAGCCTAAATTGAAACAGAAAATTCAATTAATTGCACAAAAGCAAGAATATATTTATCTAAACATGTCTCTTAGTCTTAAAATCCTCAGTATTCTCATGTATTATTTATTGTGACAGTTCTCTGTGATTTGTCGTCGTCCTGAGTTCTTGAGCAGCGATGAAGGATGGAGCAGAGACCGTCAGAGCACATGTGGTTTCAGGTAAAGGTCCATGCTGTCTGTATTTGCAGGGGTTCAAACATCACGACATAAATATGCTCAACTCCCACTCCTCAAACTGAGGCCCATTGTCTGATTTCAATACTCCCTGCTCCCTGGGCTGTAGGGGGTGGATAGGGAAACAGATGCTGTGTTTATACAATTACAAGCACGGGGAGTGTTTCTGGAGCGGGACAATAGAGACGCTCTGTTCTGAGGAGTCGGGACAGCGCAGTCAGAGTCATAGAAAGTGATACCATCCTCGAGATATTTCTCATTAGTGCTGACCGCAGCACTTGATATATCTGGAGTCATTTCTGGTAAATGCAGCTCTCTGGGGCATTCATATCATCTTGTTGCAGTCTGAAAATGATCATTACTCCAAAAAGACATGTAATGACTGTGCTGCTATTCGCTGTCTCGCTTTTTTGTGACAGAAAATGTTAAAAACGGTAAATGGATTGAAAGAAAATTGACTGAATTGGATTGAATGAAAAATGAAAATGTTTTATATGGCCCTTAAGTACTTTTTGTAGGTAATATTTTGGGTGTTTTTTAGGTTTTAGTTGGATTTTAACAGCTTTTATATTGACTTAAACAGGTTGTAGTTGTGTGTTAACTAGATTTATATGGATTTGAACAAGTTTCAGTTGGATTTGAACAGGTTTTATATGGATTTGAACTGGTTGTAGTTGGATTTGAACAAATTTCAGTTGGATTTGAACAGGTTTTATATGGATTTGAACTGGTTGTAGTTGGATTTGAACAAATTTCAGTTGGATTTGAACAGGTTGTAGTTGGATTTGAACAAATTTCAGTTGGATTTGAACAGGTTTTATATGGATTTGAACTGGTTGTAGTTGGATTTGAACAAGTTTCAGTTGGATTTGAGCTAGTTTTAGTTGGATTTGATTAGATTTCAGTTGGATTTGAACAAGTTTTATATGGATTTGAACTAGTTTCAGTTGGATTTGAGCTAGTTTTAGTTGGATTTGATTGGATTTCTGTTGGATTTGAACAGGTTTTATATGGATTTGAACAGGTTGTAGTTGGATTTGAACAAGTTTCAGTTGGATTTGAGCTAGTTTTAGTTGGATTTGAGCTAGTTTTAGTTGGATTTGAGCTAGTTTTAGTTGGATTTGATTAGATTTCAGTTGGATTTGAACAAGTTTTATATGGATTTGAACTAGTTTCAGTTGGATTTGAGCTAGTTTTAGTTGGATTTGATTGGATTTCTGTTGGATTTGAACAGGTTTTATATGGATTTGAACAGGTTGTAGTTGGATTTGAACAAGTTTCAGCTGGATTTGAGCTAGTTTTAGTTGGATTTGATTAGATTTCAGTTGGATTTGAACAGTTTTAGTTGGATTTGATTAGATTTCAGTTGGATTTTAGCAGGTTTTATATGGATTTGAAGCTATTCAAATTTAAGCAATGGGTGCGTAAAATTTTCAACTTATTATTACGAATGTTTTTAAGTTTTTAGACGAGACATTTCACGTCTCACACTTCTTTTGTGAACAGCTATGGCTGCCTAGGAAAATGCTGTATATGCTCTACAAACAAACACAGTAGAAACAGGTCTGATTGAGTTTTTACTTCCACTTCTTACTTGAATCTTCATCTAAAAATGAGCGCTCAAGAAAGAAAAGAGTGTGCTTCATCTCCAGTAGTGCTCAGTTTGTCTTCTCTGTGCACTTTAAGACCAGGAACAGGAAGTAAAGGAACTAAAATGGCTCCTTAAACTGGTTCTTTGGCGCTTCATGTGTCTGTTTTGCCACGATAACCAAGAATTTTATGTGTAATGTAGTTATATTCAATGTTTTGACTGATGTGTTTGACTTAAAACAACAACAACATGAGTGATACGTGTCAAATTTTCACTTATTCAAACAAAACAGATCAATGTGCTTTGCCTGACTTGTTTTTAACCCTAATATAAAGCCCAAAATAATGCAAAAAGTGTTACCTTGAAGCTGTATTTGCTGTGGTAGCCTGACTGGCGTATCCGCACCGTCTCCAACATGCCGGTGTAACGGAGCTGCCTCAGCACCAGGTTATCGTTAAACCGTAAGGGCAGCTGGACAAAGAAAAGAAACACGGACAGGGCAAAAAAAGGGGAGAAAAATTAAAATAAAGAGGAGAGAGCGACAGGTGGCAGATGTTAAAGAAAGACCGAGGAATGATAAACAGCTTTAGAAATGTTCAATCTTCAAGGGAATGAAAAAATGCTTTGAAAACTAAAGCATAACAGTCCGAACGTCTGGAGTGAGCGCCGCGTACCTTCTCGGCGTTGGAACGGATGCACTTGACAAAATAAGGCTCAGACTGACCCAGAGTCTCCATTAGCTTATTGAGAGAGGCCTGTGGAAACAAACACAAACATAAAACATCAGTTAGCCATCGGTGAAATACATTTAGTTTTTAGTTTGGGTGATAATGTCTTCTTGATTCTTGTCCTGACGCTGCTCTGCTTTAAAACACTACGTCCAGATGCTTTCTTTGTAAATTTTATTGAGTTGTGACGTGGATCATGTTTGTTTTATGAATAAATTGAGGAAGAGGAGATAAAAGGCTGTAACCTCCTGTTTAATTGTGTTTTATATTTACTAAAAAAAGTATTGGTTCATCTTTTGTTAATGTTCTAACAAGCAATAATGTCTGAACGTTGTGTTCTCATAAATAAAAACAAAACCCCTCTCCTGGTCTCTCAGGTCTCCTCTGTCCTCTCCTCTGTCCTCTCCTGTCTCCTCTGTCCTCTTTCTAGTCTCCTCTGTCCTCTCTAGTCTCCTCTGTCCTTTCTAGTCTCCTCTGTCCTCTTTCTAGTCTCCTCTGTCCTCTCTAGTCTCCTCTGTCCTTTCTAGTCTCCTCTGTCCTCTCCTGTCTCCTCTGTCCTCTTTCTAGTCTCCTCTGTCCTCTCTAGTCTCCTCTGTCCTTTCTAGTCTCCTCTGTCCTCTTTCTAGTCTCCTCTGTCCTCTTTCTAGTCTCCTCTGTCCTCTTTCTAGTCTCCTCTGTCCTTTCTAGTCTCCTCTGTCCTCTTTCTAGTCTCCTCTGTCCTCTTTCTAGTCTCCTCTGTCCTCTCCTGTCTCCTCTCCAGTCTCCTCTCCAGCCTCCTCTGTCCTCTCCAGTCTCCTCTGTCCTCTACAGTCTCCTCTCCAGCCTCCTCTGTCCTCTCCTGTCTCCTCTGTCCTCTCCTGTCTCCTCTCCAGTCTCCTCTCCAGTCTCCTCTGTCCTCTCCAGTCTCCTCTGTCCTCTCCTGTCTCCTCTGTCCTCTCCTGTCTCCTCTCCAGTCTCCTCTCCAGTCTCCTCTGTCCTCTCCAGTCTCCTCTGTCCTCTCCAGTCTCCTCTGTCCTCTCCAGTCTCCTTTCCAGCCTCCTCTGTCCTTTCCTGTCTCCTGTCCTCTCAAGAAGACACACGTGGAAGAAACAAGAACACACGCTAATAACACTTTTTCCTAATGTATTAAACCGTAAAAGCTTTATTACAACATTAACAACCGTTACACGCCGACGTAAGTGCACGTCTGTGTCAATAAATGCATGTAGTATTTCCATGTGAATAAATGCATGTAGTATTTCCATGTGAATAAATGCATGTAGTATTTCCGTGTGAATAAATGCGTGTAGTATTTCCATGTGAATAAATGCATGTAGTATTTCCGTGTGAATAAATGCGTGTAGTATTTCCATGTGAATAAATGCGTGTAGTATTTCCGTGTGAATAAATGCGTGTAGTATTTCCGTGTGAATAAATGCGTGTAGTATTTCCGTGTGAATAAATGCGTGTAGTATTTCCGTGTTATTTTGCGTGGGCACAAACTCATGCACATGTGTGTGTAATAGTTCAGGAGGAATTCAGTCTCCGCCCCTTCCAGAGGAGATTAAAGCAATCAGCGCAGCACAGGATGTGGGAAGTGAAGTCATCCACACTGGGGCCCGGCTGCCTGCCAGAGGGGCCCCCGCACTCATCTGCCCCGCCAACAGCCCCAGAAACACGCATGTCAAACCGTTACGGCCTCTTTTAATTCTGTGTTTTTGTGTAACATGCTTAAAAGATCTGATTGTGGCAGATTTTGATGTAAAGTAAATGCAACAGAATGAAACTGGAACCAAACAAAAGAAGCCCTTACTGCTGCCAAGAGATTGAAAGGGGTGAGTTGAGTCCAGGTGCTGCTAATCACCGGGGCCCGGATTGATTGATTATGATAAATGTTTGACCTCCATAAAAGGCAGGAGCGTTCAGGTGTGTTTTAAACCAAACGCCCGGAGGGAAAGACATAAACAACGGACGAAAAGGAAGATGTTTTCTCTGCACATCAATCAGGAACATAGCAGCTAAAGGTGGAGCTAAAGGTAATAGTTTGGAGCGCAACAGGACGGATGATAGACTAAACAACATGGACCATCCCCTGCATTGGGCTTTTGACTGTAATCTGTGGAAGATGAAGTCTGAATCAATTCATTTGAAGAGAAATAACAACTGAATTTCCCTTTGGAGATTAATATTTCACATCAAAGTACACTTCAATCCACAAACAGCAGCTAAAAACCAAAAAGACTGTAACTAAATGCCAATAATGTGAGCTACTTTGTCGTTTTACTTTTTTGTGTTTCATTTTACAGTTCTTTGTTCATAATAAAAGTAAAAGAGAAAAGTTCATCCTGACTCAGATCCACTCAATAATGTGCTTTTATCTTCTCATCAAAACTATTCCACAGATGAACCCCTGGATAGAAATCTTTACTTGGCATTACTTTTAGTCTGGAAGATCCTTTTTTATAACTTTAACATACAAATGACCCAAAAACTGTTCAAAGAAAATACACTCCAAAGTAGTAGGAGGAGTAGAGTTATGGTAAATGTCTTTTAAAGATGTTAGACTTAGATATATCCAAGCAAAAAGCGGCGTAAAACTGAGTTTTACGGCTTCACCTCACTCTGAGAGACTAATAAAATTGAAAAAAGCAGTATTATGATTTTTTTGGACATTCGGAGACATTACATCACTCGCGTCCTGCTCCGAGGTTGTTTTTGGAGCTACGTAATAATGAACAAATACAGGGATTAGACAGAGGAGGAAAGGGCAATCGAAAAGAGAAAAACAGCTCTGCCCACGGCCGTTCGTAAAGGACACAGCCTGTTTTCTTCAATAACACAGCTGGAGGGAGATTTTCAGTGATGCAGTGAATGGGAAAAGGCAACAGCTGCTCGATGAGTGCGACTCTGACCTGGAACTGCGCGCTGATACTGGGCGGTTTCTTCTTCTTGTGGAGGTGAAGCAGCGACTTCGTGATGCGGTCGTGAAGCGTCAGGTTGCTCAAGTACTTCAGGGACTTGACGTTGAGTAAGTGCTGTGGGAAAAAGTGAGTTTCATTTAAAAAAATATACGCGGAAATTCAATCTTGTTGTAAATAGAAGATATACTGTACCTTCGGGAGGACAGGTTTGGACTTGTAGGTTTTATTCCGCCTGTAAATAAATACAAATATTAACAGTAAAACAGGTGAGTGCTTTTGTTTAGAAAGGTCTGAGTGGGTTTAATTAAGAACATTTTCCCCGAGTGTGTCATAAATGTGCCAATAAAAGAGAAATACACTCATCGCTGTGGGGAAATTCTCATTTGACTCGCTTCTCTCCGGAGAAGTCAGAGGTCAGGGTCAAGCTCTGAACAGCGCTCGTAGGAATGTAGTGATTAGTGACAGACTGCCCTGAAGCTGATGCTCACTGACCGGCTCCTTTTGAAGTTTTACACTGACCAAAATACGAAGGGATGTTCAAAGTGATGTTCAATACAGCAACTTCAAAAACAGGGCTCCTACACAATTCTTAAAGTTAAATTTCAGACTTCAGACCCTTTTAAGAGCTCCACATTCCTCATTTTAATAAAACATTTATAATGAAGGCTCACTTGCACTCTCAGTTCCAGTTTTTCTTGTAAGAAATAAACTTAAAAGGCAAATTCTTCTCAGCAGTAGTTTTTTCTAAAAGAGAAAAATCCCTCAAATTCACGACAATTATAGGCCTCAGTGTGAGTGAGTGTAATAATGAGACAGAACAAGTAAACCAGCAAAACAAAGAAATAAACAGAGAGTTGTTCTGATCTGTAGATGTTCCCTGACATGAAAATCCATCCATAACATTTCAGCAAAATGTGTTTCTTACTAAATGTTGGATGACTTTTGTTTTTCATGTGTTTTCACTTCAGTGTTTTTGTACATTACTGTCACAAACAACCCCAAACTTTAATTCTCACAGTTATAAGGATTTTCTTCAGATTTTCGGTCAAATTTAATCCAAGGATGCATGGGAACCCTAAAAAAGCCAGTCTACATGGTTTTAAAGCTGAGGACTGAGATGTGCGGTGCCACTAACATGAGGATATCGTGGGCTCGTTCCAGGAGTTTGCTGCTCGCAGAGTTCACAAAGATTTCATCTTCTGCGGTGGAGCTGCCGGACGACAGACGGCTCTGACGACCGACCCGGCCGTTCCACCCGAGCCCCGGAGAACCCCTGAGGATCAAACAGAATTAAATAAATCGTTTAACTTTAAAAAGGGAAAAGAGCAGTATGTAAAGATGGTTCTGTAACTTTGGATTGCATTTCTGATTTCATTCAAAAGAGAAGTTCCACAGAGACCAAACATATACTACAATAAATGCAGTGAAAGTTGAAAAAATAACATTTAAAACACTGAGCTACTTCAGTGTCCATTTAAATGTGTAGCCCATAAAACATATTCACATAATATATGTTAATTTAATGCTATGTTGCCCATATTGTGGTTCAGATCCAAACAATGGGTCTACATTTAAAGACTTATTAAAAGCCATATTGTGAGCGTGAATTTGTGGAAAAAAAACAGAAGGCTTTTGCCAAAATTATCCTTTTTTTTTAGTTGTGCACTGGTTTTATAATATAACTGTACTTCTTTGCGCTAAAACAAAGGGAAACCATCGGAGTCGCTGTTATTTATAGGTTATTACGCTCTTATTTTACTGACATATGACAAAATAAATGCACGTAAATAGCTTTTTATGACACACACTTGCTCTAAAAGTTTCGGAAGTTGTCTGCAGGATCTCGCAGACCAATTTTTACCAAATAATGGATTATCCCTTTAAATCCAGCTGACACTATGCATCGTATAGTCACTATTATCCAGTATTTAAGCAGGAAAAGACCACACATTTTTCACAAAGAGTGCTCATGACACCGTTTACATTTCAAGCCTTAAACCTCAGGCCTCAAGGTGAAAGTAAACCACACACACAGAACATTAACGTCAATATGGGCGGTCAATACCACTGACCAGCGTGACGTACGGTGTTTATGTGAAGAGCAGAGGAGGAAAAGCTCATTTTGTGGGAGTATCCACCTCGAAAAAAGGTTCAATAAAGGACTGATGTTGTATAATGCACTGTATCCAGGTCAGGGACTTTACCAAGGCTTTTAACTGTCTTTAACTAAATCTAATGGGATCATAAACATACCCAAAGGAGCCCTCGTGTTTACATTTACGTATTACATCTCACTCCAGAGCCTGCACCGCTATATCTTTATAAATTATAAATAACAGCACGGTATCCTCAAAAGCTACAGTGAATGAGCAGAAATCTAATTTATTTATTCACAAAACAACCTCTGAGATTCCTTCATAACACTTACATAATCTTAAGACTGTTTTTATTATGTATGAAGCTCTTATTGTGAAGTGAATAAACACAATGTAATGATGTCGTCGACAGAGAAGAAGCTCTCCCCAGTCGATCGTCTCTGATGGTACAATGCAGCTTTTGTAGAGACTGTTTATCTCTATAGGCTCCGGGACAGTCCCATAAAGCGCTGCGCTGTCTGCTGCTGGGTCCGTCCGGCGAGCACCCTGCCGAGACGGGGATATTTACCACTCCCCAGGCGCTCCTCTCCGACGCATAGCTCCGACTTTACATCACGGAGGAAGCAGCTGCAGCGGTTTAGTGCTCTCCCAGTGTTCGGGGATGAGCGGGAGGCAAAAGGAGGGCAGAGGTTGCCAATCACATTACAGAGGGGCTTTAACAGCTCCCGTGTAACAAAAGCCGTCCTGTTTGTGAGGCTCTGCGCTACCGACGCTAATCTCACGCTCCGCGGCTAATTAGACGAGGTGCCGGAGCGGGGCGATGCGTAGATGCGTAGGGTCACGGCTCTCGCTCTTCTTAATGACATGCCACCTCTTGAGCAGCGTGCAGAGGTGACAACAAGTGTAAAAACGGTACTGTGTGAGCTGTCGGACAGGCCCACACGTGTACTATAACACGGAGCTACACTGTACTAGAACTAATCACCTAAAAGCAGATCGTTATAGAAATGACTGGTGAAAAAACAAGCTCTTCAGACGTCATCTAGACTTTATTATCAAGGATTATTAGCACATACCAGAAGCTTTTCCAGAGGATGGTCTAACACTGAACTCAGAGCTACAAGAGCACAGAGACAGAAGGGATTTTTTGTTTTTAATGCAGCTGTGCGTTGATATATTGAGATGTATTTATTTTAGCTTCACTACGGAACTTTTCATGTTGTATAACCACTGAAGACCACGTGCTGTGGCTTATGAGGGATATTTTCAATACGTGGACATACAGTGGAGGAAAATGGAACAAAATGGTCTGTTTATGAGGGATATTCAAAATCCGACAGCAGAAATAGAATTCCCTCTGACATATCTCACAAAAAAAACAAACTGTGAATCTCCTTGGACTGGCGTTACTTAAGAATAGTCTTTTCCTAGTCCTTACTGTAGCATCATTTCCTTTTTTTAGTCGTATTTTCCGTGTTTTGTTCAAAATAAGAGAAATTCTGTTCAGTCGTTTGCAGCTTTGAATCAAGAACGGTTGTATAACCTTTTCTCGAATTCAAATTGCAGGACTTTCTCAAGCACTTTGCAAGCTGTGATTTCATGTTGTAATGTTCAAGCACCTTCCCACAGTAAAGTCAGTGACATCTGTACGCCTATATATCGAGATCAAACTTTTCCTCACTTTAAGTCATTGTGGCAAAGAGCCTCAATCTTTGCCGTATTTCGAAGTTAATACATCATGATCATAAGGCTGTTAGGGTATTCTTTATTTTAGGAGCAACATGCAAAAACATTTTTTTGCTTAGCAGACTCTTACTCAGTGAGATTTAGAATTATTAAAGACCAATAGATTTTAAGTACTTTGAACAAGAATTGGACTGCAAAGACAGCCTAGATTAAACTTCAATCTGACTTTAATATAACTAATAGTTTAGCTAAAGAGAGTATTTACAACCTAATGCTTTTATCTAATAATTGTACTTTAGCCATCATAAACTGTTGTCGGTACTAGACTCTAATGAGGTTGTGGGTTCGATTCCCAGGACCGGCCTACGAAAGTCTTTCAGAGTGGAGTGTCTGTTTCTCTGTCCCATCGTGGATTCTCTCAGGCTTCCTCCGACCAAAGTCCAAAAACATTCACGTGAAGGTGAATCGGTGACTCTATATGTCGTCTGTCAGTATCTTTAAGCGATAGCCCTTTATTTATAAGACGATAAGTGGTAGAAAACGAGTGAGCGTCATCAGAAGTGCTTCTTACCGTGGGGATTTCTCATTAAAGGTGTTGCTTCCCTGCAGGTCGGACAGGGGCGTGCGTGGACTCTTTCTGGTTACACCTGATCACATTAAACACAGGGATTTAATGTGAGGTAAACACATTCAATAAACACACACACACACAAACAGGTTACACTGCAAACCCATCCCAACACCACGTGACACTCCGGGGTTATTGCATTAAGGATTGTTATGTGCCTTTTTAATGTTACATTCAGCTGCAGATTATTCCAAAGATCTGTGAGGTTAATAGTGAGCTTCTCTGGTTAGTGGGGCGCAGGAGGTTTGGTTTAGTCCTGATTCAAAGGATTTTATTTGCCAATGTTTGATTTGACCACATTTATCTGAAGTCATCATGCAGGCTTTAATTGAAGAAGCAGCGAAAAGACTACTACGTTGAGTCTGAGCAGTGATAAGCTTAAACTAAAGAAAGTGTCATTATTATTTTGTGCCTAAAGCCAAATAAATCAGTGATAAGAATCAGAGATGCACCAGTTCCCTTTTATCTTGACTTTTATATAAAATTATTTCTCAAACTCTTAAGGGTCTAAGGGACAGTGGGGGTTGTCATCTACAGCATGACATTGTGGTTTCCCAAACACTGGCTCGGGGCCTAAAAGTGGGTCACGGAAAGATTTTATTTATCAGTAATTTAAAAAAAAAAAAAAAAATGGGGCATTTAATGTAAAAATAGCTGCTTTTGTAAATTAGTGATTGTCAGGAATTACACAATGAATAATGAAAGCATAAAATAAAATAAAAATTAAATTAATTAAATAAAAAAAAAAAAATAAATAAAAATAAACAAATAAATAACTAAAAAAATAAAAATAAAATAAATAAAAATAAATTAAAAATAAATTAAATAAATTAAAATTAATTAAAATTAATTAAAAATAAATTAAACTAAATTAAATTAAAAAATAATTTAAATGATATAAACAAACTGCTACAAAATACCCCAAAAGACCAAAAAAAGAATCAACAGACCAAAAAATATGGTTACAAATATTTGGTCTTTTGAAATATATGTCCACTGAAAAAAAAAGGTTTGGGAAACAATGATGTGAAGCCCTTTGAGGAAACTGAACTGAAATTAAAATATAACAGAACGACAGACTTCGGGAACTGCTAAATAAAGTCGTAAAGTAAATCGATTTATGAATAGCACAGGTTTGACCAACACTGGATCTGAAACTGTCTCTGCTCTAGTTTTACTTTGTTGTTACTAAATTTCAGGTGCATCTCTGTCAAGAAACTAGGAACATCTAAAGTGGGTTACATTAAAAGTGATCTGAGAGAGCGTTTTATCGGGGGACTTAACAATATACCGTTTTCAGTTTCATCACTTTGAACAACATTCTCACTCTCATCTGGAGCTGCAGAGTGGCACAAAACAAAAAAAAAAACACAAACACAAATGAGTGTAATGAAGGAATCCCCAAGAAAGTCACGCCTTGTAAAACTACCCTGCACCATACAGAGAGAAACAGCCGGTGAGCCTGTTAGTTATAATAATAATATATGTGCCCCGTAAAATCTATATATACCCCTGAGTTTACACCCCTCACCGTCACCAACACGTGATATTAGTGACAAGGGAAGCTGGGAAATATGTGCCGTGGACAAGCAGATACTGAACACTGCAAAAAGACAGGACCGGAAGCAAAAAATATACAAGAAAGACAAAAGGAAACAGCGTCCGTGCAAAAGTTAATAATAAAAGCACACATTTCTAGCTTTCTACAAACACAGAGACAGTGTCATGGATGAAACATGCTTAAGACCGGTTCAAATGCATGCAAGTGAAGTCGTAGAGGAGTGAGGAGACGAGGGGGCGGAGACCAACAAGCATCCACACTCATTTCATTCAGAAAGAATCAAAAAGAAGAGAGTGAGATCTTAAAATGATCTCTATGTGTTTTATGTTGGGGTTTATTCCAGTTGCTCATTGGTCGGTCCCGCCCCCAGCAGCTCCCAGGCCACAGTCGGACACAAAGTGGGAGGAGTTAACGTGGTAATGGCAGCCTTACTGTACTTCTCCTCCTTGCATCTCTGCAGGATCTCTAAGCTTCTCTGATGCACAGGGTGCTGCAGAAAGCTAAAACTATCCACACTTTTCAAAACTGCACAGGGAGCAGCGTCATCATGCCCTTCGGAGAAGCAAAACAAAAAGAGTGGAGAGAGACAAAGAGAGAGAAAATAAAAAAACAAACACAAAGAAGGAAAAGGAGAGAAAAGTGACAGATTAGAAGATGAAAAAGATCAAGAGGTACAAGTCGACTAATGGAGAAATATCTGGACTATTGTTCATGTCTGATTCACTCCAAAAGCTCTTTTATACACCGTCTTCAATCGGGTTCTGAATTTTATACGAGTTTAACACCATCTCAGGCTATTTCCAAACAAATAACACAAATGCAATTCATTTTAAAATGCTTTTACGGCAGTTTCACGTAGAGTCCACGCTTCTCGTAGAGGTCCGACTCAGAACCCTTTCAGACGTGTAAAAAAAAGTCCCCTTGGGGTGTTTTTCCGTTTCATTCAGACAGTATTTAATCCATATCTAAGGATGTGTAGGAGGTAAAAAGGAGACTACATCTGATAACGTGAGTGTCAGAAGGATCAGGAAGGAAAGAGTTTTTATCAAACAAGAGCATTTCTGATGGTAGATACTATAAACTAGAAGGAAAGAGGGCATTCAAACAGTGTAGGACTAAAGATGAAGAAACAAAGAGCAACGGCTACTGTGGATGTTGATGCAGACATTCTACAAAACGCTTACTAGAAAAGCAAAGTAAAGGAACAAACTATGTAAGTATCTTTAAAGCATCTGAGCATACATCAAAAACTATTTATTTATTTTGCTGTACAGTCAATAAACCATTATATCTTGTCCATATATCCCTTTTTGACGTGGAGTAATCAATACTGTGCAAAAGCTTTATGTGGGTTTGAAGAAGTGTAAAAATGGCGTCTGGTTGGTCATTTTATTAAAGCTCCAGGATCTGATTTTGTTTTTTTTGTCCCGGTCTCAGACTCCACTCTCCTCCAGCTTTTCCTGCTTCCTTTATTTAAAAAAAAAAGGTAAAACTGGACCAATTTTTTACCACAAAATACTAATATGTCACATTAAAGTTTAGAGCTGACCTGACACTTTTATCTTTGGAGTTTATTGTTGTAGACTGTAGTGATCCTGTAATTATCTCCGTCTCGTTAAGAATAACCCATTTCCTTGGTTTATTTCCTTGTTCCTTCGTTGTTGACATCAGTGTCGACCAATGGGAGCGCTCCTTTTTACCTGAAGTGAGCTGTGATTGGACAAAATCCTGCTGTGGGCTGATCATTCTCATCTATTAAAATCCTTCATTATAAAGACTAGATCACGTCTTAAGGTCTCATTTTTTCACAGATCATTCCTGTTACAATAATCTTTAGGTGATTAAACTGAAAAACTAAATGCAACTGTTAAAAAATCAGGTTGTAAGTCTTGATAAAAATAAACACCTGACTAAAACCTTTGCACAGTATTGTATGTCACATGAGTAGCACTGCTTTGACTGTATCTACACACAAAAAGAACAGCTTAAACTCTTTACATTTTACTTTACTGTTCCATAAATCCACCTTAAATCTTCTTGTGTTGGTGTGATTCCACTCACCAGGCTTCTTGTGAGTGTGTCTTTTCCCAGCCTCCCTGAAGGCCACCAGGGCCCTGAAGTAAGCACGGAGCACGGCCCAGCGGAAGGTGGCGGGCGGGTCGATGCCGATCAGCCCGCAGATGAAGGCGTTCTTACTGCTCTTCAACAACGCCACGATGTCCGGCCTCATGTGGTCCGTGTTCTTCTCCCTGAAGTCCTGCCAGCGAAGAAACGGTAATGTTTAACACAGGGTTTATTTTACCACGAACGTTACGACAAACAAAAGATTTAACAGCGCTGTTCGTGAAGTAGGAGTCATTTTCAGATTTATTTAAGGTCCATAACGTTTCTCCTGCCTTTTCCATCAGTCATAAGATAGCATTTTATTATTTTAGCAGACCCTTTACTGAACTGGATTTCACAGAACACAACCTCCACACTTTTACTTTCTTCCTTTAATCGAATAAAAACAACAGAAGACGTTGGGGTGAAAATGAATAAATATAGATCAATAATTCACACAATGCGACCTATATTTGTTTCTGTCATGGGTAAAGTTCAAATATGGTTGAAATGTAAAGAGAACTAAAAACTACTGGAACTATTGCCACTTTTTATAGATCTCTGAACATCATGTGTGCGTTCTGGCGGCCATAT
This sequence comes from Rhyacichthys aspro, assembly GCA_036850595.1. Taxonomy (NCBI): domain Eukaryota; kingdom Metazoa; phylum Chordata; class Actinopteri; order Gobiiformes; family Rhyacichthyidae; genus Rhyacichthys; species Rhyacichthys aspro. The sequence continues at coordinate 3,642,841 of CM072150.1, read as the reverse complement.
TGGAAGGAAAAATAGAGGTGATTAGCGCCAGTGATTAACTTAGTGGCTCCATTTAGTACTTTATGCCACAGCAACTGAACTAAACTTCATTAAATAATTTTCCTTCATCCTGATCCTTCACCAGGTAAAAGCCAAAAAGTCAATTAAAGAATTAGAAATAAATTTTTATAAGTTTGAGGATCTGAACGCGTTAAAATAGGCTTAAAAAATAGAAGGAGTTGTTTTTTGTTTATTGTTATTTATTGATAAGGTGTTGGTAAAGGGGATTTACGTTATTTTTATTTGTATTTTTTGTTTTTTTGGTTATCCATTAAAATTTGTTTGTTTTTGTCTTGTCTCCTCTTGTTGTGGAGCCTCCCACAAAAAAACTTCCCACTTAAACAAGGGAGAAAAGATTTTTATTTCCTTTGGTTTTAACAGCAATAGCTTTTTTTATCTTTATTGATTTACTCTAATTATCCCGGGTTGTTTGGTTTTAATTTCTTTTTTTGTCTTTTTGTCTTTTGTTCTTATTTATTGTGTCTATTATGTAAAAACAATGGAGTTTGTTCTGTTCTTTTCTGGTTTAGAGCTTACTATTCTCCCGGTTCTTATTACTGACACTAACCCCTCACCAAACTCTAGCTTTGATCTTCTTTTGCTTTGTATTTGCTTCTGTATTGAGGGCAAAAGGGGGGGTGTGAAGGGGCACATTACCACAAGTCTGCTGAAAACTGTGTCGAAACGGGGATATTTAACTTATTTAATGTCATTACAATAAATCTCTCCGTCGCCTCCTTCTCCACACCTTCTCAAAGTTCAGTGAAATGAACTCCGCACATCTGTTATTTGCCCAAATTCGAGCCCCTGAGCTGAATAAATGTCGCCCAGATGCTCGGCAAATCAAGGGGGCGGGTCGTTGCACCTGTCAATCACTCCATTATTAAGATGATTGGTGCTTTTGAGTAAGTTTTGTGTTTTTAAGGGTGTTTTAAGAATATTTTATCTTTGCCCGTAGGAAAAAAATGGAAAAAGGGATGAAAGAACAACAATCCTCTCTCTTCTTTCCTTCTCCAGTGTGGTTCTGTTTTTGCGTGGGGGTTGGTGTTTGGGGGGGGAGAGAAACTCTCGCGGGTTTAGCGCTTGTTTTGGCCTGGCCGGGTGTTTTGTTGTTTTTTGGATGCCCTCCTGAGGCCATGCCCTTGGTTATGTGTCTCCGCCCTTCTCTCCTCCCCATAAACTTAACACAGTAGTGCTGGTTGGGGGTTTGGGAAAACTGGGAAAAAAAAAAGGAAAATTTTTTTAAATTGTTTTTTTGCATTCAAATGAGAAATGTAGTTAACAAACATCCTCTCTCACTGTCAAGTAGAAAAAGACTGACTTTACACTGATCTGATCATTTATCCAAGACGTTCTATTTTTCAGCTAATCCCGGCTCACGTTTCCCCTTTTTCCACTTCTTAAATATCACGAGCCAGAAATTGTGCAGGAAATCAACAGCTTTACAGGAAGAAGACTGACAGGGAAGAACAGAGACACCAGGGGGTTTTTTTTTTTTTGGAAAAGGGGTGAAACCTGAGCTTTGAAAAACAACACGGCCAAGGACTCGGCGCAGCTATTTTGAAGTGGGAGGAATTTGATTCACTGTCCAAATGGAAAAAACGGAGGGAAATGTAGTGAAAATACAGTTGATAAAATAGTCACAAGACAGTTATGGGAGTTTAGAGAGGGTTTTAGGCAGAATCATGACCAAGTTAACCACATATTCAATAATAAAACTGGTTTACTTCCAGTACTTTTCATCGTGTGCTGTTGTTTTGAACATTTTCACACGTCGATGAGTGAAAACTGGAGCTACATCTGTATTTTACTGCAGGAAACATTCAACTGTTTCTGTTTATTCCCATCTTTCTCAACATTTAAGTCATAGCTGCAGCAGTTTCCTCTCATTTAGACTCAATATTTGAGTTCTGCTTGTGTTTAATGCAGTGTAGACGATAAATATAATGTTTAAATTCATGAAACGAGCCGTACGACACTGACTCTGTTTAAAACCACAAACAGATGTTGATAATAAACACTAGCTTTGTCTTTTATCATGTTTTCTGTTTGATTTTAAGTTTATCACAAAGACAAGATGTAATTCATATTCAATTCAATTCATATTTCTGTTTAATGTTTCTACTTTTGCTTCTTGTTTTTGCTCAGTGAAGATTATCTATCGTCCAATCCGCTGACTGCAGTGATTAACTCCAATTTTCCAAAGGATCATGACGGACCCCAAAGTGGCTTTTCGAGGTCACTTTGGACCTTTTGTTACTAGAAACACGCCAGAACCATCCCGACCTGTGCTGTCCCGCTCCAGTAATAAAAAGAAACCCGTAGTATACAATAACAGCGGCCACAGAAACCTACTGTTTTCCTCATTTTGCTTTCTAAGATCAGACTAAACACAATTAAACCTCATTCTCCAACACACTTTAATCACTTTAATAAATCATAATATTGTTTACTTCTTCTGATGGATTTGATATTTCCACTTAAAGCTTTGAAAGTCTTTTTGTCCTTCCACAAGAATAACAGTACGTCCATGTATTACAGAGCTGTACAGTCCGTCTAATTACTTG
>CM072150.1:3189120-3640135 GCA_036850595.1 Rhyacichthys aspro | reverse complement strand
TGACAGAGTGGTTAAACAGCTCTGCTAGATTAATATTGTTTTAGGATGGCGATATTCAGTTAGCCTCAAGGCAGCGACACAATATGATAAACAAATTAAAAAGTATATAACTACCATTAAAACAGCAGAGTTCTTAACACATGCCTGGATATAGTTTTAGGAGGGCTCTAACAAAAACTAGAGGCATTCAGTTTCTATTAATGGCGCTCGAGGAGGAGCCACACTTGATCCACATCTGAAGCACCTGTCGAGTCGTCGACTTACCTGCGCAGGTTACTTTTACACCCTCCAGACATCCTGGACTCAAACTTTCCCCTATTTTCCTTAAACATACTATTAAAGGCTTCAAAAAAGTACCTTTCACGTAAACAAACACTGTTTTGAGTCAGGAAATACAAGGACCAACCCCAGCAACCAACCAAACAGGTTTTGTTACACCTTATCCTTTCTCCTCAGCCTCCAATGTATTTACAAGCGATTTAAACGTAACAGAAACAAATAAAACAACACTTACTTGAAAAGGGTTAACGTCTACAGGGTCAACAAAAGGGTTACTATCGAAACCCGACATCTTAGCAGGTTTACAGTGTGATAAAAGTCGAGGGCTCTTCCTCTGTAGCCGCGGCGCTGGCTCCTCCTGATGGTCCAGGGCTCTCCCACTGCGCATGCGCCGATGCTGTAGCAAGGACTCCACGGCTCCCCCACTGCGCATGCGCCGATGCTGTAGCGAGGACTCCACGGCTCTCCCATTGCGCATGCGTCGCTCATGTTACGCACACGTCATCGCAGCCGAGATGTCGAGTCACTTCTCATCAATTAGGCTCCTTTTATTTTTAGAAATAATGTCAATTGGGTTCAAAATGTGCGGTCCTCGTGACAGTCTGATGTCAGTTTTTTTACGTTAAAATGTTAAAATGACTCGGAGTCCTTGAGCTGCTCAGGGAAGTCCAAACTAAGCTGACAAGAGCTACCTGAATGCTAACCGGAAGTGCATAATGCTTATACAAACATGAGACACACCAAAGGGAGTGTAGTAGGTCACAGTGAATAAAAGCCAAGTTCAAGTTATTCTTGCTTTTAAATTGACTCTAGTCATTCATCATTGTTTTCCTTTTTTCCTTTTCTTTAATGAGCTGCTGGAGGACTCACACTTGTCTAGAAACGTCTAATGGTGTGTGTAGTGTAAACAAAAAAGTAAAATGATGAAAAACAGGCAAAGGGCTCTTCCTTTGCCTGTTTACAGCTACAAAACCTTTTGACCTTTTTTTTTTTTTTTGCTTTACAAGGCGCATTTGATCATGTGAACTAAGTCAATCCACATAAAAACATTAGTTAAATGATTGTTATATTTCCTAATGGTTTAAGAGATTTATTATGGAGTAACTAGACCACAAGTGAAAGCTTCCTCTGAAATTGTGTGGTTACTTGGATCCCCAAATAAACCAGAATTTGTCATTTTGTTGTGTCTGCTAAAGACAATATTAACTTAATTAGACTTTAATCAAGTTTACACCTGATTAAAGTAGCTTACTTTATGAATGACCCTATGTAAACCTTTGACATTGTACACATTTGATCATGACTAATCAATGAGAAAACTAAGCTATTTTAACTTTTTTTAAATTGACCCCAATATCTAACCTGAACAACAACATACAATCCCTGTTATAATAAAATGTGTCATCATAGATCAAAACAAAAAATAGGAGGAAACATGAATGTTAATAAAGATAAAAGACGGTGATACAGTAACGCATGATTTAAAAAAAAAAGAGACACGATGTAGTGATTTTATGTTTTCTTTCTTTGTTGCTATTGAGCAAACACATTAAAGACAAGGGTGGGGTAACAAGAGATCTCAAGAAGTTAATGGCATTTTGTCCACTACACTGTACATATGAATCGTATCGTACTTTACAACTGTTGTATGGCTGTTAAGCAGTGAATGCAGGGGTTTTATACATATCCGACATTCTTTACAGAGCTGGGATCCCCTTGGCTGGAATACACACCAGCTAACTTGGTCCCTTTGATGGCGGTATTTCCCTTGTCCCGGGAAAAAGCAGCACAGATTAAAACACATGGAGTGGTTTTTCTTTCTCACACACATACAGTAACACATGAGCGCTTGGCACATTCACACATACAAATCAGCCTTGCCCATATCCGTACATTTCTGTCCAAGATACTCAAAAAAAAAAAAAAAAAAGATAAATATCTGACTTCAACTACCCAGCAGAGACTGGTGTTCCGGCTTTGTACAGTATTTATACCTGTATATTATATGCTATAAAGAATTTCTGTGACATTAAAATTTATTAAATAAAGGAAAATAAATTTGTAATAACAGAGCAACCACTGCTTATACTGATTGTTATAAACTGTAAACTCAGAAAGCAGCTAATATAGACTTCTTCTTATATACTGTAGTACACAGCTCCAGCTTTCTCGCTCCGGAAACATTCCCTGATGCTGAGTGGTCTTCCGTATTGTCCAACATTCCCTTTTCTCTGTCGTCCTGCTCAGTGCATCTCCTCTTGGCGCCGAGTAAAGAGCTGCCAAGGCACAGTAAGAGCATGGGTGGCAGTTTAGTCCACCGACGAGGAGTCCTACCACCGACTGGTCATCCCTTGGCCCAATATCTTCCACCTCTGAAGGTGAAAACGCTGCATGTGGCACTTGGGGATATTTCTTTGCAGATTAAAAAAAAGGCTAAGCGAGAGTGCTTTTAGGAGAGGACATTGTTGTTGAATTATCTCCCATTGGGAATCATGTGCCTGCCAGGGAGTAACTTAGAGGGAGCGCTTTGGTGTCCCAATGTCCTTCATACCATGAACTCATTATTGCCATATAATACTAGCTGCTGCGGTAGGTCAGGTGGGTCCCTGCTGTGGCCACCGCCTTCTCGGGAGTGCCTCAGGGGTGGATGCTTGCCCCCCTTGAGTTTCTGTTTGCCTTTCTCCGGATTGAAAGTGCCTCTGCTAGTAAACTGTGGCTTTTCGTCACACGGACTGTCGGGCTCCCTGGTCGGACTAACATCTAGGACATCAGTTCGAGAGGCCTGGGCTTGACTCTGGGATGGGCCCGGGGAGCTGGAGGAGGGAGACTTGGAGTGGAAGCGAAAGCGCCGAGCAGTGGAGGAGGAGGACGCCGATGAAGGGTGGAAGTGCGATGTCGAAGAGTAGGAGGAAACACTTGAGCAGGAGTCCACAGAGTCCAGAGAGTCCGGCTGTCTCCTCAGGCCTCGCTGACGGGGACTCCTCCCATCAGACCTGCGCGGCCAGGGCGAAGTCAGCAGTGGGCCTCGCTCTGCACAGAATCAAACACGTAAAGACACACGCATCTAACTGTTAACTATTGGATCTAGCAGAGCAGCGCAAGTACCAGAGATGTCCGAAATGGTTCCTTCTGAGTCCACGTTGAGGTTTTCTGAACTGTCGGCTGTACCAATAGAAGCCTCTGACTCTAGAGTCTCATCGTCTGACGCTCGTGGCTCCAGAGCCAGCATCTCAAATGTCAACTCCTCTCTGAAGAAGAACACAATCACATAAGAACAAGCATTATTCCCCAGGACTTTTACAATATTAACTCTGCAAACTAGGGCAGGGCAATGAGGGTAAAAAATAAAAGCTTGATTTAATTCAGACGCCTCTCAAGTTATGTTAAAAAATAAAAACAAAGCACATGAATAATTAGCTTCTATCTCCACAAATCCTTACAGGTAATATTACTGCCTTTCTCTGTGATTTTTAGAATCATAAGCGTCTACAGAGTGACCACAGCCATTATCTGAGCTGCTCTGGACACTATCAGCATTATTTCACACAATGGTAAAGCACAGTGGACAGGAAAACTAGCAACACTATGTAACATTTGACACTGTATACCCACAAAAAGACTAAAAGAGACAAATACTTCGGCAAAACTCATGTTGGACTATGATAAATATTCGAGTTGATTCACTTTGTCTTTAAAGACGGGTTCATTTCCTTGTTTTATGTCAACAAATTACCAAAATGAATATAATGCTATTGTTAAATTGATTTTAAGGCTCTTTAATCAAATCTTTAATAATATTTGATTTATTGCCCAGCCCAACTTCAAGTGTTATTAGTGAACATTCTTCTAGAAACAGGTCACACGTAGGATATTTTTGTCATAAAGCGAGTGTGTACTTTTCTTTCTGAAGGCTCTCGATCTGTTCCGTCAGCACCCGCTCCTCCTGCTGCATGGCCGCCTGCTGATGCTCCGAGAGTTCAGAGTCTGCTGCTTCTTCACTGCAGCTCTCGTCTATCACAGTGTTCTTCGGAGGCGTCAGTCGGGGGCTGACCGGCGGTGAAGGGGCGTGGTAGTTTATCCGCTGCCCTTTTCCCTGGTGGAACAAAAAAAATGAACAAAAAACATAAACAACAAGACATTCTTATTCACAAACAAGGTTTATGTCTGACAGCATCGATGTCATGAGATGAAGTAGGCTCAGACAGCAACTAACTGACCCAATAAGAAGAAGAAGAAGCAGAAAATACACACACTTTACCTTTTTACTCGTATTGGGCTGCAGAGCACAAATATAAAAGCAAAAACAATTTGATAAGCATGAATTGAAGTGTTTTGTGTCAAAATGGCCCTAATTAAGCCATTTGTAAACGTTGCATCTTACCATTTTCCAGATTTTAAACACTCAATAGGATTTATCTAGCTTCAAAAAGCACCAAAATCCCAGAATACATTAAAAACAAGATTTCATTTTTGCATTTAGCTCTTTAAAAACTTCCAAACAGCTGCAAAACAGACAAAACAACATAGAAAACGCGGCTAGAGACGGATCTAACGATGCTGCGATGGATGAGGCATGCTTTGGCGATGGAGGAGATGGAGGTGCACAGTGACTGGTACCACAACATCACCACTGGTTTAGGGATGGACTCCATGCGTCATGTATACATACCATAGTGCGTGCTATACTCATGAATCTAACTGCTATTAGTACAGGTTTCTGGGTAAAGGAGAGGACATGTTAGGGAGGAGTATCTGGACAGGAGAAAAACCTCAGAGAAAGGAGTGTCAAGGGTGGCATGGCACTATTAACTGTTGGATAAGAGTCTCTGTAGGTAAATGAATGCTTTGGAGTGAGCAGTCAGGCTTCATAACACAGCATCAATCATTCAACGCTATATTTATCCTTACCATCGACCGTCGAATGAGAGTTAGTCTGCACCTGGCCTTATTTTCTGCAAACTCCAGCGTGTTTATGTCCTTTAGTCGTACTTTGTATTTATTCATCTGTTCACAAATGATAAGTTCTACACACCTGAAGAAAGACGATAAAGAGGCACATAAATACACCAAACGATTCGTAATATTCCTATTTAAACGATTGTAAACTCATCTTACGCGGTTGTTTTGCTGATGTCCTGAACGCTCTGCAGAGGGTCGATGGTGTCGGGACAGCGCAGGATGCACGGGGCAAAAACTATAGCCAGGGCATTAGCCGACATACGATTGGTGTCCTCTTGTAGTGCAATTCTAGAGGTGAAAGAGAAGAGTTAGAAGTGTGTTTTAATTTAAGCAACGTTACACAAATTCATCTTTGGCCGAAGAAAATACCTGACAAGATGAAAAATGAGCCGCTCCAGAGTGTTTAGATGAGTTCTGCTTAACTGGTCGATGACTGAATACACCCCTCTCATCATTTCCTTTTTATCTTGTAAACCTGGAAAACAAAAGACCACCCCCTTGGCTTAGTATTTAGAAAGTATTAAGATGAAGCTGTGGTTTGAAGCTGTGTATTAAGACCTACCCATGGCACGTATGAACTCTTCGTACAGTTCAAATGTCATGAGAGGATTCGGCAGATCTCGGAGCCACTGCTTGAAAACACTAGCGATGACGTGAATGTTGTAGTCGTCCAAATTCATGCTTTCCACATCTGTACAAAATAAAAAATCAAGTTAAATCCGCAGAAGATCCGGTTGATTTTCACTCCGCTGACATCTTTAACACAAGTACCTGTATCCAGCCCTTGCTTGAGTTCTTTAATTTTATTGGTGGAGCCGGATTTGCGGTAGATTCCTTCCGTGTAGAGGCCGTGCATCTCGATGTAGTTGATGAGCTTCTCCACGACCATCGGGACGGCCCGCTCGTCGCTGGTCAGACGGGACACTTCTACTCCGAACTGTCTGGAGGAGAGCTCGGGGTCGAACTGCACGCAATCAAAACAGAAAATTAACAATCAACCGCGCTGTAATAAATGTTTAAAGATTTGTTTAAAGGTTTGTGAACACATCCGTCAAAGCTATCTGCATAATCACTTCATAAAAACAGTTTTGCATTTATTTATCTTGGTAAAACATGAATTTGAAGCTCCTGTTACTTCCTGTTCCTGTTTCTACCGCTGCCCAGAGAGGACAAACTGAGCATAGAAGAAAGCACACATTCATTCTTGAAGGTTTAGAGCCTTTCTGAACTAACTTCTGTGAAATGTGAAATCCCCTTTTGACCCATTTTCACTAAACTTTCAGTAAACCGCTCCAAACAAGGCCAAAAGTACACACCCAATCTTTAATCAGAAATAACTGTGGAAAATAATAAAGTATGTGATCAGCTGTTTGGATTCCCCTGAAGAAATCGCAAGTTAATGCTGAGGAAAATCTAAAATAAATATCTATATCCTCTGAAATGTAGGCCTCTGTCTTTCAGAAACTAATGTGATTTAAAGTAAATGTTTCTTTTTCTGCACAAAGCTACTAATTGCTAAAGAGAAAGGTAAGTAGATGTAAACAAAAGTGCTTACATTTGATTCACAGTCACTGTACATAATGCAATCTCACTAAAACAATGTTGTTGCTGCCTTATTTTAATATTGACGTATGTTTTTATGAGAAACGACTGTGGCATAATCTTGAGGCTAAGTCAAACGAGCACTGGACATACATCACCAGACAGTTTCCTCAGTTATTAGCACTCTAAATAAAGCCAGGATGCCATTAGCTGCAGCGGAGCTCAATCATTGTCACGGGACAGTTTTGTGAGAACGTACCTTCTTACTGCATTTGGTGGTCATCTTCTGGCAGCACTTTCTGTGGCAGGCGTACCGGCACACTGGAGAAGAAACACAGAGGGGCAAATCCAACAGGTCATTCCCGTTATCCACGCAAAAACAATGCCTCCTCATCGTTTAGCAAAAGTTTACACACAGGAACAGAGACTAAAGCAGGGTTGGCTGGCACGAAAAAAAAGAAAAAGAAAAGAAAGGACAAACTGTGTGGCCAAATCTCTGGAGACGGAGCGCAGACCCCATGAGTCCAGTTGAAAACAATCTGATTAGAGCCGAAAGGGGCGGGGCTTCATGTGAGAGGCCAACAACATGTGTGTGCGCTAATGCCGTCTGTGAGCATTTGAGGTCACAAAAAACCCAGCGTGAAATCCATTTCATTTCTATTTTATGCCTTTAATTCAACAAGTATGCATTTGATTACAGTCTTCATTATTATTATATAAGCAGTCTGATAAAAAGAGACTTGTGTGTGTTTAGAAAAGCCATGTATCATCTTCTGAAAACCAAAATGTCAGATTAAAACACAGAGTTATTTTGTATTTGTATGACCTTTATTGAACCAGGAAAGTCCCATTCGGATTAAAACTCTTTTTACTCCTAGAGATGTTAAACTGAAGCACCTGAAGGTTGTTCTGCTGCTTTATAATCAAAATAATCTAAAAAAGAACGAGTTGATTTGAGAATTACAGCCTAAAGTAGAAGCTCTGTAAAATAAACCAAAGAATTATAACGGCTTCATCCAAAATCTACAATGAAAAGATACAAAATTTCATCTATTTGTTCATTGTTATTGTGCATTTACTATTTATTTCATTTGGTTTTACTGAATCCCATCTATTCTCTTTTATTTTTTTACCGTACTTACACTTTTTTTTACTTGAATCATTTCCTCTCTACTGAAGAACCGCCCTTTTGAGATTGTTTTAAATGTGTAATAGAAGTAAACTGACTTCCATTTGAAAATATTTGATTTTATTCCCAACTTTAGACAGTGATTCAGCTGCCAACAAGTCATTGAGCGTTTACTCGAGCAGAGAGTATCTTCTTTCCTAAACAACTTTTCATCGCCGTCGAGCAACTCTTTACGAAGGTTGTATTTTTGGCCTCATTTTAGCACAAGACATAAAACTGGAACTGTTGAAATGCTAAAATTGGGTTAGAATTACCAAGAAAAAGCTCAGAGGATTGAGATTAGCAGCTGAGTAGGTCAGAGAAATGTACTTATTAGTTGGGTTTAATCTGGAAAATTGGCTGGTGGCTTAATAAGTTGCACAGGAGCAATGCATAAAAATAAAATCATTTGGAAATCATCAGTTTATCGAAGGAATGCTGAGTAATAAAGGCTAAAAAAGGGTTCAGGACACTCCCTTGAATCAGTTTTTCGACCTCGTATTTAGCGGTTTCGTGTGTTTTGTATCAGAGCTTACGTTTGCAGACACAGGCGCGGTCCATCATCCAGATGAGCGACGAGCAGTATTCACAGTACGTGGGGATGCTGTACTGCGTCGACTTAAAGATGTGGCCGTTGTGTTCCTCCACCTGCACAGATTCATTTAACAGCGGTACATTCAGGTGGAATAACGAAAAACTGTGAAGTAAATGAAGTAAAAACTGAAACTTACAATGTCAGTGTCCTTTTTTCTTCGCTTTTTTCGCTCCGTTTTAGGAACTTGCTGTGATTAAAACGAGAAAGTCACAGGTTATGACGATGCTGCAGTCTATTTTAATGCCGTGAGGAGGTAGATGCGGCTGTACCTTGCTGAGCGCGCCGTCTTGAGGCTTGTATTCAGTCATAAACTCGTCCAGGAAGACCTTGAAGGTATTGACCCAGACTCTGACGGGAGACTCGCTCCAGTCCCTCTGCTCCAGCCTCATGGTCTTCTCCAGGATGTGCTCAAACAAAGCGTAGAGGTCTTTGTAACGAATGCTTTTGCCGTCGTCCATCTGAATAAAATGAGAAGGAAGCAAGTATTAATCCATTTGTTGGTTGAAAAGTTGAACTGGGAAATGGATCAGGGTTCTTACACCGTCTCTAAGTTCAAATTTCAGCACTTTTTCATGTTTTTCAAGCAGTAAATTACATGTTGACATATACTGTGTGTAGTTTTTCTCATTTAAATCCATCGTGGAGTAAAAAAAGACTTAAATTGTTGAATAATTTGGAGCACAGACAAGGGATAGTTCATCCAAAAATGAACCTTGTTTGATCAAAAAGATGTTAATGGATTGAATGAAGCGTCCCTTTAATTTTATATCTATTCAATTAGATTAAAGTCAGATTGTTTTTGGGTTCAGAACCAAATCTTTGAGCTTTAAGAAGAGTTTCTGTTGATCCACGTTTTAACCGTAATTTGTACTTTTTCTCTTCAAGCAACACAATCAGAATTTTAGAATTTCAAACACTTTATCGAAAATGCAAGGACTTTTAAAGCACTACATTAAAATCCAAGCATTTTCTCAGATCTGAAGCAGCCGTAGGAACCCTGACGGATGCAGGGACACATACCGCGAGTGCAGTGGAGTAGGAATTGAAGATATTCAGACGGAATTCCTTCAGAGCCTTTTTAAACACGACGTCCACCATGGTGTCCTTTTTACTGTCTTCTGTTTCCAAATCGTTTATCTGAAAATAGATCCACAATCACATTAAAATAACTCCCACTGCCACTAGTTTAGTTTAAGGACTCTGCTGTGGACTCACTTTCTTCATGAGGAAGTCGTTCATGCTCCTGTAGTCGTTGGTGCAGGTGAGGATCTGCAGAGCGTCGTTCTGCCACTGAGCCGGCTCCAGGGCCACGCTGCTGATCTTGACGCTGCGTCTCCGCTTCACTTTGGGAGAGGGGTCCTTGTTCTCCTTCAAGTCTCTGAAGCTTCGATCCAGGGTGGAGTTAGGGCTGCAGGGAGGGGACATGTTCTCCTGGCCTGCTGCACCCAAACGAGACAGATCAGTGAGAAATATTCAAGTTTTTATTTGTTTTTGTGGTGCCTTTATTGAAAAAAAAACAGTGTAAAGAGACAGAAAACAGAGGATGACATTGAGAAAATGGACCCGAGCCGGAATCAAACGCGGGTCACTCGAGTATGTAGTGTGTCCTCTGCCAGGTGAGCCAAGATTTTTTATTTTAGAGGGTCATGGAGGGTGTGGAATCAAATATTATAAACAAAGTTAAATTTTATACCATAAAAGTTGTGGAAGGAACTATTTACAAGATTGTTTTGTAAAAATGACTTTTTCTTGGTTCTGTAAAAAAGTGAGTCACAATTAAAGAGAGGTAAGTGCGATTTATTTTATTATTATTATTTTTATTTAAAAAAAAGAACTGCTTAATCACCGAACAGCATATTGTAATGGGAATTATCTGAAAAAACAAGACCGTAAGATGTCATCCAGGCTTTATTATCGAGAATTTTAATACATTTTTAGTCCTGAACTGAAGCTTTACGCGCTTCAGGAAAATTGGTCCATACTGCTTTTCAATAAAGAAGTAACGGCTACTGATAAAACAGAGAAAGTGTATATTCACTGCATCTTTTTTACAGAGAAACAGTAAAAAAAGAAAAACAGAAAAGGGATAAATGTGAATTGGGGATTAATACTGGCAATTCAATCACATAATGTTTAACGAGGCGGAGATAATTGCTGTTCTGACACTAAAACTCTAAACTTCATTTTGTGTAATGTAAAAACTGGTCTGCTTTTATATTTTCAATAAAAGAAAAGCAGGAGAAGTTGCTGCTGTTGGGAGTGAGTGGCATCTGAGACGGTGATGGCAAAAAGAAAATGTGATAGCGCCACTTTAAATAATCAGAGAAACATTTGACGGCCTCTGTGATCAAATCTGGGACAAACATGGGACAAAACATGGCCTTATGAAGGTGAAAGCATCTAAAAAGATAAATATTTTCATTCTTCTCTCTAAAGAAGTGGAGTCGTGCCTTTACTGACCTTACTGACTGTCTCTATACCTGTGTCCTCATCTCTGAAGCTCTCTGCTGTTTACAGGCTACCGAGAATCAGTAAACTGACAGCCAAGTTTCCTGAGCTCCTCACAAAGTAAATATGACAGCCATTTCCTGAAGACACGTCTGGTTTTCCTATACTCACCCTCTCCCAGAAGTGGGCCAGCATCTCCACTGTCTCCATCCAGAGAGTCTGCGCCACAGATCAGCTTCTCTCTCGAAGTCTTCTTCTCTCCGTATTTGGATTTGCCCCAGAAACGCATCTTTCTCACTCTGTATAAAGATTTCAACTCCTCACTCAGCTTTGTTCATTTATGTCACAAGAAAATCAGCGAAACAACGTTTAAGACAAACCTTCCGTCTTGAGAGTTCTTTCTGAGACTGTCCACTTTTCCTAAATCTCCCGACGACATGGCTTTGTGCATCTTCTTCTTCTCCTCGCCGCTCGGAGGCTGAAACACCAATCAGTTCAATTTTAACACCGAGGACACAGCAAAACCAAAAGAAGGTCCTGCTAGATCTATTTCATATTCATTTATTTTAATCTGTTTATGATCAAGCTGGGGTCATCTTCTCTTGAGACCACACCCTTTAGCATTTTCTTTTATGTTCAGTTCTTTCCAATAGATGGCAGCATTGTCTTTGTAAGAGACACTGATACTACACTACAGTAGGATTACAAATGAAATATGATATAAAATACAAAAAATAGATGTATTTATAGTAAAATATAGAAGAAATGATCTTTCTCAAAAGCAAAAGTGTAAAAAATATCAAGGTCAAAATGATCTTTGTCAAAGAATCTGATTCAAAAAGAGGTCAATCAAAAAGAAATTTAAAGAACATGCAAAACACTGTTAATTAATCAGAGAAAATCAATTAGTCAAAGCTGTGAGAGAAGTATAGAATTGATGTATTGTGTTAGTTCTGTCTCTATTGTTGTTGCTGGAAGAAAACATTTCAGAAAACGGCCTGAATGCAGAGATAAACACAGTAAAATAAACTGCATCTATCACTGACATGTTAACATTCGAGCAGGCATTTCTGAATGTGTCTTCTGCTCTTTTCAGCGATTTTAAGGAAAGTAAGGAGTTAGTTGAAAAATGCTCTTTCGGCGAAGGGGGTAGACGTGTCAGAGAAGCCGCGGAAAGGTTTGGCTTTGGCTTCGATGGCGCTGGTTACCATGTCTGAGTCACTGAAACAGGACTCTCCTAAGCCTGCCTCCGTGGCGTTCTGTTTGGAGAGGGGCAGAGTGAAATGACGGGGGCTCAGGGGGCTGTCGCCGTCATAGTCATCCTCGTCCGAGTCGCCCCCCAGTGAAAGGGTGGGGGCGCGGGTGAGGAAGTCGGAACGGGTCCGTGCCATTCTGGCTTTCTTTTTTTGGCCTGCTCTGCCAACCTGGAGTTTATCAAAAGTGACATCAGCATGAAGTCATGGAGAGTCGTAAAAAAAAAAAAAAAAAAAAGGTGATTTATTCATCCTGACGAAGAGCTTCAGTGCATGTAGGTCAGTAAGTGCTACATGAAGCTACCCTAGCAATGTTTTTATTAAATCATCCGCACCACAAAAAGGCACAAACATCAACGCATGCCACATGAACAACAAACGCCGCTTACATCTCTTGGTTTTGTGGTTTTGGAAGGTTTGGAGACAGACGCCGGGGCCTCTTTGGGACCGGTGGGCGCCTCCTTAACGACGGCTTCACTGTCAAACCTGCCGCAGAAAACAGTCGAGAAATCACCTCTACATTTACAAAACTATTTAGCTGCTACATACTTAGAAGTGGAGCAATAAAGTGTTTGGATTTGGATCATTTCTTCTTCCTAAAAAAGGCAAATTTCCACAGAAAAAAGGGCTCTTATGGATTTAACACGAGGCAGTCTTATTTTCACAAAAGAAAGAAGGAGCAAAAAGTATAAACGAGGACTGGACATCATTTCATTTGAGATAAAAACGACACTACAACACACGAATTAATGTGTAATACCATGTGATTACCTCTCCACATATGAATCATTTTAATATAAATTTAGGAAAAGGATGCACAATATATTAGCTGTCAAATTATTATTATTAGATTATTATATCTGGATCGGCCCAATGTGAAAAATCTGTGTCTGTTGTGATTTTGCAACTTGTTACACATAATAATAGCTTTTACACTGGGCATATCCATATCCTAAACAGAAACACTAATAATGACCCAAAGTAGCTTATTTTATCTATTATGCACTGTTTTAATGTATTATGCTGTGTTACTTTATTCAAATGTCTTATTCTAATTATTCTATTTATCATAATTACTTGAAAACATGATACGGATTACTCTAGACTGTATATTTTCCTTTAGAACTATCCAAAATAAACAGCATTTCCTTTATTGGGGATGATCCTATATTTCAAAATAGCACCTTGTTTTCCAGATAACATTAGATAACACATTCATTCTGTCTGGATATGAGTCAGAGAGTGATGTTTACTCTTCGCTGTCTAGTTTAGAGTTGTGTAAAATTATGTTTGTGACCCGACTTTGACACGTCTCGTCGAAACCTGTGACAATACTCACTTTGAAAACATGACTTTATCCTTTGGAGAGAAGAAGATGTTGCTGGGCTTGTCGCTCAGGTTGACCGCGGTGCCCTGTTGACCCTGTACCTTTTTGGGGGCAGTTTTCCCTCTGACCCCACCCTCTCTGGACTCCAGGGTGAGTTTGGGGACCCAGCCTTCGGGGGCCGTCCTGCCGTCTCTGGGTCTGTCTTTGGGGGCGGGTTGAGGAGCGACGCCCTGGACGTCTGCGGCCGGAGGGGAGCGCACCGAGGGGGGAGTGGAGTCCGACTCCGTCCGAGCTCGAGGGGCCGGGCCCGACGATCTCTCGATGCACAGTGAACTGGGTCTGGGAGGTTTTCCTGACGCAGCCGTCCCGCCGGCCTCTTCCTGTCTGCTCTGCTGTATCCGGTGCAGGGCCTCTCCTCTTTGCTTTTCGAACATGTCTTTCTCGTATTGCGCGAAGAAAAGGCGTTGACGTTCCAGCACTTCTTTCTGCTGTCTGATCTGCTCCATCATTTCCTTCTCGTTCTGCTGCTGCTGATTTCTCTGTCTCTCCTCCTTCTCCTCGTTCAGTCGCACCAGTTTCTCTATAACGGCCTGGTCAGCGCGAGGGGCAGGTGTAGTTTGCGCAGGAGGCGGGCCCGGCTTCTGCGGCGACGGCGTTCGCTCCCCGGTTTGTGCCGCTGAGTCTCGGAGCTCGACGGGGGGACGGACCATATCTGTGAGCTCTTCGCTGAGTGGAGTTTCCTTCTGCATGCTGATGACCACCACCACCGGTCTACGGGTCGACTCGCGCCTCTCTTTGAGGGGTTTGACGACCGCGGCGGTGGTAGAGTCTGGGGTCTCTGTGTCGTGTCGAGGCTCATCTGCAGGTTCACGTGCAATGACAGCGCTGCCTTCACTAGCTGGGACGTAAAATGTCGGGAGGTAGTTCTCGATTTTGGGCGGATGTGTGGCAGGAGCAGACTCCGTGTCAGATCTGGGCTGGCTCTGACCAGGCTCTGGCAGATTGTCCGGTTTGGGGCTCGTTGGGGCAGTCTCTAGACTGGACTCTGGTTCTTGGCAGACAGAGGGAACCGGAGAGCAGAGGTCTTCAGTGTCTGTGATTTCTTCTACAGCTTTGGGGGGCTCCTCCTCCATACTGAGGAGTTCAAAGCTGCCTTTAGAGCTCTGGCTGTCCGGTGTGCCCTGCGGTGAACGCAGAGGTGGAGTTGAAGGAGGGACAAACTCCATAGACCAGCGGCGTTCTTCAGTCGGGGACGAGGCGCCCCCGCTGGTGGCCCGGACCTTCAGGAGCTCCAGACTGAACTTGGCCTGTTCGAGCTCTCTCATTCGTCGGCTCTCTCTTTTGGCGCGAGTGGTTTTCTGAGGTTCCTCCACAGACCGGACTCTGTCTCGCACCAGCACGGAGGACGCTGAAGCTGACTCTGGTTCGTCTGAGTGCACCGTAGACGCTTTAGCACCTTCTCCTTGTTGTTTTACAGCTGCCTCCTGACTGCTGTGGAGGCTCCGTTCTCGCTCCTCGTACGAGCGGTCCTCCCACGAGCTCAGGTTCAAGCTCCTGATCGTCTCCGGCGTCTCGTCTTCTTCGGGAGACACGCTCTCTTGTCCGTTCTGTAGCTGACGTAGCCTCTCCTCTTCCTCCTTCTGCTCCCTTAGTTTTCTGAATCTGTTCATGAAAAACAATTATGACCCATTAAATGTGAAATACAGATGAAAATGGCATGTACCTAGAGATGTCGCCTTTAGGGCCCAGTCAGCTGATTTTAGAGCTGCTTTGTGTGGATTGTGTGCATTAAGACTAAGATTGGAACAGTAGGGCCACGTTTCTGTTTGTTCACTAAACAATGCCTGGACACACTCCAAGAGCTTGGGACACAGATTAGATTTCAAGCTTGACTGAAATCATGCAGTTATACAAGTCATTTTCAACCTTTTTGTTTGTATTAAACAGACTTCACTTACAAATATTATTTATAAAAGAGCTTGGAGAGTTGAACAGAGACATTTTACAGTAAAGTCTACCTCTGCCGGGAGAGGAGGCCCCTGCTGAACGCCTGCAGTTGCACCACGGTGGCGTACAGCTGCAGGTAGGCGTCTCTGGCCTGATGGCAGCGCCAGGCCGTCTGTATGACCAGAGCTGCCGAACCGCGCCGGTGCAGCCACAGCCTCCATGCCCTCTGCAGAACCACAGCAGCCTCCCTCCACAACCTCAGCCTCTGACGCTCACGAAAACCTCGCCAGTGAGTCTGTAGACACACAGCCGCGCTCTCATAGACAGTCACATCATAGTCCTCCTCCTCCTCTACCTCGTCTTCCTCCGTGGGCCGGTACACACGCCACCATTTCTGAAAGAATCATCAAAATATAATCATCTTTTATCATCTCAGCATTTTGTTATCCACCATTGGCGTCAAACGTTACTGGAAAATGCACAAAAGAATCATTTAAAGACACATAAGACAGAAATAGTGACTAAAAACACACAGGACTCCATCGACAGAGCGTGAACTGAACCTGGATGCAGATGGCAGCGTCTCTCATCCTGATGAACTGCTTCCTCTCCAGGTGAGCTCTGAAGCGCCGCTGCAGACTCACAATGAGCCTGAGCACCTCGGTGTGAAGCAGAGCCTGCAGCTGCTGACGCTCGGCCTCGCGTAAAAACACCTGAGAGGAGGGACCATAACACCGTCACCAGCAGGGCACCTCCAAACCACACATTCACTCACATTCATTCACGAAAAATGGCATTCCTGTCCCGCGAGAATGTCAAGTATGGTCCTTTAATTATATAAACAGGTCTCCAACGGACTACATCATGACTCATTCATACCATATCAGCCTCTGCTTTCATTAAACGGACCAAACCAGAGGATGATTTAGGACCATGTTTGGAGTTTAAACAGAAATATTATTTTGAGTAAACTTATTTTAGCTTCTAAGAGTGTCTACATTGCAAAAACGCGCCTTGAAAAAGTAATATAGAGGGTTGATTCAAGTTTAGGAATTAGTTTGGAGACTGGTTGAAAAAGTGGAGCAATAGACACGCAACAGGACGGATGCTATACTGAACAACATGGAGCATCCCCTGCATTGGGCTTCGGAAAAACAGAGAGCAGAGAGCAGCCAGTGGACGTCTGAATTAAAAAATAATTTGCTTTTTTAATTTATTTGAAGAGAACCCAAAAACTGAAGGACTTGAGGATGAATAAAGTTCAATTTAATTTGACTGAAATGTGTAATATTAGCATTTAATGACATTCAAACACTACTTAGCTCCTCTCATGTCATTTCACAAAGTCACAGACAACCTTTTAAAACCTGACAAAGCATGCAACACAAAAGGAGAAGAAACATAGCACTGGTCTCCTTTACATCTGTTAAGAGTGCTTTACTTCAGATATTTTAAAGCTTATAACACATTATTATGAACTTCTAGAAGTGTGTTGGTCAGCAGCAGCATTAGAAATATAAATTGCTAGATGTGACGAAAGATGGAGGAGTAAATACCATCGTCTTGCCCACTTGGTACCCGTCTGCAGACAGGTCCAGCTGGTGCAGACACTGCTGGATGCTGTCTCTGCTGGAACTGGTGCCTTCAGGGAGCAACACACGGAAATGCTGCACAAAGTCCTGCGAACACAACATTTATTATGTGTTTTAATAATGTTCATGTAGGTAGCACATAACATAGGAAGTAGGGATGTTCAATTATGGAAAAAAATCATATTTACTATTGTTTTGGTCATTATTGAAATCACGATTAATATAAATATGTTGCATTTATTGAAAGCAGTGAATTCTCCTTAAAATAAATTAAATATTAAAATGTATAAATAAATATCTTAAATAATAATAATGATAATAATAATAATAATACCAATAATACCAATGGCAATATCAATAATAATAATAATAATAATAATAATAATAATAATAATAATAACAATAACAACAACAACAACAACAACAATAATAATAATAATAATAATAATAATAATAATAATAATAATAAAGAAATAATAATTAAGATAAATAAGATCAACAATGTGGTGCACTTCCACAATCTCAAAACAAAAAACAAAGTGATAAATAATTGTTTTTTTTCTTGATTACACAGGTTTTGTGATCGTTTGGAGCCTAAATTGAAACAGAAAATTCGATTAATTGCACAAAAGAAAGAATATATTTATCTAAACATGTCTCTTAGTCTTAAAATCCTCAGTATTCTCATGTATTATTTATTGTGACAGTTCTCTGTGATTTGTCGTCGTCCTGAGTTCTTCAGCAGCGATGAAGGATGGAGCAGAGACCCTCAGAGCACATGTGGTTTCAGGTAAAGGTCCATGCTGTCTGTATTTGCAGGGGTTCAAACATCACGACATAAATATGCTCAACTCCCACTCCTCAAACTGAGGCCCATTGTCTGATTTCAATACTCCCTGCTCCCTGGGCTGTAGGGGGTGGATAGGGAAACAGATGCTGTGTTTATACAATTACAAGCACGGGGAGTGTTTCTGGAGCGGGACAATAGAGACGCTCTGTTCTGAGGAGTCGGGACAGCGCAGTCAGAGTCATAGAAAGTGATACCATCCTCTAGATATTTCTCATTAGTGCTGACCGCAGCACTTGATATATCTGGAGTCATTTCTGGTAAATGCAGCTCTCTGGGGCATTCATATCATCTTGTTGCAGTCTGAAAATGATCATTACTCCAAAAAGACATGTAATGACTGTGCTATTCGCTGTCTCGCTTTTACGTAACAGAAAATGTTAAAAATGGTAAATGGATTGAAAGAAAATTGACTGAATTGGATTGAATGAAAAATGAAAATGTTTTATATGGCCCTTAAGTACTTTTTGTAGGTAATATTTTGGGTGTTTTTTAGGTTTTAGTTGGATTTTAACAGCTTTTATATTGACTTAAACAGGTTGTAGTTGTGTGTTAACTAGATTTATATGGATTTGAACAGGTTGTAGTTGGATTTGAACAAGTTTCAGTTGGATTTGAACAGGTTTTATATGGATTTGAACTGGTTGTAGTTGGATTTGAACAAATTTCAGTTGGATTTGAACAGGTTTTATATGGATTTGAACTGGTTGTAGTTGGATTTGAACAAGTTTCAGTTGGATTTGAACAGGTTTTATATGGATTTGAACTGGTTGTAGTTGGATTTGAACAAGTTTCAGTTGGATTTGAGCTAGTTTTAGTTGGATTTGATTAGATTTCAGTTGGATTTGAACAAGTTTTATATGGATTTGAACTAGTTTCAGTTGGATTTGAGCTAGTTTTAGTTGGATTTGATTGGATTTCTGTTGGATTTGAACAGGTTTTATATGGATTTGAACAGGTTTTATATGGATTTGAACAAGTTTCAGTTTGATTTTAGCTAGTTTTAGTTGGATTTGATTGGATTTCAGTTGGATTTGAACAGGTTTTATATGGATTTGAACAAGTTTCAGTTGGATTTGAGCTAGTTTTAGTTGGATTTGATTAGATTTCAGTTGGATTTGAACAGGATTTATATGGATTTGAACAGGTTGTAGTTGGATTTGAACAAGTTTTAGTTGGATTTGAGCTAGTTTTAGTTGGATTTGATTAGATTTCAGTTGGATTTGAACAGGTTTTATATGGATTTGAACTGGTTGTAGTTGGATTTGAGCTAGTTTTAGTTGGATTTGAGCTAGTTTTAGTTGGATTTAATTAGAATTCAGTTGGATTTGAACAGGTTTTATATGGATTTGAACAAGTTT
This sequence comes from Rhyacichthys aspro, assembly GCA_036850595.1. Lineage (NCBI taxonomy): Eukaryota > Metazoa > Chordata > Actinopteri > Gobiiformes > Rhyacichthyidae > Rhyacichthys > Rhyacichthys aspro. The sequence continues at coordinate 3,620,817 of CM072150.1, read as the reverse complement.
CAGTTGGATTTGAGCTAGTTTTAGTTGGATTTGAACAGGTTTTATATGGATTTGAACTAGTTGTAGGTGGATTTGAACAAGTTTCAGTTGGATTTGAACAGGTTTTATATGGATTTGAACTGGTTGTAGTTGGATTTGAACAAGTTTGGGTTGGATTTGAGCTAGTTCTAGTTGGATTTCATTAGATTTCAGTTGGATTTGAGCAGGTTTTAGTTGGATTTAATTAGATTTCAGTTGGATTTGAGCAGGTTTTAGTTGGATTTGATTAGATTTCAGTTGGATTTGAGCTAGTTTTAGTTGGATTTGATTAGATTTCAGTTGGATTTGAGCTAGTTTTAGTTGGATTTGATTAGATTTCAGTTGGATTTCAGCAGGTTTTATATGGATTTGAAGCTATTCAAATTTAAGCAAAGGGTGCGTCAAATTTTCAACTTATTACGTATGTTTTTAAGTTTTTAGACGAGACATTTCACGTCTCACACTTCTTTTTAGAGCATGTGAACAGCTATAGCAGCTCTGTAGGGAAATGCTGTATATGCTCTACAAACAAACACAGTAGAAACAGCTCTGATTGAGTTTTTACTTCCACTTCTTACTTGAATCTTCATCTAAAAATGAGCGCTCAAAAAAGAAAAGAGTGTGCTTCATCTCCAGTAGTGCTCAGTTTGTCTTCTCTGTGCACTTTAAGACCAGGAACAGGAAGTAAAGGAACTAAAATGGCTCCTTAAACTGGTTCTTTGGAGCTTCACGTGTCTATTTTGCCACGATAACCAAGAATTTTATTTGTAATGTAGTTATATTCAATGTTTTGACTGATGTGTTTGACTTCAAACAACAACAACATGAGTGATACGTGTCAAATTTTCACTTATTCAAACAAAACAGATCAATGTGCTTTGCCTGACTTGTTTTTAACCCTAATATAAAGCCCAAAATAATGCAAAAAGTGTTACCTTGAAGCTGTATTTGCTGTGGTAGCCTGACTGGCGTATCCGCACCGTCTCCAACATGCCGGTGTAACGGAGCTGCCTCAGCACCAGGTTATCGTTAAACCGTAAGGGCAGCTGGACAAAGAAAAGAAACACGGACAGGGCAAAAAAAGGGGAGAAAAATTAAAATAAAAGAGGAGAGAGCGACAGGTGGCAGATGTTAAAGAAAGACCGAGGAATGATAAACAGCTTTAGAAATGTTCAATCTTCAAGGGAATGAAAAAATGCTTTGAAAACTAAAGCATAACAGTCCGAACGTCTGGAGTGAGCGCCGCGTACCTTCTCGGCGTTGGAACGGATGCACTTGACAAAATAAGGCTCAGACTGACCCAGAGTCTCCATTAGCTTATTGAGAGAGGCCTGTGGAAACAAACACAAACATAAAACATCAGTTATCCATCGGTGAAATACATTTAGTTTTTAGTTTGGGTGATAATGTCTTCTTGATTCTCGACCTGACGCTGCTCTGCTTTAAAACACTACGTCCAGAAGCTTTCTTTGTAACTTTTATTGAGTTGTGACGTGGATCATGTTTGTTTCATGAATAAATTGAGGAAGAGGAGTTAAAGGCTGTAACCACTGTTTAATTATGTTTCATATTTACTACAAAAAGTATTGGTTCATCTTTTGTTAATGTTCTAACAAGCAATAATGTCTGAACGTTGTGTTCTCATGAATAAAAACAAATCCCCTCTCCTGGTCTCTCAGGTCTCCTCTGTCCTCTCCTCTGTCCTCTCCTGTCTCCTCTGTCCTCTCTCCTGTCTCCTCTGTCCTCTCTCCTGTCTCCTCTGTCCTCTCTCCTGTCTCCTCTGTCCTCTCTCCTGTCTCCTCTGTCCTCTCTCCTGTCTCCTCTGTCCTCTCTCCTGTCTCCTCTGTCCTCTCTCCTGTCTCCTCTGTCCTCTCTCCTGTCTCCTCTGTCCTCTCTAGTCTCCTCTGTCCTCTCTAGTCTCCTCTGTCCTCTCCAGTCTCCTCTGTCCTCTCCAGTCTCCTCTGTCCTCTCCTCTGTCCTCTCCTGTCTCCTCTGTCCTCTCTCCTGTCTCCTCTGTCCTTTCTAGTCTCCTCTGTCCTCTCCAGTCTCCTCTGTCCTCTCCTCTGTCCTCTCCTGTCTCCTCTGTCCTCTCTCCTGTCTCCTCTGTCCTCTCCTCTGTCCTCTCCTGTCTCCTCTGTCCTCTCTCCTGTCTCCTCTGTCCTTTCTAGTCTCCTCTGTCCTCTCCAGTCTCCTCTGTCCTCTCCTCTGTCCTCTCCTGTCTCCTCTGTCCTCTCTCCTGTCTCCTCTGTCCTCTCTAGTCTCCTCTGTCCTCTCCAGCCTCCTCTGTCCTCTCAATAAGACACATGTGGAAGAAACAAGAACACACGCTAATAACACTTTTTCCAAACGTATTAAACCGTAAAAGCTTTATTACAACATTAACAACTGTTCTACTCCGACGTAAGTACACATCTGTGTGAATAAATGCGTGTAGTATTTCCATGTGAATAAATGCGTGTAGTATTTCCATGTGAATAAATGCGTGTAGTATTTCCGTGTGAATAAACGCGTGTAGTATTTCCGTGTGAATAAATGCGTGTAGTATTTCTGTGTGAATAAATGCGTGTAGTATTTCCGTGTGAATAAATGTGTGTAGTATTTCCGTGTGAATAAATGCGTGTAGTATTTCCATGTGAATAAATGCGTGTAGTATTTCCGTCTGAATAAATGCGTGTAGTATTTCCATGTGAATAAATGCGTGTAGTATTTCCGTGTGAATAAATGCGTGTAGTATTTCCGTGTGAATAAATGCGTGTAGTATTTCTGTGTGAATAAATGCGTGTAGTATTTCCATGTGAATAAACGCGTGTAGTATTTCCATGTGAATAAATGCGTGTAGTATTTCCGTGTGAATAAATGCGTGTAGTATTTCCATGTGAATAAACGCGTGTAGTATTTCCATGTGAATAAATGCGTGTAGTATTTCCGTGTGAATAAATGCGTGTAGTATTTCTGTGTGAATAAATGCGTGTAGTATTTCCATGTGAATAAATGCATGTAGTATTTCCATGTGAATAAATGCGTGTAGTATTTCCGTGTGAATAAACGCGTGTAGTATTTCCATGTGAATAAACGCGTGTAGTATTTCCATGTGAATAAACGCGTGTAGTATTTCCATGTGAATAAATGCGTGTAGTATTTCCGTGTGAATAAATGCGTGTAGTATTTCCGTGTGAATAAATGCGTGTAGTATTTCCGTGTGAATAAATGCGTGTAGTATTTCCATGTGAATAAATGCGTGTAGTATTTCCATGTGAATAAACGCGTGTAGTATTTCCATGTGAATAAATGCGTGTAGTATTTCCGTGTGAATAAACGCGTGTAGTATTTCCGTGTGAATAAATGCGTGTAGTATTTCCGTGTGAATAAATGCGTGTAGTATTTCCGTGTGAATAAACGCGTGTAGTATTTCCATGTGAATAAATGCGTGTAGTATTTCCGTGTGAATAAATGCGTGTAGTATTTCCATGTGAATAAACGCGTGTAGTATTTCCATGTGAATAAATGCGTGTAGTATTTACGTGTGAATAAATGCGTGTAGTATTTACGTGTGAATAAATGCGTGTAGTATTTCCGTGTGAATAAATGCGTGTAGTATTTCCATGTGAATAAATGCGTGTAGTATTTCCGTGTGAATAAATGCGTGTAGTATTTCCGTGTGAATAAATGCGTGTAGTATTTCCGTGTTATTTTGCGTGGGCACAAACTCATGCACATGTGTGTGTAATAGTTCAGGAGGAATTCAGTCTCCGCCCCTTCCAGAGGAGATTAAAGCAATCAGCGCAGCACAGGATGTGGGAAGTGAAGTCATCCACACTGGGGCCCGGCTGCCTGCCAGAGGGGCCCCCGCACTCATCTGCCCCGCCAACAGCCCCAGAAACACGCATGTCAAACCATTACGGCCTCTTTTAATTCTGTGTTTTTGTGTAACATGCTTAAAAGATCTGATTGTGGCAGATTTTGATGTAAAGTAAATGCAACAGAATGAAACTGGAACCAAACAAAAGAAGCCCTTACTGCTGCCAAGAGATTGAAAGGGGTGAGTTGAGTCCAGGTGCTGCTAATCACCGGGGCCCGGATTGATTGATTATGATAAATGTTTGACCTCCATAAAAGGCAGGAGCGCTCAGGTGTGTTTTAAACCAAACGCCCGGAGGGAAAGACATAAACAACGGACGAAAAGGAAGATGTTTTCTCTGCACATCAATCAGGAACATAGCAGCTAAAGGTGGAGCTAAAGGTAATAGTTTGGAGCGCAACAGGACGGATGATAGACTAAACAACATGGACCATCCCCTGCATTGGGCTTTTGACTGTAATCTGTGGAAGATGAAGTCTGAATCAATTCATTTGAAGAGAAATAACAACTGAATTTCCCTTTGAAGATTAATATTTCACATCAAAGTACACGTCAATCCACAAACAGCAGCTAAAAAACAAAAAAAAATCACAGGAGACTGTAACTAAATGCCAATAATGTGAGCTACTTTGTCGTTTTACTTTTTTGTGTTTCATTTTACAGTTCTTTGTTCGTAATAAAAGTAAAAGAGAAAAGTTCATCCTGACTCAGATCCACTCAATAATGTGCTTTTATCTTCACATCAAAACTATTCCACAGATGAACCCCTGGATAGAAATCTTTACTTGGCATTACTTTTAGTCTGGAAGATCCTTTTTTATAACTTTAACATACAAATGACCCAAAAACTGTTCAAAGAAAATACACTCCAAAGTAGTAGGAGGAGTAGAGTTATGGTAAATGTCTTTTAAAGATGTTAGACTTAGATATATCCACAAAAAACGCGGCTAAAACTGAGTTTTACGGCTTCACCTCACTCTGAGAGACTAATAAAATTGAAAAAAAAAGCAGTATTATGATTTTTTTTTGGACAATTCGGAGACATTACATCACTCGCGTCCTGCTCCGAGGTTGTTTTTGGAGCTACGTAATAATGAACAAATACAGGGATTAGACAGAGGAGGAAAGGGCAATCGAAAAGAGAAAAACAGCTCTGCCCACGGCCGTTCGTAAAGGACACAGCCTGTTTTCTTCAATAACACAGCTGGAGGGAGATTTTCAGTGATGCAGTGAATGGGAAAAGGCAACAGCTGCTCGATGAGTGCGACTCTGACCTGGAACTGCGCGCTGATACTGGGCGGTTTCTTCTTCTTGTGGAGGTGAAGCAGCGACTTCGTGATGCGGTCGTGAAGCGTCAGGTTGCTCAAGTACTTCAGGGACTTGACGTTGAGTAAGTGCTGTGGGAAAAAGTGAGTTTCATTTAAAAAAATATACGCGGAAATTCAATCTTGTTGTAAATAGAAGATATACTGTACCTTCGGGAGGACAGGTTTGGACTTGTAGGTTTTATTCCGCCTGTAAATAAATACAAATATTAACAGTAAAACAGGTGAGTGCTTTTGTTTAGAAAGGTCTGAGTGGGTTTAATTAAGAACATTTTCCCCGAGTGTGTCATAAATGTGCCAATAAAAGAGAAATACACTCATCGCTGTGGGGAAATTCTCATTTGACTCGCTTCTCTCCGGAGAAGTCAGAGGTCAGGGTCAAGCTCTGAACAGCGCTCGTAGGAATGTAGTGATTAGTGACAGACTGCCCTGAAGCTGATGCTCACTGACCGGCTCCTTTTGAAGTTTTACACTGACCAAAATACGAAGGGATGTTCAAAGTGATGTTCAATACAGCAACTTCAAAAACAGGGCTCCTACACAATTCTTAAAGTTAAATTTCAGACTTCAGACCCTTTTAAGAGCTCCACATTCCTCATTTTAATAAAACATTTATAATAAAGGCTCACTTGCACTCTCAGTTCCAGTTTTTCTTGCAAGAAATAAACTTAAAAAGGCAAATTCTTCTCAGCAGTAGTTTTTTCTAAAAGACAAAAATCCCTCAAATTCTCAAAACAATTATAGTCTTCAGTGCGAGTGAGTGTAATAATGAGACAGAACAAATAAACCAGAAAAACAAAGAAATAAACAGAGTTGTTCTGATCTGTAGATGTTCCCTGACATGAAAATCCATCCATAACATTTCAGCAAAATGTGTTTCTTACTAAATGTTGGATGATTTTTGTTTTTCGTGTGTTTTCACTTCAGTGTTTTTGTACATTACTGTCACAAACAACCCCAAACTTTAATTCTCACAGTCATAAGGATTTTCTTCAGATTTTCTTCAGATTTTCGGTCAAATTTAATCCAAGGATGCATGGGAACCCTAAAAAAGCCAGTCTAAATGGTTTTAAAGCTGAGGACTGAGATGTGCGGTGCCACTAACATGAGGATATCGTGGGCTCGTTCCAGGAGTTTGCTGCTCGCAGAGTTCACAAAGATTTCATCTTCTGCGGTGGAGCTGCCGGACGACAGACGGCTCTGACGACCGACCCGGCCGTTCCACCCGAGCCCCGGAGAACCCCTGAGGATTAAACAGAATTAAATAAATCGTTTAACTTTAAAAAGGGAAAAGAGCAGTATGTAAAGATGGGTCTGTAACTTTGGATTGCATTTCTGATTCCATTCAAAAGAGATGTTCCACAGAGACTAAACAATAAATGCAGTGAAAGTTGAAAAAATAACATTTAAAACACTGAGCTACTTCAGTGTCCATTTAAATGTGTAGCCCATAAAACATATTCACATAATATAGGTTAATTTAATGCTATGTTGCCCATATTGTGGTTCAGATCCAAACAATGGGTCTACATTTAAAGACTTATTAAAAGCCATATTGTGAGGGTGAGTTTGTGGAAAAAAACAGAAGGCTTTTGCCAAAATTATCCTTTTTTTTAGTTGTGCACTGGTTTTATTATATAACTGTACTTCTTTGCGCTAAAACAAAGGGAAAACATCGGAGTCGCTGTTATTTATAGGTTGTTACGCTCTTATTTTACTGACATATGACAAAATAAATGCACGTAAATAGCTTTTTATGACACACACTTGCTCTAAAAGTTTCGGAAGTTGTCTGCAGGATCTCGCAGACCAATTTTTACCAAATAATGGACTATCCCTTTAAATCCAGCTGACACTATGCATCGTATAGTCACTATTATCCAGTATTTAAGCAGGAAAAGACCACACATTTTTCACAAAGAGTGCTCATGACACCGTTTACATTTCAAGCCTTAAACCTCAAGCCTCAAGGTGAAAGTAAACCACACACACAGAACATTAACGTCAATATGGGCGGTCAATACCACTGACCAGCGTGACGTACGGTGTTTATGTGAAGAGCAGAGGAGGAAAAGCTCATTTTGTGGGAGTATCCACCTCGAAAAAAGGTTCAATAAAGGACTGATGTTGTATAATGCACTGTATCCAGGTCAGGGACTTTACCAAGGCTTTTAACTGTCCTTAACTAAATCTAATGGGATCATAAACATCGTATTTACATTTACCTCTGCACTATATCCTTAGATAGCTCATCTCACCCCAGAGCCTGCACCGCTATATCTTTATAAATTATAAATAACAGCACGGTATCCTCAAAAGCTACAGTGAATGAGCGGAAATCTAATTTATTTATTCACAAAACAACCTCTGAGATTCCTTCATAACACTTACATAATCTTAAGACTGTTTTTATTATGTATGAAGCTCTTATTGTGAAGTGAATGAACACAATGTAATGATGTCGTCGACAGAGAAGAAGCTCTCCCCAGTCGATCGTCTCTGATGGTACAATGCAGCTTTTGTAGAGACTGTTTATCTCTATAGGCTCCGGGACAGTCCCATAAAGCGCTGCGCTGTCTGCTGCTGGGTCCGTCCGGCGAGCACCCTGCCGAGACGGGGATATTTACCACTCCCCAGGCGCTCCTCTCCGACGCATAGCTCCGACTTTACATCACGGAGGAAGCAGCTGCAGCGGTTTAGTGCTCTCCCAGTGTTCGGGGATGAGCGGGAGGCAAAAGGAGGGCAGAGGTTGCCAATCACATTACAGAGGGGCTTTAACAGCTCCCGCGTAACAAAAGCCGTCCTGTTTGTGAGGCTCTGCGCTACCGACGCTAATCTCACGCTCCGCGGCTAATTAGACGAGGTGCCGGAGCGGGGCGATGCGTAGATGCGTAGGGTCACGGCTCTCGCTCTTCTTAATGACATGCCACCTCTTGAGCAGCGTGCAGAGGTGACAACAAGTGTAAAAACGGTACTGTGTGAGCTGTCGGACAGGCCCACACGTGTACTATAACACGGAGCTACACTGTACTAGAACTAATCACCTAAAAGCAGATTTACGTTTTAGAAATGATTGTTGAAAAAATAGCTCTTCAGACGTCATCTAGACTTTAATATCAAGGATTATTAGCACATACCAGAAGCTTTTCCAGAGGATGGTCTAACACTGAACTCAGAGCTACAAGAGCACAGAGACAGTTTTTAATGCAGCTGTGCGTTGATATATTGAGATAAATTTATTTTAGCTTCACTACGGAACTTTTCATGTTGTATACCCACTGTAGACCACGTCTGTTTATGAGGGATAAAGCGTGGAAATGTGGGACACCGTACTGAGCTGTATTATTCAAAATCCGACAGAGAAAACGGAGAATTCCCTCTGACATATCTCACAAAAAACAAACTGTGAATCTCCTTGGACTGGTGTTACTTAAGAATAGTCTTTCCCTAGTCCTTACTGTAGCATCATTTCCTTTTTTAGCCGTATTTTCCGTGTTTCGTTCAAAATAAGAGAAATTCTGTTTAGTTGTTTGTGGCTTTGCGTTGTGGGCGGAGCTGTTGTCTTGAATTGAATCAAAATGCAGGACATAGTCTCAATTTGCACAGAATTCTGATTTATGTTGAAAATGTTGCACATTCCCACAAAAAGCAGACATCTGGTCGCCCTAAATATTAGTCAAACCAACCTAACTTTGTCTTTGAAAGAGCGTCTCTTTGCCGTGTTTCATGTCAATACATCATTCATTTAAGGCTGTTATTATTCTCTATTTTATGAGATAAAAAGTTACATAGTGTTGCTTCACAGACTCTTCTCAGGTCTTTTAATTAAAGACTGTAGTAGTTAATACCGTGAACAAGAATGGAGCAAAGACAGTCCCTTGTGGAGCTCCAATCTGACTTTAATATAACTAATAGTTTAGCTAAAAAAAAGTATTTACAACCTGATGCTTTTATCTAATATTTGTACTGTAGCCATCATAAACTGTTGTCGGTACTAGACTCTAATGAGGTTGTGGGTTCGATTCCCAGACCGGCCAACGAAAGTCTTTCAGAGTGGAGTGTCTGTTTCTCTGTCCCATCGTGGATTCTCTCAGGCTTCCTCCGACCAAAGTCCAAAAACATTCACATGAAGGTGAATCGGTGACTCTATATGTCGTCTGTCAGTATCTTTAAGCGATAGCCCTTTATTTATAAGAGGATAAGTGGTAGAAAACGAGTGAGCGTCATCAGAAGTGCTTCTTACCGTGGGGATTTCTCATTAAAGGTGTTGCTTCCCTGCAGGTCGGACAGGGGCGTGCGTGGACTCTTTCTGGTTACACCTGATCACATTAAACACAGGGATTTATTGTGAGGTAAACACATTCAATAAACACACACACACACAAACAGGTTACACTGCAAACCCATCCCAACACCACGTGACACTCCGGGGTTATTGCATTAAGGATTGTTATGTGCCTTTTTAATGTTACATTCAGCTGCAGATTATTCCAAAGATCTGTGAGGTTAATAGTCTCTGGTTAGTGGGGCGCAGGATGTTTGGTTTAGTCCTGATTCAAAGGATTTTATTTGCCAATGTTTGATTTGACCACATTTATCTGAAGTCATCATGCAGGCTTTAATTGAAGAAGCAGCGAAAAGACTACTACGTTGAGTCTGAGCAGGGATAAGCTTAAACTAAAGAAAGTGTCATTATTATTTTGTGCCTAAAGCCAAATAAATCAGTGATAAGAATCAGAGATGCACCAGTTCCCTTTTATCTTGACTTTTATATAAAATTATTTCTCAAACTCTTAAGGGTCTAAGGGGCAGTGGGGGGTTGTCATCTACAGCATGACATTGTGGTTTCCCAAACACTGGCTCGGGGCCTAAAAGTGGGTCACGGAAAGATTTTATTTATCAGTAATTTAAAAAAAAAAAAAAAAATGGGGCATTTAATGTAAAAATAGCTGCTTTTGTAAATTAGTGATTGTCAGGAATTACACAATGAATAATCAAAGCATAAAAATAAAATAAAATAAAATAAAATAAAAAATAAAATAAAAAAAATAAATAAAAATAAACAAATAAATAACTAAAAAAATAAAAATAAAATAAATAAAAATAAATTAAAAATAAATTAAATAAATTAAAATTAATTAAAATTAATAAAAAATAAATTAAATTAAATTAATTAAAAAAATAATAATTTAAATGATATGAACAAACTGCTACAAAATACCCCAAAAGACCAAAAAAAGAATCAACAGACCAAAAAATATGGTTACAAATATTTGGTCTTTTGAAATATATGTCCACTGAAAAAAAAAGGTTTGGGAAACAATGATGTGAAGCCCTTTGAGGAAACTGAACTGAAATTAAAATATAACAGAACGACAGACTTCGGGAACTGCTAAATAAAGTCGTAAAGTAAATCGATTTATAAATAGCACAAAGGTTTGACCAACACTGCATCTGAAACTGACTCTGCTCTAGTTTCACTTTGTTGTTACTAAATTTCAGGTGCATCTCTGTCAAGAAACTAGGAACATCTAAAGTGGGTTACATTAAAAGTGATCTGAGAGAGCGTTTTATCGGGGGACTTAACAATATACCGTTTTCAGTTTCATCACTTTGAACAACATTCTCACTCTCATCTGGAGCTGCAGAGTGGCACAAAACAAAAAAAAAAACACAAACACAAATGAGTGTAATGAAGGAATCCCCAAGAAAGTCACGCCTTGTAAAACTACCCTGCACCATACAGAGAGAAACAGCCGGTGAGCCTGTTAGTTATAATAATAATATATGTGCCCCGTAAAATCTATATATACCCCTGAGTTTACACCCCTCACCGTCACCAACACGTGATATTAGTGACAAGGGAAGCTGGGAAATATGTGCTGTGGACAAGCAGATACTGAACACTGCAAAAAGACAGGACCGGAAGCAAAAAATATACAAGAAAGATAAAAGGAAATAGTGTCCGTGCAAAAGTTAATAATAAAAGCACACATTTCTAGCTTTCTACAAACACAGAGACAGTGTCATGGATGAAACATGCTTAAGACCGGTTCAAATGCATGCAAGTGAAGTCGTAGAGGAGTGAGGAGACGAGGGGGCGGAGACCAACAAGCATCCACGCTCGTTTAATTCAAACGTCCAAATAAAAAAGAAGAGAGTGACATCTTAAACTGATCTCTTTTTGTTTTATGTTGGGGTTTATTCCAGTTGCTCATTGGTCGGTCCCGCCCCCAGCAGCTCCCAGGCCACAGTCGGACACAAAGTGGGAGGAGTTAACGTGGTAATGGCAGCCTTACTGTACTTCTCCTCCTTGCATCTCTGCAGGATCTCTAAGCTTCTCTGATGCACAGGGTGCTGCAGAAAGCTAAAACTATCCACACTTTTCAAAACTGCACAGGGAGCAGCGTCATCATGCCCTTCGGAGAAGCAAAACAAAAAGAGTGGAGAGAGACAAAGAGAGAGAAAATAAAAAAACAAACACAAAGAAGGAAAAGGAGAGAAAAGTGACAGATTAGAAGATGAAAAAGATCAAGAGGTACAAGTCGACTAATGGAGAAATATCTGGACTATTGTTCATGTCTGATTCACTCCAAAAGCTCTTTTATACACCGTCTTCAATCGGGTTCTGAATTTTATACGAGTTTAACACCATCTCAGGCTATTTCCAAACAAATAACACAAATGCAATTCATTTTAAAATGCTTTTACTGCAGTTTCACGTAGAGCCCATGCTTCTCGTAGACGTCCGACTCAGAACCCTTTCAGACGTGTAAAAAAAGTCCCCTTGGGGTGTTTTTCCGTTTCATTCAGACAGTATTTAATCCATATCTAAGGATGTGTAGGAGGTAAAAAGGAGACTACATCTGATAACGTGAGTGTCAGAAGGATCAGGAAGGAAAGAGTTTTTATCAAACAAGAGCATTTCTGATGGTAGATACTATAAACTAGAAGGAAAGAGGGCATTCAAACAGTGTAGGACTAAAGATGAAGAAACAAAGAGCAACGGCTACTGTGGATGTTGATGCAGACATTCTACAAAACGCTTACTAGAAAAGCAAAGTAAAGGAACAAACTATGTAAGTATCTTTAAAGCATCTGAGCATACATCAAAAACTATTTATTTATTTTGCTGTACAGTCAATAAACCATTATATCTTGTCCATATAGCCCTTTTTGACGTGGAGTAATCAATACTGTGCAAAAGCTTTATGTGGGTTTGAAGAAGTGTAAAAATGGCGTCTGGTTGGTCATTTTATTAAAGCTCCAGGATCTGATTTTGTTTTTTTTGTCCCGGTCTCAGACTCCACTCTCCTCCAGCTTTTCCTGCTTCCTTTATTTAAAAAAAAAAGGTAAAACTGGACCAATTTTTTACCACAAAATACTAATATGTCACATTAAATCAAAGTTTAGAGCTGACCTGACACTTTTATCTTTGGAGTTTATTGTTGTAGACTGTAGTGATCCTGTAATAATCTCCGTCTCGTTAAGAATAACCCATTTCCTTGGTTTATTTCCTTGTTCCTTCGTTGTTGACATCAGTGTCGACCAATGGGAGCGCTCCTTTTTACCTGAAGTGAGCTGTGATTGGACAAAATCCTGCTGTGGACTGATCATTCTCATCTATTAAAATCCTTCATTATAAAGACTAGATCACGTCTTAAGGTCTCATTTTTTCACAGATCATTCCTGTTACAATAAACTTTAGGAGATTACACTGAAAAACTAAATGCAACTGTTAAAAAATCAGGTTGTAAGTCTTGATAAAAATAAACACCTGACTAAAACCTTTGCACAGTATTGTATTAGACTGTATCTAACCAACATATACTTACACACAAAAAGAACAGCTTAAACTCTTTACATTTTACTTTACTGTTCCAAAAATCCACCTTAAATCTTCCCTGTGTTGGTGTGATTCCACTCACCAGGCTTCTTGTGAGTGTGTCTTTTCCCAGCCTCCCTGAAGGCCACCAGGGCCCTGAAGTAAGCACGGAGCACGGCCCAGCGGAAGGTGGCGGGCGGGTCGATGCCGATCAGCCCGCAGATGAAGGCGTTCTTACTGCTCTTCAACAACGCCACGATGTCCGGCCTCATGTGGTCCGTGTTCTTCTCCCTGAAGTCCTGCCAGCGAAGAAACGATAATGTTTAACACAGGGTTTATTTTACCACGAACGTTACGACAGACAAAAGATTTAACAGCGCTGTTCGTGAAGTAGGAGTCATTTTCAGATTTATTTAAGGTCCATAACGTTTCTTCTGCCTTTTCCATCAGTCATAAGATAGCATTTTATTATTTTAGCAGACCCTTTACTGAACTGGATTTCACAGAACACAACCTCCACACTTTTACTTTCTTCCTTTAATCGAATAGAATAAAAACAACAGAAGACGTTGGGCTGAAAATGAATAAATATAGATCAATAATTCACACAATGCGACCTATATTTGTTTCTGTCATGGGTAAAGTTCAAATACTGTTGAATGTAAAGATAACTAAAAAAAACTACTGGAACTATTGCCTCTTTTTATAGATCTCTGAACGTCATGTGTGCGTTCTGGCGGCCATATTGGAAGGAAAAATAAGACATGATCAGCGCCAGTGTCAAACAAACAGGCATCATTTAGTACTTTATTCCACAGCAACTGAGCTAAACTTCATTAAATAATTGTCCTTCAGGCTCATCCTGCACCAGATAAGAGTCCAAAAAGTCAGTGAAGCAGCAAGACGTAAATATTTCTGAGGTTGAAGGTCTATAAACGTGAAATAAAGCGATACAAACTAAAGGAGTTGTGTTTTGTTTAATGTTACCTGAGTCTAAAGTGATTATAGAGCGGAGTTACGGTAGATTTATCTATATCGTTTGTTTTTTTTCCGTTTTTCACGCTAAAAATTGTTTGTTTTTGTCTTGTCTGCTCTTGTTCTGGAGCCCACTGCAAAAAAACTATCCACAATGTCACAGGAGACAAAGATTTTACCCGCTTTGGGTCTAACAACAATAGCGTGTATTAGCTGTATTGATTTATGCTAATTAGCCTGAGGTGTTTGGTTTTTAAGCTCTGTTTTTATCCAGTTGTCTCAAGATCTTATTTAGTGTGTCTATTATACATAAACAGTGGAAATTAATCTGTTAATATCTGTTTTAGAGCTTACTAGTCTCCCCGGTTCTTATTACTGACACTGGCCGCTAAATAAAAGCTAGCATTGATCGTCTTTTTGCTTTGTACTTTCTTCTGTTCAAATGTCACACAGAGGGGTGTAAGGGGGACACATTACCACAAGTCTGCTGAAAACTGTGTCGAAACGGGGATATTTAACTTATTTAATGTCATTACAATAAATCTCTCCGTCGCCTCCTTCTCCACACTTTCTCAAAGTTCAGTGAAATGAACTCCGCACATCTGTTATTTGCCCAAATTCGAGCCCCTGAGCTGAATAAATGTCGCCCAGATGCTCGGCAAATCAAGGGGGCGGGTCGTTGCACCTGTCAATCACTCCATTATTAAGATGATTGGTGCTTTTTGCTCGAACTTTATGTTTTTAACAGTGTTTTAACAGTAAATTAGCCTTGTCCATTTATAATATATGGTACAAAGTATGCAAGAACAACACATAATGCTCATCCTTCCTTCTCCAATCAGTCTCTGTGATCTCTCTCGGACTAATTATTGAGAGGAAGCAGAGATAGCGCTCACCTTGACTCCGTATTTGACCTTCCCGGCGTAGTGTCGGATGATGAAGGCGGGCTCCATCACTGCAGGAAACTCGATGTAGCTGTTCCCTTCATGCTGCCTCTTAAACTTATCCAACAGAGTCTGGTTGGTGGCTTGGGGAAAACTGGGAAAAAAGAAAAACAATATGTATTTGTATTGTTCTTTTTTCATTCCAATTAAGAAATGCAGCTGTCACACCACATCTCTCACCGTCCAAGTAGAAAAAGACTGACTTTACACTGATCTGATCATTTATCCAAAGACGATCCACATTTTCAGCTAATCCCGGCTCACGTTTCCCCTTTTTTTCCCCACTTCTTAAATATCACGAGCCAGAAATTGTGCAGGAAATCAACAGCTTTACAGGAAGAAGACGACGGGGAAGAACGAGACACCAGGGTTTTTTTTTTTTTTGGAAAAGGGGTGAAACCTGAGCTTTGAAAAACAACACGGCCAAGGACTCGGCGCAGCTATTTTGAAGTGGGAGGAATTTGATTCACTGTCCAAATGGAAAAAACGGAGGGAAATGTAGTGAAAATACAGTTGATAAAATAGTCACAAGACAGTTATGGGAGTTTAGAGAGGGTTTTAGGCAGAATCATGACCAAGTTAACCACATATTCAATAATAAAACTGGTTTACTTCCAGTACTTTTCATCGTGTGCTGTTGTTTTGAACATTTTCACACGTCGATGAGTGAAAACTGGAGCTACATCTGTATTTTACTGCAGGAAACATTCAACTGTTTCTGTTTATTCCCATCTTTCTCAACATTTAAGTCATAGCTGCAGCAGTTTCCTCTCATTTAGACTCAATATTTGAGTTCTGCTTGTGTTTAATGCAGTGTAGACGATAAATATAATGTTTAAATTCATGAAACGAGAGCCGTACGACACTGACTCTGTTTAAAACCACAAACAGATGTTGATAATAAACACTAGCTTTGTCTTTTATCATGTTTTCTGTTTGATTTTAAGTTTATCACAAAGACAAGATGTAATTCATATTCAATTCAATTCATATTTCTGTTTAATGTTTCTACTTTTGCTTCTTGTTTTTTGCTCGAGTGAAGATTATCTATCGTCCAATCCGCTGACTGCAGTGATTAACTCCACATTTTCCAAAGCGGATCACGAAGCCGGACCCCAAAGTGGCTTTTCGGGGTCACTTTGGACCCCTTTTGTTACTAGAAACACGCCAGAACCATCCCGACCTGTGCTGTCCCGCTCCAGTAATAAAAAGAAACCCGTAGTATACAATAACAGCGGCCACAGAAACCTACTGTTTTCCTCATTTTGCTTTCTAAGATCAGACTAAACACAATTAAACCTCATTCTCTAACACACTTTAATCACTTTAATAAATCATAATATTGTTTACTTCTTCTGATGGATTTGATATTTCCACTTAAAGCTTTGAAAGTCTTTTTGTCCTTCCACAAGAATAACAGTACGTCCATGTATTACAGAGCTGTACAGTCCGTCTAATTACTTGAGTACTGAGTGTGAATGTTGTATGGTATGTGCATCCTTTTGTCCACGTGTTGAATGTATATGTCTCATTAATGTCATAACGATGTCCGACTACTGACTGACGCAGAGTAAACAAACACACACCACACAGTAACCGCCTCGTTTCTTTTTGCTCTGATGAATTATGCAAATATGACCGAGGAGAACGAGGAGTCGCGGCGTTTCAACATGTTCCTTTCGAAGAGTTAAATGAGAATAGTTTCAGAAGCGAACAGGTAAGACGGGTCGCTGCGACACTCACTTGCACTCTTCGTCCAGCAGGTGGAACAGCGCCGTGGGCTTCTTACTGATCAGGTTGATGCAGCCGGTGTTGTCGATGTAGTCGATGTTACGCCAGCTGATGCCCTCTGCCCTGTATTCTTCCTGCAACGACACACAATACGCCACAGCTCAGTATCAGAGTTTTGAAAGGAAGTACTCTCTCTCAGTCGCCGCAGCCTCGTTGTGTTTCTGTTTTTTGTTCTCTCTTCAGATGCTGCCAGGCCCCTGGTGGTTTCATCATGAGAGAAACACTGAGAGAGTGCACTTACAAGTGTTACACAGTGTTTTCCTCTGGTCCTGGGAAAGAGATTTAACCAATAAAGTCCCTAATCCAGACAAGCTTTAATAAAATAAAATCACTAGAGTCTACTTTATTTTTTTATTCTCATAACACTAAACAAATCCCGATGATTGGTGTTGCTTACGTCACTTTATTGTCTCAAAAACAGATTTATGTCTGTATTAACCTGCTGCAACAAGGACAACTTTGCATATTGTTATTACCCACTAGAGCTACTATAGTTCAATACTGAATATTACATTATATCATGTCTCACAGTGAACTTTTGACACTTTTTAGTACCACTTCAGAAATGGACTATCCAAGAACTAAAATAAAGACATTTAAAATAGTTTAGACGGTAAACAATTTTATTATTATTCTTATTTATGAATACTAAGAACTGAATGGTATATATTTGGACTTTTATCCATCAGAAATCTGTCCAAAGCAGCTGAAGAAGGCTGCAGCACAAGAACAAGCTCTAGAGAATGAATTAAATAACAAAATACAGACCTTTAAACTAACACAGAGTGACCAGATGTTCCTGCTTCACGAGGGACTGTGCAGCATTTTCGACATAAATCACAAATCCCACAAATTCAAACTATGTCCAGATTATTCAAAAAAGATCTGGCTCTGCTTTGTTGTACAGTAGTAACGAATTAGGAAATCAATCAGCTTTATTCAAATGCATGTGAATGTCTCTTATTTGGAACAAATGCAGCTAAAAAAGGAGCTGCTCTGACAATAAGAACTGGAAAAACACTATTTTTAAGGTCTTTCCAAAGAGATTCTGTTACTTTTTTTTTTATTTTCCCGCGTAAAAGATCCTTTTTTTGACTTTTTATGTGCTCACCCTCCAATGTAACATACTGTATAAGCACAAGTTGATAATGTAATCCCTGTGTTGATTATAAAACTTGCTTTTTCAGTATTTTTCAGCTTTGTTTTCTTCTGCGACTGTTCTTAACGGCTGGCTTCGGACCAAATCTCCTCCGGGATAATTACACAGCCGGAGCACGGGAACACATCTGTCTTTTCTTCCTTTCAAAACATCAGCTCTGATTTTCTGAAGGTGATAGCCGTGTTTGCCTGAGTAAACCTACAATAAAGAGCGGTTTGAACTCCCGTGGCCTTTGATGACACGGGGAAGACGCACACACGGAGTGGAAACTATAAAACGATAAACTATAAAAGGAACACCTGCGAAAGATACAGTGGATAGAGCTAGAGTAAACGTTTGTGAGTCACGTGGAGGCTGCGGTAATCACCGGGCTGTGGTTTTGCGGAGGTGTCATTTTGGCCCCGAGATATTGTACGAGAAACGCCACGGCCCACGCTTTCAACTTTAAAGTCATTAGCTGTGATTCACTTTCCTTTTGACACAAAGACAGCTGCAAAACGTGTCGAGTCAGCTCCTCTGAGGCAGCTTTACGTATGGACCTCGACTGTTCCATATGAAGCTTTAAAGAGCAATAAGAAGCAGGTTTAAAGTACATGTCAAACTCCCTTTGCAATGTTTTATGTGGTCGTTCAATACATTTAGAAGGTGATATTTTTGTCACTAGGTTTTATTCATTGAGTTTGAGCATGTTTTAGATGGATTTGTTTTTGTTACAAAGATAAAAAGTATAAAAACTGTTCAAATGCAACTCAAATCTGTTCAAATCTGACTAAAACCTGGCAAAATTTAACTAAAACCTGTTGAAATCCATCTAAAATCAGCTGAAATCCAACTTAAACCTGTTCAAATCTGTCTAAAACCTGTTCAATTCCGACTAAAACCTGTTCAGTTCCAACTAAAACCTGTTCAATTCTGACTAAAGCCTGTTCAATTCCGACTAAAACCTGTTCAAATCCATCTACAACCTGTTCAAATCTGTCTAAAACCTGTTCAATTCCATCTAAAACTTGTTCAAATCCAACTAAAACCTGTTCAAATCCAACTAAAACCAGTTTTAATGAAAGGAAGAAATTATTGTTAAAGATAACTTTTGTAAAACTCAAATGAAGATGAAATCTCACATTCAAAATGTAATAAAAGCTTCCAAATGTCACCGTTTTTGGCCTCTGAAATGATTCTTATTAACTTTCTTGGCCCCTCATCAACTTTTAGTTTGACACCACTGGTTTAAAGGATGTGCTTTGTGTGGCACATTTGGGTGATTTACAGAGGAATTTATAGCTTTTACTAAAGAAACTAAAAGAACCTGCAGAATAACACTCATTTTCAACAGAAACATCCTTAGCTCTTCTTCTATTGGACTAAATCTTGGCTCCAAAGTCAATTCTGAACTAGCTTTAAACTAATGACATCAGTTCCAAACAGCTTTCTATTTCTATTTCCATGCACAAAAAGTTTTATTGTGAAATACTTGACCCATTAAAAGGATAAGGGAGAATAGAAATTACTAAAAGATGGAATAAGTTCAGCTGTGATTTCACAAAGCATCAGGGCAGCTTTGTCAAAAACCCAAACACAGAAGCACATCTGAAAGAGTTTTGCTGATTTGTTGCAGAAAAACAATAACCAACCAACAATGACCAAATAACTTCAATTTTAAACTTTTTAAACTAAACTTTCAGCCAGAAAAGGGCGAAGATCCCTCTGTGTTGTTACGACACTGATGCAGAGACTATCCAAGCGTCAAGTTTGGAAGAAAACTCAAACGATTGTGTAATTTTAGTTTATTATTTATTTTTTCTTCTAATATCTGCTAAGTTACAGTCTATTGGCCTAGTTCTACTTCTATTTGAGCCGTAAAGTGCATCACTCACTAAATATCAACAGGAGAGTGAGAATATATATTTTTGGACTAAAAGTTACGCAGCACTTCCTTAAGAAATTCTAATTACAATATGCTGTTGTCATTTTTGTTGCATTAAATCTCTATAACAAAGGGAGAATTAAGTAGTCATTTTCACAATATTCAACATAGAAATCCCATAATGCATGTTTTCCTAATATAGTACAGCCATTAGTACATAAAATGGTACAATAAACGTAATAAAGTAGTGAGTCTCCATCTAGACTTTTAGGAAATCTTTAACTTCCCTTTTGACTAGGGCTAAAACGGGGCAAAAACTGAGGTAAACCAGTGACTCAGTGGTCACTGGTTCAATGGAAATATACTGTATGTAACTGTAAACCCAGGGTGTAGCAAGTTTTAAAGGAGAAATATGATGCACAGCAGCGTTGGTTAACCCATCCCGGCTGAATCATCCTCACAGCGGTGATTTTTCCACTCAAAACTAAAATAACAAGTCAAAAAATATCCTCTCTTATCCCAATAACCCCACAGAGAGATTTAATTCAGCCCCAAACCCTTGTCAAATGGCAATCAAATAAAGGAAGGATTTTTGGAGTTTTTGTTTGAAATGAGCCCCGATCGTTTCACTACAGAAATATGTATGTATCAATTTAGGCTATTTATCTAATTAAAATGGTGGGACAAGGCTCCTGAAAGTGTGTGGTTAAAAAGATTGTGTACAAATACAGTTGAGCCAATGAAAAACCCTTCTATGTGTGAGTTTTTGATTGAAAAGTTAAGTATTTCCCTGTTAGTTGAGAATAATTGCTGCATATCCATTGTTCGTAGAGTAACACACCACTTTTTAATATAAAATCTATTATTATGAAAGAGCATGAGGCCTCCTAACCTCCTAGTGGCCCAGTTTAGGGTCCTGGAGGGAGAAGCCCACTTAAGCACTGTAATCAAACGCTCTTTAGCCTTTTCCACCCCTCTGGCGCGTCGGGCAATTGTGCTTCGATGGAAAGCCGCCTCCCTTCTTTCTCGTACACAATGGCTGCAAGACATCATGTCCTGACTGAAACTGGAAACAATTTCCTGGGAGTTGGACCCTAGGTGTGGCAGAAGGAACACATGCCTCACAGCGACTGGATAAAGGGGATAGTTTTGTGTTTTTGTTGTTTTAAAGTGGAATAGGCAAAGGATAAACTATTCTAAAGACGTGCATTTACTTAAATATGGCTTGGACTGCACTTTATTAGACCTTGGATGGATTCATAATTGGATTAAGTGAGAACTGAGCCATATCTATCCTTCATTTGTTCAAATATTCATAAATACAATTGTCTAAACACTAAAGTCCGATTTCAACAGGTTTTAGTCAGATTTGAACAGGTTTTAGTTGGATTTGAACAGGTTTTAGTTGAATCTGAAGAGGTTTTAGTCAGATTTCAACAGGTTTTACATGGATTTCAACAGGTTTTAGTTGGATTTGAAGAGGGTTTAGTTGAATTTGAACAGGTTTTAGTCAAATTTGAACAGGTTTTAGATGGTTTGAACAGGTTTTAGTTGGATTTGAACAGGTTTTAGTCAGATTTCAACAGGTTTTAGATGGATTTGAACAGGTTTTAGTTGGATTTGAACAGGTTTTAGTTAAATTTGAACAGGTTTTAGTTGGATTTGAACAGGTTTTAGATGGATTTGAACAGGTTTTAGATGGATTTGAACAGGTTTTAGATGGATTTGAACAGGTTTTAGTTGGATTTGAACAGGTTTTAGTATTGGAACAGGTTTTAGTCAGATTTCAACAGGTTTTAGATGGATTTGAACAGGTTTTAGATGGATTTTCACAGGTTTTAGTTGGATTTGAACAGGTTTTAGATGGATTTGAACAGGTTTTAGATGGATTTCAACAGGTTTTAGATGGATTTGAACAGATTTTAGCTGGATTTCTGTCTGATTTTATTTATCTTTGTAGCACAAATCCATCTAAAACCTGCTCAAATTCAACAAATAAAACCTATTTCCTAAAATATTCCCTTCTAAATGTATTAAAGACCCACATAAAACCTGTCGTGTCCTTATTCTCAGTCGCTCTCGATGTAAACACGCTCTTTTTCTGCGTTTAAATCATTCCAGTCCTGACTCTTGAAGGCCTTTTGAAGTTAATCAGCTCACTTAGAAGAACACCCATCAACATCGAGGTGGACACGAAGAGTGAAGAGTGAGCTCCGTCAGCGCCGCAGGTCTTCAGCTGCACCGTTTTGTGTAACGTCAGGCAGGATTCCTTCATTGTTTGCATGTCACTGTGATGTATTTACACAGCGTGGCGTGATAAGACTCAAGGATTTACTCGGGGCGGCTACGGTACGTGAAAATAATACAATAACAGCAGTATTCCAGAGTTCGTCTATCGTCCCGGGAGAGAGTTTTCTTACCTGTTCAAGCTTAAAGATGTGCTGGTTAAAGTAATGCTGCAGGCGCTCGTTGGCGAAGTTGATGCAGAACTGCTCGAAGCTGTTGTTCTCGTAGTCTTCAAAACCGAAAATGTCCAGGACTCCAATGGACAGGATCTGAAGAATGCAACAAGTAAAGAATGATTGTTTTGATTTGTGTAAGGCACTTATAAACGGTGTTGAAACTATGCATTAGTCACAAAAAACCTGAATGACTACATGTGTGTTGTAAGTGATTACGTAGAACATTTTTCATTATTTACAGTGCAATATATATGAGCTTTTTATAAAACTATGGAGGAGTTATTGTTAGGACCTGTGCTTCCTCATCAAAGACTGTTGAGACTGAGATGAGAAATGGCTAAAGCCGCATTAAAGACATTAGAAACATATACGTTACACAAATACATATTAAAGTAACTCACAAACGTCTTGAGAGCTGTGTAAGAATTTGAGTTTTTCAAAAAATACCAACACACGCAAGGTCAAAGGATTTATTTTTATTTTCAGCTTTTAATTAATTAATTTTATTATTTATTACTTTATTTTATTATTTATTTATTTTTTATTTTATTTTATATGTATTTTATTTTTTATTTTATTTATTTATTTTATTATTTATTTTATTATTTTATTATTATTTATTTATTTTACTATTTTGTTATTTTTTGTTTATTTATTTATTTATTATTACATGTGTTTTACTCTATATTTCTGAGTAAAATACAGTGAAACAAATCCACCATTGTTTTTAAAATGTTATGAATACTGTGTTTAATGTTTGCATTGAGTTGCATTAAACTGTATGAAGAGCACTATCTAAATAAATTTTGATTGACTGATGATTGATAGAGCCATTTCAGATCGATTATATGGCATTACACAGAATGACTTGTGGATTTTAGTCTTGTTTTTGACTCTTATAAGAGCAAGGAAGATACAAAAATGACCTGCTCTTATTGATTTGATGATGATTTAAAGAAGTAACGGTTAAATCTGCTTGAGAAGAGATAAGGACTTGTGAATAAAACAATCAAACAGTATTAGAGAGTATTATCTCACCTTGGTGGTCTCCTCCAGGTCCTTGATGTTGAGCAGAGCGTGGTTGATCCTGAACACGATCCAGTCAAACAGAGCACTGTACAGAGACTTGGCCATAGAGTCTCGGACCGTCCCAGCCTGGAATCACACAGGTGTAGAGTCGGATTAGTCAAACTCAAGGTCCGGGGGCTGAATACGGCCCTTTGTAATGTTGTACGTGGCCCTTTAATACATTTAGAAGGTGATATATTTGGCAGGTTTTAATTGGATTTAAACGGATGGATTAAATTTTTGCTACAAAGACAAATAAAAACTGTAAAAATCCATCTAAAACCTGTTTAGAGCGAAATAAAATGTGTTCAAAACTTCTAAAACATGTTCAAATCCATCTAAAACTGGTTCAAATCCATCTAAACCCTGTTCAAATCCATGTAAAACTGCTTCAAATCCATCTAAAACTGGTTCAAATTCATCTAAAACCAGTTCAAATGCGTCTAAAACCAGTTCAAATGCGTCTAAAACCTGTTCAAATCCATCTAAAACTGGTTCAAATCCATCTAAAACCGGTTCAAATCCATCTAAAACCGGTTCAAATCCATCTAAAACCGGTTCAAATCCATCTAAAACCAGTTCAAATCCATCTAAAACCTGTTCAAATCCATCTAAAACTAGTTCAAATCCATCTAAAACCGGCTCAAATCCATCTAAAACCGGTTCAAATCCATCTATAATCGGTTCAAATCCATCTAAACCCTGTTCAAATCCATGTAAAACCGCTTCAAATCCATCTAAAACCTGTTCAAATCCATCTAAACCCTGTTCAAATCCATGTAAAACCGGTTCAAATCCATCTAAAACCGGTTCAAATCCATCTAAACCCAGTTCAAATCCATCTAAAATCGGTTCAAATCCATCTAAAACCTGTTCAAATCCATCTAAAACTGGTTCAAATCCAACTAACCCCTGTTCAAATCCATCTAAACCCTGTTCAAATCCATCTAAAACCATTTACCATAAAACGAGGAAATAAATTTTAAAGATAACTTTTGTCAGACTCAAATGAAGATGAAATCTTTCAAATATCTCCATCACCACTTTGAGTTTGACACCTCTGTTTTAAAGTGTCACTACTGATCATCCTGCAGCTGTACCTCTAAAGTGTAACCATGTAAATCTGATGAACAGTGTTGCAGGAGATTAGTATTTCCGGCTTCAATCGGTGCAAGTGTACAAATACTAGCTCGATGTTATGTTGGATCCACAAAATTTACATTGGAAAGTGGCCTAAAAAGTCTTTAAAAGTGAGGGTTTTGTTTCATTCTTTGGTTTATTTTGACTCCCTTCTCAATTATTGAAAGGAAACTTCTAAATCCTGCTTCCGCTGGAACAATCTGACCTCGGAGCAGAACAGCGTCATCGTGCAACAAAACAAGCTGAATTTTCTATAACGTATTTAATCCCTTTCTAAATAAACAACCGGCATATTTTTAGTAACCAAATGTGCCTGTCATGAGACGAAAAGCCGACGCATACTGCATTTCTAATAGACCATAAGCTTTTCATTATTTAGAGGAAGCCAGCCTTAAAATCAGAGGGAGCAGCTTCATAATGCTGACTAAACTCATTACAGATTTCTGATTGGAGTGAACAGGCAAAGAGACTGTGATTGTTAGAGCAATATTTACACTGACAGACCACCCACAGAGCAACAAAAACAATCACAGTTTGTTCGTATGAAATGGCTGCGAAACATCAAGTTTACATACGGATCTTACTCCGACTGCGCTCACAGCTCGATTAAACCCTCGCAGCTGGATTTTACACTTTGTTTAAGTTTACAGCACGAGAGAGAATCGAACTCCTGTTTCCCCAGCCTCCGTTCAGACTAATGCTGTGTTCATGTGTCCTTATAGTATTTAACAGCATTAAGCCTTTGTTTAAAAAGAGAAAGAAGCTAACGTTGACTCCTTTTTAGCGTTAAATGCTAATATATGTGGCTAATTTGCTCAGTAATCATTGAGTTATTAATATCAACAGTAACATTCTGACTTAATGAGTTCAATAATAATAAAAGTATAATGTTATATTAATCATATGTGAAAAAAGAGACCTTAAGACATCATCTATGCTTTATTCTCAAGGATTAATGAGTACGTTCAGCTCATACCGAGTCTTTAGCCAATCATACGCTCGTTCTGGAAAAAGGAGCATTCCCATTGGTCCAAAGCTTGTCAATAAGGAAGTAATGGCTACTGATAATGCAGAGAACATGTATATTTCACGCTGTATACGTCTTTTTACACAGAGAAAGAGCATGAAAAATGAAAACAAAGAGGCGGAGATAAATTAGGAATGAAATTGGTCTGAACTCAGAGCTAGAAGTTTAAGATAAACTATAAAATTTGATGTAATGCAGATCGAAAAAAAGAACAAAATGACTTCTCAGAGGGTAAGAATATACAAGTGGTACCACATGTTCTTAACAAAATAAATACAGTGAGGCATCTTTCAATTCAAAACTATAAAGTGACCCATAGCACCTCTTAACGGCTTTGAGGACAGATTAAGTATGAATCTGTTTATTAATCGTTATTAAAAATAATAATAATAACGCCTAGTGACATTTTATGGTCTTCTTTTTTCACAGATAACTCAAAAACAGTCCAAGTAATTTGTTTAAACATTACGTCAACACTAAAAGCATCTAAAGAGAGCCTTCTAAGTATTTCCCAATGTTGCACCTTCAGATGCCTCTTGCCTAAAGACCACGATGTGTGTTTGTTTTCAGAGGGTCTTGAAATGTTTGCCTCTCTAAACAGACCGGACATGTGCAGATACGTGTTCATGTGTGACCGAGGAAGAGAGCTCCGGTCCTGAACCGTGCAGTCCCGTAAACACGGCCCGGGTCACGCTCCGGCGCAGAGCACAGCGCCGTTATTGAGTTGGCACCGGGCCTCGAGTCGGACTACTTAACGTAAGACTTCTAAGTTACCGACATGAGGAAGTGCTCAAGTCCACAAAAACCTGGCCGCTGTTATCGCTAGGACCAAGCCTGTGTTTGTGATTGTATCTGACCGACTGAGCAGAGCTGTGCAAACAAAGTGAAGCAACAGGGAGGGTTCGTAAGGTGCTGGAAATCCTTGAAAATGCTGCTGAAATAATAATTTACAATCTTAATTTTCTTCTTTTTTCTGTCTGTTCGTGTGGCTATAGAGTAATCTGTCAGTGTTTTTGGATCTGATAGAGCAGATCGGAGGAAAAAAAAGCAGTTTAAATGATCGCTGGTACAGGAAATGTACAAATTATTGCTAAAACGTGGATCAACAACAAACATTTTACATGTGGCGAGAATAAAGTGGCGTACCTCAGTGTGTTTGGGATAGTTTAAGCCCAAACAAAATCTGATTGTAGCTCATTTTTGAGATATCAGCCTTTTGCAAAAAGAAACCAAACTTAAAAGGACACATCAACCAATAAATTAACATCTTTTTGATCAAACAAGTTTCATTTTTGGGTGAACTATCCCTTGTCTGTGCTCCAAAGTATTCAACAAATATTCAAAGTTGTAAGGTGCGTGAAAAACATGAAAACACACCTTGAAAATGCTTGAAAAGTGCTCGAATTTGAACTTAGAAAAGCTGTAAGAACCCTGAAGGTTTACTGTATTTATTTATTGTATTTTATTTCATCCAGTCCTATTGTATTCACCTCAGAAAGTCTGTAGGGAACGATCAGCTTCTCCCCGACAGTAACGGTCTTCCGTGTCGTCAAAGCTTCGAACAGCATCTCCTCTTTGACCTGGTCCCGAAAAAGAAACAAACACGTGGCTCAAACAAACAAATATAAAAAACACATTTCATCCATTTTACTTTTAAATGTTTGTTTAATCTGTGCAGTCAAGCAAATACACAGCCTGTTGTGATTTATAAACTGCTTCAGGATGAACATATCAACGTTACTTGAGCACAACCAGCAACAGAATAAATGCTTTTCTAATTCAGGCTTTGCTTTATTTACATGAGTTGATTATTACATGTGAACTCGTGTCTGTCTTGTTGTGCAAAATAGACCTTAACCCTTTAAATAAATTGCTTATATTTACAGGAATGCCTCATTTTTTGTTACTTATTCATCACAGTAGGTAGTGTCATGTTTATTTGCTGTTAAAGCCAATAAAAACACACTTTTTATATCAACAAACAAGGTTTCTACGATTGTAAAACTACCGTCAGTGCAAGTGTGTGTTTCATAGAAGGTATAAGTGTTTTTTTTTGTCTGTTGGTAACTTAAACAACCCCAGAACTTGCTATAGGGCCATTATTTCACAACATACACTGTAAAAATATCTGATATGGACCGAGTTAAAAGGATATTAACGTTGTTCAGTTAAAATTTAATTATTCTCTGGCTCCATTTACAGCAGTATACTCTGTGACAGACAAAATGTGCTTGGTTTTAGTTTTTTTTTAAGATTTTGTTGGGCCTTTTTGCCTTTATTTGATAGTTGACAGTAGACAGACAGGAAACTGGTTTAATCGTTCATTTTTTAAACTTCAAACTTCATTTTTAAACACATTCTTCCAATATTCTTTTTTGTCTTAATCAAACACATACAGCAAAGGAACCACAGGTAAAAAAAACAACAAAAATGTGTTTGAGAGGGAGACTTATTTTGATCCTACTATAAAAAAATATCAAATAAATAAACATAAAAACTGATAAGTCAATATATACTGCATGATTTCTGATCTTAGAGGACTTTTTTTTGTAAAATAGATATCCTTTATAGGGTGGTTATGTAAGAATTTTTTCCATATTTTGCATTTTATCTAAAACATCACTTCATTTTAAGTTTGAGCACTTTATTTTTAAACTAAATTGAACTGCAGTAATAATAACGACAGTACCTCGAGCAGCTCCGACACCACAGGAAGCACCTCCGGGTTACAGATGTCGATGGAGTCGTCTCTGTAGGTTTTCCTCTTGTAACGGATGTTTCCGAGATGGAGGATGGCCGACAGCAGAGAGAAGATCCTACGCAACGTCACGTCAGGCATTTTAAACACACAGGGGTTATATTCAAGCTCCTTATTTCATCATAGACGGTGTTACTCACTGTTTACGTGTGGAAGGGAGGAAGCCCACCATCTCCATCGCCAGCTGCAGCCTCTCAAAGTCATGCTTTAGGTCTTCACCTTCTACAGTGAAGCAGTCCTACAAAAAGAGAGTTATCAGGATTATAGCCTTGAAAATCACAATAAAAACCAAAAGAAACTGTGTTGTTTTTTTATGTATAAAGAGTATCAAGCAGAGAGAGGCTTAAAATAGTGCTTTAGTTTACGTTGCAACTGAGCAAAATACAGCAGAGTGGCCTGAGGCGGGCCAAATGAATGACTCACACATGAAAGGCTGTAATTATAAAAAAGCTCGGGGGTCAAACAAAACAGCAGCACTGGTCTGATGTGCAGCGTGTCTCGTCAACAACAACACGCCGAGCTCCTGCCCGAGTAGTGGAAAATCTGGGCTGGATGCTCTTTTAAACCAGGCAACCAGCAGCAAAAGGAGGATCTGTGTGAGCTCCACTTTACAGTCTTTTAAGTCTGTTATAAAACGATAAACAACACAACAAGCCTCAATGTCTTTATTCGTAGTTTATTTTTAATCCAGCTCACACTAAAAGACTGCATACATTACTCGTTGTTGATGTAAAGTCTATAACCAGACGTGGAAATACATACTTTGAAGCAACAACATAACTACACAGTCTGTGCTCAGAGCTACTGTAATAGGAGCTCCACTGCTCTACACTTTATGGGCCTGTTCCACTATGGCGGCCATAATTACCACATACCAGGGCTTCAGAAACACAAACATGAAACTCACACTTCCACAAACTCGCCTCCACGCCGCCTCGCTCCCAGCTCACAGAGAGAAACCCTTTTCTGATCTGCTACAGACTACACGGTGGATAACATACGACTAGAAGCATAAGACTCCTGTTTGAATCGAATAAATACATTGTCTTAAGTTTTTTTTAGCCACAACAACCATAAAAATGAGCTTATTGACTGTATTTTGACAAAAGTGACCCATCTCTTTCTACAACAACTTGCTTTAGAAAGTGTTGATTGTTTTAGATTTAACTGTTCTCTTGTTTTTTATTTCAAAAGACCCGTCCTCCTGGTTCTGGTTTAGCATCACGTTCTCATTTTTTTGTGTCGTTTTTGTCTTTCTGCAGTAAAGATCAGATCCTTAAACCCAGTACCTCCAAAATAATAAGTGATATTTTGACATTTTGCTTTAATAACGAAGTGAGAATTCAGTAAAACTGCGCAGAATGTTCACATTTTCATCATTATTTAGCTTATTTTTTGTCCCTTTGTCGTTGGAAATGTGTTAAAATAAGCCATGTCTGTTTATTCCTTTTGAATTTTACATTTTTATGTAACAGGGACATTAATAACCAGGTTTCTCTGAGCCATGTCAACGTTTTATCCAGAATATGGTCATAACTGGGATCCTCCAGCGCTTGTAAACACACTCTATGATATAATTATGTTTGGAGAAGCCGACAGGAGCAACCGCAGAGGCTTTAAGATATACAAACTTCCACTGGTAAGAACTGGGGCTAAAGTAAACCAAGAACTAAACCGGGACGTTTGGAAGATTTTGATTAAAGGCTCTGATTGGACACTTATTTCGACAGAACAACAAAGACTATTGATTCATATTTATTTTGCACTATATTTTACTTCCAAACTTTGTATTCAGATGAACAAGAAACCAAATAAACCAAATTTGGGCTCTGATTCAGCACCGTATTAAGTAAATACTCTTTATCATACGTTTAAATGGGCTTTTAAGCAGTTCCATGTTACAGATGTGTAAAATAAGTTTTAATGTGTCCCCTTTTTTGTTTCAGTGCCATAAAAGTAGATTATTACGTTGTTTTTAGCATCGTGTTTCATTCCGATCGCTTTGATATAACGTTATTGTCTTCAGGATGGGAACTGTATCCACGCAGAGTCGAAACAACGAAACAAAGGCCCTCATTTAGAGCAAAGCGAGCAGCTGTAGCGGTCAGGATATGACTCGACATACCAGCAGCACAACAGTCAGGAGCAAAAACAAACAAAGCTAAAATAAACTCCGCCGAAATGAAACCACGTCGTGTCCCCGAAGTACAAACGTAAAGACGAGGGGATAAAAAAAGGGAAGATTGTGAAGGAAAAAGTGTGACAAAAGGTGTTCAGGGGACTGTATCTACTGTATTTTATTTATTACCTTTTGAGATTTATAGACAAACACAAACAAAGAGCGATACTGACCGGTTCAGAGTCACAGTAACTGTCCCAGTGCGGTCGATGGGGTTTCGTTGTCATCTGGAAATGTTAAGGCAGAGTTTACAGGAAGAGCCAGGTTAGGGTTAGACAGCAGCATTCCAATGGCACAAACACAAACTCAATACTTTTACAAAACATACGTCGATGGATGGATGGATGCAGCGGGATCAGTGAGAGACATGCTGTTAAGGCCAAATAACGGGACAGACGAGTCGAATGTAAGACAACATCGAAATGAATGATGGAGCATGTGTTAATTTTGAATAAAAAGCACCACAAATGCAACATTCAGAGACATGCACATTCGAATTATATGGTTGTAATGACTTTCTGAAGTACCTGACCATTTTCTAAAGCAAGTAAAATATATTTAACCTGTGTTTGTTGGAAATAAATAATGGATTACAGTAAAAGTGGATAAAAGGGTATTATATCTGATGTTTAATTGTTTAATTGCTTTGCTTTGTTGTTGCTTTGAGTGTCTTGACAAGCAATATATAAATAAAATGTATTATTATTATTATTTATTAAGGCTAGTGTTTAGGTTTATTAATGCAAAGCTATTATTTTGAATTAAAAAATCAGGAGTGCTTGAATTATGTATGGTTTTATTTAATATTAAATGGCTTGTGATCATGCAAAAAGCAACATACTAATTCATTTTTACATTTAATAAAAGCTATAATTAGGGCCCTCTTTAGCTGTTGTTCTTATTTAACCAATAAATCAGTGTTTATTTGTTGGGATCATATTTTATTCTTTGACCCAACTCGATTTTCTTCATTGTCGTTTTGGTTGATTGTGCCTTAGTTTTTGTTCTTCCTCGTCTTGTTTTGTCTGACCATTTTAATTCTTTTCCAAAGCAGATATTTTCCATTTATTACCATGTACTGTCACAAATAGAGCTGGGAGTCTCATGATATAATGATAATGATAATA
This sequence comes from Rhyacichthys aspro, assembly GCA_036850595.1. Classification (NCBI taxonomy): domain Eukaryota; kingdom Metazoa; phylum Chordata; class Actinopteri; order Gobiiformes; family Rhyacichthyidae; genus Rhyacichthys; species Rhyacichthys aspro. The sequence goes on along the minus strand of CM072150.1, from coordinate 3,589,296 downwards.
TCGCGATTCTGTAAACATTCATTAACATCACGATAATTGTGAAAATGTAATCGAACGATAGCCTTAGTTTGACAAAAAAGTCGATTTGTCCATTAATTCTTTACACTGTAATGTCATTTTAATTAAATTTGTCTGAAATTACCCAATGTCTGTCACGTTTTTAGATTTTACTTACTCCCTCTTTTGCTCATAACTCTCATGTTCTGTATCACTAAAGGAAAACGATCCGATACTATGCTTATAACAAGACTTACGATATATTATATATCACGATAACGATACATACGATATATTATCACGATAACGATACATACGATATATTATCACGATAACGATACCGCATATCACGATACGACAACGATATATTATCACGATACTCCGATATATTATCACGATAACGACATACGATATATTATCACGATAACGAACAACGATATATTATACGGCAATACATACGATATATTATCACGATGACGATACATACGATATATTATCACGATAACGATACATACGATATATTATCACGATAACGATACATACAATATATTATCACGATAACGATACATACGATATATTATCACGATAACGATACATACGATATATTATCACGATAACGATACATACGATATATTATCACGATAACGATACATACGATATATTATCACGATAACGATACATACGATATATTGTCACGATAACGATACATACGATATATTATCACGATAACGATACATACGATATATTGTCCCAGCTCTAGACACAAACAGGCTGGAGTTTTGAAATGATGTAAATAGATATTTTGTGGTGACCTAAATAAAATCCACAGTGAGCCACCTTTGGGTCCTGTCCCACTTTTTTTGGAAGCACTGATATAAATAGGAACATGGCCCCGTGTGGTTTATTACAACAAATAGAGATAAAGCACAATAATATGAACGTCACGTAAAATAAATGCAACAAACTGTAGTCTTGTTACTCTATTTTCTGAGTGTTTTAAAGCAGTTTTGAAAATGAAGAGGCTGATTTAAATGTCCTTCTGTTTGTTTCCAGACTGAAGTTTCATTTGCTTTTGAAAATGGCCGAGTAATAAGTGTTTAGGTTTAAAAACAAGATGCCAAAATGCAGACTTTATATTAAATATGAGAATTCTGTAAAAGGTGTGAACAGTTATGAGGCGATGTCTTATCTGCTGATGTTTGGATGCACTGTAAACAAGTCATCAAGATAAAGAAACACATGCTCCGGCCGGTCACAAGAGCGTTAGTGTTTACGTAAACTTCATGAAAAAAGACCCAAAGGAATGAGGAAGAAAAATACAAGGGAAGGACAGATCGGGACCAGAGCTGAAGAATGTGACTTTATATTTCTATACTTCTGTTTGTGTTTGGAGAGGAATGGGAGGAATTCCCTGCTCGGCTCAGCGTAGGCGGCACGTCGCATGTCGTCCCGTCACAGAAGCCACATCTACACTTTGGCTTTGAAAAGTGTGTGTGTAAAAAAATACTCAGAGCATTGTTGTTTCACGGTTTGGTGAAACCTGTTTTTGTTTGTGATTTTTCTTCCAGACACCAAAGACATGTCAGTATTTCTTCTTGCGGTGGTTCATTTTGCTTAAGTGAGTTATGACCCGAACCCACACTTACATGCACTTCCACCCTTTAAAGAGAAGTGACTGCACATTAGGAACACGCAATGTGAAGAATTCCCGTTGTAAAACAGGTGAAGCAGACAGATAAATGCAGGTGAAGTGTTGAAAGCCACCACCAGAGGCATGTCTTTCCATTGTGCCCTCATTTCTCCGTTTCCTGTTTGCAAAAGTCCTGCGCTTTCCTCCGTCTCAGAAGCATTTGTAACACCACACAGACAGTAACATATAATAAAACATATACACGGTGTGAGGAAAACATCGACTCTCTGAACGCAAACACAAACAACATGCAACGAAACAGCAGCAAAGCACATTTCTGAGTCTACGGTTAAAATACCTGACTGAGGTAATGGTACTCTTCAGGTTTCTTGAGGTGAAAGGCTGTCCTCTCCTCGTCACTCGCTCCTGCCAGCAGGTAATAAAACACATGGTAGTTCCTACACAAGAGGAAAGACAAGAGAATAATTACTTTAAACAAGACATGCAGGCTGGGGTTTTAACAAGTCTTTGTGTTAACGTAATGCCATAAAAGTTAAAGCATTGATAAGTGATACTAAAGCTGTACACTCTAGTATTAATTATTTGTCTTTCCAGGCTCAACTTGTAATAAAATGTAAAAATGTAGTTTAATATTTACTGATTTATTTATTTTTATCAAATGCTTTCATCAATTTGCTTAATATTTCACTTCATTTTATCAATTTAAAAGCTTTTATTTGTCAGGGATGTTTTTACTTCTCATGCACAGATTATTTTTATTGTTATTATTTGTTAAACTCAAAGAGGTGAGGGGCTGCAAAAGGGGCTGAAGATAGGGATATTTTGGAAGCTTTTATAAAATTTAGAATGTAAGGTTTTGTCTTCATTTGAGTTTTACAAAAGTTATCTTTAACATAATTCTTTTCCTTTTATGGAAACTGGGTTTAGTGAGATTTTAGTTGAATTTGAAAAAGTTTTAGATGGATTGGAACAGATTTTATTTGGCTTTGAACAGGTTTCGTAGGCTTTGAACAGGTTTTATTTGGATTTAAACAAGTTTTAGATGGATTTGAACTGATTTTATATGTCATTGTAACACATACTGGCTTAAGATTTCATGAACAAATAAAATAAATCTCCTTCAAAAACCTGTTTAAATCCAAATAAAACCTGTTCAAAGCTAACTAAAACCCATTCAAATCCAAATAAAACATGTTCAAAGCCAACTAAAACCCATTCAAATCCAAATAAAACCTGTTCAAAGCTAACTAAAACCCATTCAAATCCAAATAAAACCTATTCAAAGCCAACTAAAACCCATTCAAATCCAAATAAAACCTGTTCAAAGCTAACTAAAACCCATTCAAATCCAACTAAAACCTGTTCAAAGCTAACTAAAACCCATTCAAATCCAAATAAAACCTATTCAAAGCTAACTAAAACCCATTCAAATCCAAATAAAACCTGTTCAAAGCTAACTAAAACCCATTCAAATCCAAATAAAACCTGTTCAAAGCTAACTAAAACCCATTCAAATCCAAATAAAACCTATTCAAAGCTAACTAAAACCCATTCAAATCCAAATAAAACCTGTTCAAAGCTAACTAAAACCTGTTCAAATCCAAATAAAACCTGTTCAAAGCCAACTAAAACCCATTGAAATCCAAATAAAACCTGTTCAAAGCTAACTAAAACCTGTCCAAATCCATATAAAACTTGTTCAAATCCATTTAAAACCTTTAAAAATCCAGTTAAAAAGTCACCTGGCAAACATATTGTTGCTAAGTGATGATGATATGACATGATATATGCCAATTAAACTGTATTTATTTGTTAAAAATGGTCAGTTTTATTAGCAGATAAAAACTGAAAACCCATGCATTAAATTTTAATTTAATGATTGACCAAAATTGCATGAATTGTGTGAATGCACTGCACAAAAAACACCATATATCCAGCATTCCTACTTGACACGCTGCACTTAGACTTAACATTTATGTAAAATTAAACCTGAAGTGGCTCTGATTCAAACTCGTAATTATGTATTATTAGTGAAACCATTAAAAACCACTTGTAGCATGTGGCTGCGCTAACACATGTGACCCCACAGCCGCCCCCTACGTCCTTGCGGTCAGCGGGTGTTTGTCCGTCGATGCGAGTTTCCACCGCCCGAGCACATGTCTGCACTGATGGAGGTCAAAAGTGAGCAACAGCTGTGTGACCAATAGACCCGCTGGAATAAACACACACACACAAGCTTTTTATGGGCCCGGAGTCAGCAATCCATCTCAATAAGAGGCTAACGCGCGGGGGGCCCACTGTGAGCCCCCCACGGTGAGGTTAACCCTCTCCACACTGTCCGGCCCACCGAGCACATTAGTGTCAAACCCACTTAGAGCTCCATATGTGACTCCACAACAGGCTTACTGCCACAATAATTCAGCTTAAGAGCTTCTGGGCTAAATCTACTGGTGATGTTTACTGTTAGCATCAGATTTACAGACAGATTTATAGATATATTATGCAGGATTTTCATTAAAATTAAATAAATCATCACTCATTTGAAATCCCTTTATTTTTTTCTCACAGTTAATCTTTAGACTACGTGGTTATTGTTCATTGAAAGTCTGCGTTAAGTGATGGGCACTAAATAAGAGAAAAGGGAGGCAACGTAAAACACAGATAAATACTGTCAATTCAATCACGTAATGTTTAACGAGGAGGAGATAATTGTCGTCCTGACGCTGAAGTCACAGCTAAGCTAACGCTAAACTCTAAACTTCAGTTTGGTCAAATGGATTAGTATTTTGGAGGAAACATTGGTCTGGTTTTATTTTTTAATAAAAGAGAAGCAGGAGAGGCTGATTTTGGAGGAGAGTGGAGTCTGAGACAGGGACACAAAAAGTTAAAAACCATGAGTGGAGCTTTATGTTGAAAGTTCTCTTATATTCTTATTTTTAAAAAGCTACAACACGGTTATAAACACATGGTTATTAAACTCGCTGCAACAGACGTGCTCTGGTGTTGGCTGAGCTGAGACATGAAATAAGACAGAGCATTGGGGGACTTTTGATAATCCGGACCAAATAGTACATTATGGTTATATTTTTGTTTATTTTATCATGCTGTTAAGTATTGTCAGATTACTGTGGTATACTGCAAATCATTCCCATCTGTTGTGTTTGAATAACTCGAGTAATATCCCACAAAAGCCCACGTGTGTTAAGAAAACAACTGTTCCCACCGTTCATTGTGCTCCTGGTAGACCAGCCTGGACTTCTCTAGGAGGTATTTCTCCACGTACGCTCTGCAAAAGACCAAAAACACCACATTCAGATCAACTTCTCGCAATTCCAACTGTTTGATTGATTAAAAGTGAAGTGATTTTTTGTCCTTACCCTCTCACAGTGCCACTCTCCTGGTAGTTGACCTGGATGAACTTGCCAAAGCGACTCGAGTTGTTATTGTGGGCTGTCTTCGCGTTCCCGAAAGCCTGAAAAAGAAATATTAGGTAAGCCAAAAAAAATCCACCGCAAATAAATGAGCGAGCCTCGTATTTATGACGCAGGGAGGTCGTAGGTCAACTGCTGGACCCAAATTAGGTCCGGATCATTTGTTTAGGGTCAGACGCAGAGATTTTGGACTCGTTCCAATCATCGTCTTCCGTGCTTTTCAAACTGTGTCGGCGCGAGACACATTAATAACACGGTTTTGGGATCTATTTGAGTCAGAGTCAGACAAATTGCCAAAATGAGGAACGTAGGAGTCGGGGGCCAGGAGTCCTGATGGAAAAAAAAACGCTTCTTGGTGAGTAATGGGATCCATGTGGCTGTGTGGAACATGTGTAGTGGTTTTTGCTTTAATAAGGCCGTCCAGTATTTCCCCGACCGGCTCTGTTTATGTTGTACGGCTGCCTGAAGGGGAAGTCGTTTTTTTGGCCGCTACATAAACCCCGCAGTTATTTGTAGCTCCACCACAAGTAAACAAATTCCTCAGCCCATCACTTAGAGCTGTCCTGTGCGTTGCGTCTTTGGAATGAGGACACACCCCTCTCTCGGACCCCACCCGTCCCGGTCGCTGCTGCAGTAAAGGCTCTTTTGAGAAGATGAAGCTAATGACACGCCTCATCTGCGCTGGCAACGTACTCTCAGCTCCACGCAACACTCCCGTGGCTTCCAAATAATACGATGAGTAACAGATACTTTCAAAACCTATAATTGTTTTCATTCAGACGCCAATTTACAGATTTGGTCAGATATTGTAGCTGCAAAGTTTGGTTAAGTGAAGCAAGAACTGGAATAAAACTTATCATTCCAGGAAAATTGATGTCTTTTGTAAATATAAATGCACCAAACCAGGTTATTTGACACTATAATCCCATGTAACACATCCAGAGTAATCCTGATATATTCTGTGAGATGTAGAGCTTAGTATTTCTAAAATAAAACTACTCATTGGCAGATTATGAATGGAACACACCCAAGATTGAATACCACAGTCAGAAAACAGAATCATATAATCAGAGGAAGAATCAGAGGCTAACGGACTAGACTCTCCAGTCCAGCTCCATTTTAAAGAGGAAGGACACTGTGGTCTGAAAATTAACCACAGAAATGAGAACAACACTGTGTTAAAGCCCCACATAAAAGGTTTCTGTCTTGCATTTACCACAACAACAAGCTCTCAACATCAGAGACTCCCACCAATAACACGGATCAATCTGAACACAACAAATAGCTTTGGAAAGTACTTAAAGTTACTCCGCATCAAGCGTTATTCCACAAATATAATTTAAAAGGGTTAAACCGCTCTGTTTGTTTTACAATTGTCAAAGTATGTTAAGAGTTGAATTTGATTTAGAAAATGTAAAGAAATAAAAGGCTCTGGACTAACTTCCACTCGTCAAAGCAGGAGCTAAATCAATATCAAAAATTGAACCAAAACTAATTCAAGACTAAACAGATCTAAAGCAGGACAAATGTAGGAATAAACCGGGGCTAAACCAGGACGTTGAGGTATTTTGAGGCAAAAAGTAAATCCTATAGAAGACCATAGTGTTATATGTCATTCTTCACGATGCTTATATTGCAATAAAAATACATTTGCAATATCGTGGAGCCCTAGATGAAACATACACTATGAAAAACTGTCCAAAGAATATTTTTGTATTACACAATGTTCTTCCAATAAAAATAAAAATGGCTGTAGCATCTGCTTCCGGTTTCAGACACAAATACTGAGTTCAGCAACAAGAGACAACATTATTCTTCGTCCACAAGAGAAATATACGGCAGCTATACCATAAGGAGTCCCTCAGAGACATTAGAGACTTTGTGGTAGAGCTTTAACCGCCAACGTTAAAACCACTGTATATGACGTTGCCAGAACCACAAAACAAAGCAAGAACAAGTCGTCCACTTAAAACTCTTGAAAAGGTTTATACATAAATCCTTCCAGAAAGTGTGTTGGCTTCTAAGCAGTGACTAATTCTCACTTCTCAATTTGCTCCGTTTTGCTGGAACAGTCCGGTTCGAACGCCTGGATCGCAGCAACGGACTCGCCCTGGGTTTATGACTCACTATTCTGAACAAATCCTTCAACGGGCAGACTTTTCGGAAAAAGATATTCCACTGTGGTGTCTGGACCGAGGGAAGGAGCAAACAGGGTCAGACTGAGGAAGAAGAGGAGGAAGAAGAAGAAGAAGGAGAACTGTTTCAGAAAGTGATGGCCGCTGCATTTCAGATTCCCAAAGGAGCCACCGATCGGTTTTCTACTCAAAGCTCTGAGATCTGGCTTCAGGAAGTGCGGGTCAGACGAGGACAGGCGGCCATCACTCAGCGTCCTCCAAAAAAAAAAAGGGAACTTCCTAAAGGAACGCCAGTAAAAACCAAGCACCAGAGCACACATAGCACGGACCTGCTGCCAGAAAAGTGGGCCCATATTTTGCGCTGGAAGCAGGAAGTGAGGAAATGTCTGTCGGGCCGCTGCAACTCTTCCACCTGGTCTGTGTACGACAAAACCCAATGAGAACATGGACAGTTTTACGACCAGTGTTTGGATTTGTCCAAACTTGGCCTCATTCGTGTAAGCACAAATGATCAGATAAACTCCTCTTTGCAAGAAAATGTGGATCCAGCTGTTGTCAGTTATGATTTTTATGAGTTCAACATTGATGGTGCATTGTGTTTTGCTCGTGTTAAAGTAAAATTCTTAGCATTAGGGTTGCTTAAATCTTAAATAAGACTTTTAAAGCTCCATAAAACCAAGAAGAAGCACTTTCTGTTTGAGTACAACTGCCCTTTCTGAACATCTACATTCTCCTACATCTAATTTTAGGACATTAACAAACTTTTTTTAAAGCAAACACAGGGTATAAACGATTTTGTAGATGGTTCATGCACCGATTGTCCCTCTGAGGCTACCGTAGGCGCTCATACACTGTTGGAATGAAGGGTAATGTGAGATGGTGGCTTAAAATACACGCTGTCGGTGTTGTGTATGTGTTGTTTGTCCAACCTTAGCCAGAGCAAAACTGTGAAACTGGATTTACTGTCATCCAAATCAGACTATGACATATGTTTTCTAAAACTCTTAACTATACAATGCACCTTTATATTATTTCCAAGAAAAAAATATACATCTCCACAGCAAAATCTGCTCTTTTTTTTGCCGTATATTTATTGCTCATGTTTTTATTGTCAAAACATTGCATATTCACTATAAAGAGGTACATAAAAATACAGTAAAGCTCCATAAAACACAGTCGAAAGAACCATTTTAGTTATATTACTTCCTGTTCCTGTTCTATCTTGCTGCCCTGAAAGGACAAACTAAGCACTGCTGGAAGAGAAGCACACTCATATCTCATTTTAAGAACACTCTTGAATAATATTTTAGGGCATTTATGAACCAAAATGTGTCTTTTTACAGTGAATTTCACCAAATAAGGTCAAAAACTCCACACATAACCTTTAAACACAGGAGTATTCAGCCTTTAAATCATGATTTTTATAAACATCAGCACCAATACTACATTTGGTCTTGTACGCGAAATGTTAGAAATATGTCCGAGTCTGAGCGTGTTAAGCTCAAGTATGAAACATGAAGTTACAGAGCAGATGAAAAACAGCCTCTAGTTTCCACAAAGAGCAGAGAGCAGCGAGCTAAAACTGTTTGCACAGACACGATTCACTCCACTCGAGTCACTCCGATAGGTCAACAACATTATTCTTGGCTGAAGAGCACAGAGCGAGGCGAGGGCGCCCAATGACAGAGTTGAGCTGGTGCCAGCCGTGTTCTGGTGTAATGTGTCTGGCTACGGGCTCGGTCAAAGTCATCCAGAGCAGCCGGGCCCAGAAGGACACCACCGGCCGATGTTATGTCTCACTGAGGCACGTCAACGGACACCGCAAGAACAGCTTCTAATCTGTCACATTCAGTTATGGCATTTTAATTAACAAGCTTTCACTGACGATCCTTTAATCCTACTTGAGTTGAAGTAAAGTTTGATTCAAGGCCTATTGCGATGTTTTATTTCTCCCTCTAATTAGTTAGTTAGGACTTTAAACATTAATTGGAAACAAAAGACACTAAATTATTCTAAAGATAAGTAATAGGGAACAAAGATACTTTAAAAATAAATTAAATGAGACTAAAAAGAGGTAAGCTTTTCAAAATTGGGCTTAAAATGAAGGAACATTGGCTCAAATTGAAGTAAATTCACAAAATGATGAGTGAAAACACCCAAATGAAGATGAAAACTTACATTCAAACACTGTTAAATTTAATAAAGCTACGCAACACTGCTTTAGACTACTTTATGCTCCTTTATTTGCTTAATTTCTATAATTAACATCTTCCAGTTTTCTTTAGATGAGACATAAACTCAAGCCCCTATTGCAATGTTTTATTTCTCCCTTTAATTAGTTAGTAGGTGATATTTTTGGGACAAATCGGAAACAAAAGATACTAAATTATTCTACAGATAAGCAACAGGGAACAAAGACACTTTAAAAATAGATAAAATGATGCTAAAAACAGGTAAGCTTTTCAAAATTGGGCTTAAAATGAAGGAACATTGGCTCAAATTGAAGTAAATTCACAAAATGATGAGTGAAAAACACCCAAATGAAGATGAAAACTTACATTCAAACACTGTTAAATTTAATCTTAGACTATTTTATGCTCCTTTATTTGCTTAATTTCTATAATTAACATCTTGTCTCAGTCAGTTTTGTGTCCCATTTGAGCCACTAAGCAAAAAGAGGAGCCACTGTTCTGTTTTTAGTGAAGGGATCTATCTCTCTTGGGCTAAAGAAAACTATTTATAACAGTATTCTTGTGGCCAAAGTGTTTCAAAACTGCTTACATTTCTTACATTTCTAACAAAGACGTCTGCAGTTTAGTTCTGTTTATTCCTTTGTGGTGCAGCAGTTTAGTCTTGGCTCCGACTTGTGTGTAGCCGAGCGCTGACACAACTGCATCACATGAGGATGTCTCCATTAGCGGCCCGTTCAAAGGAAACACTGTGTGACAGACCGTTGTCCGGTCCCCACTCAGCCCCGAGGACAAAACCACTGCAGACAATAGACTACTTCATTTAACACACAAAGCCTTATCTTTAAACAAGTCATCAATTGCTTTGCGTTACATCTGGATTATCACGCCGGGCTGTGGATGGAGGTCAAGTGACAGCACGGTCCCGAGTCGCATAAAGGCGCGCTTTGTCTGCAATTCAAAGTTTCTTAAATCAAATGAACCGTGAGATAAAAACAGCATTCTTCAGACCGAACCGCTCCGAATTGATTTAGGAAATTGTCACCAAATTTTTGTCATTCTTTCCTCTGAAGCGCTTTGGACAAACCGCTTGGACAAGTGCGAGTCGTTGTCCGCTTCGAGGACCAGCAGATGACACAGTGCAGCTTCCACCGGGGCCGTCCCAGTCCCGTCCCAGTCCCGTCCCAGTCCCAGACGCTGCAGATAACACTCTCCAGAGGCTCGTCAGGAACCACGCTCCTTGTAATCTCACACCTAACTCTGGACTGTGGTCGGTGCGGTTCTTTAATCACAGGGGGGTATGGTTCCCAGCTGAGTAAGAACGAGGTGGGCTGTGGCCTGGGGCAGTCAAAGTGCTCCAAAATCTGCAGGGTTTACACGTTTAAACCGCTAGAACAGCATTTAAAAGAACACAGAAGTCAGTTTTAATAAGACGTTGTGCTGAACATTTAAGGGTTGACAATGTGTTACGCTCTTTTAAAAATGCTGTCTTTTATTATTTGGAAATGAGTGCGCTTCTTGCTCTGAGAATCGTAGAAGTAAATGTGATGGTCCAGTGAAATTACAAATCCAGTCTTTGGTTGTGACAGTTTGCTCAGACATGTATAAAAATCCTCAGCTTTTGTTTGTCTTGAGCGTTTTAGTGATTTATATGTGATCCAAATCTAAACTGAAGAAACTAGTTTGTGTGGGCAGTGGTTCAATATTACATCAACGTTTCCAGCAGAAGAATTGTCTATGTAATAGTGGACCATGTGATCTTTGAGAAGTGAGGGCTGGCTCCAAGAAAGCACCAAACACCAAACTGTTTCTACACAATTAATGCCACTAATAATAATTCATGTTTTATTTTATTTTCACTGTCTGTCTTTATATGATTGCTTTTAATTTTTCAACACATGAATGAGGGCAATAAACTGTTCCACCTCAGGCTAGCGTGATTAGCAGCTAGCGTGATTAGCAGCTAGCGTGATTAGCAGCTAGCGTGATTAGCAGCTAGCGTGATTAGCACCTAGCTTAGACATAAAGTGTTGTAATTATATAGAATAATGGAACACATCTGTCAAAACTATGAGGCACACCTGCACCGTTTGGTCCGGACTTTCAGACTTTCCCGTTTGCTTTAAACCAAATCTTGGAACCAAACTGAACCATGGTCCGTGTGGTTTTAGTGTGAAAGTGTGTTCGACCAAATGCAGGAAGTCACAGTCAATTAAACACATGAAAAAGAGCGAATGGAGAAAGTAAACAGGGAAAACAGACATCAATCGGGTTTAAAAATACGTAAAACTCATATATTTATGTTTTTTTGTCTCTATTCTTTCTATGTTTCTTTTTCTTATGGCATTTATGAAGCAAATTTAATGTTGTTTTGTAGTGAAATCATCATTAGCTCTATTTTAATTGAGTTTATTTACAGACACTAGCTTGCAGGGCTATCATAGATGTTCATATGCTCTAAAAAGGAGCAGTGAGAAGCAGAGAAGCATGGAATTTTTGTTTATAAACCTTTTTTTTTGCATTAATGCTCGATCAAGGTTGATGGTCATAAACCTTTTATCCATAAAGTGTTTGTTTTTTTTTAAATATGACCAAAACCAAATGAAAGAATTGCCCGGCTCCATTAATTTGACTTCAAGGACTTCATTATGTTTAAATGGGTGATGTAACAGTCTATTGGTCCATTCATTTATACAGTCTGGTATTTTACATCAAGGCTGAGACACAACAAAACAGAAAAAAACCAACATTTTTGACTGGCCGCCCTGGGTTTATTTATTTAAGCTGAGAACTTCATAAAAGTATTAATCTGAACAAAATTAAAATCGGACAAATATCGAGATGAAACAAGAAAACGTAATTAGAAAACAAGCAAACGGTATCCTTTTGATCTAAGCAGTGGATGAACAAGGTATTTGGCTCAATCTAAAAGCCCTCCTGAGTTTTACTGAGAAGGAAGAGAACATTAGTCACAGGGATGGAGATGAAAGCCGGCCGTAATAGAAAAATAATCGTGGATCCTGAGGAGTCCTGGGCCGTACAACCCTAACCTCTCTGAGAACACAAGGGGGTAGAAGAAAGCCACATTCCTGACTCACAAACGCCCCTCAGCTACCTCCACCACATCTGATCTCCTTGAAAGGTTTCACTAACTTTTTAAAAACAAATTGGTTAAATTATTTCCCAAGACTAGGACAGTCTTCGTAGCCCCGGGCGTTGGGTAGGACTACGGAAATTGTTGGGACAGACCAAAAATGGAATATAAAGTATGGTTTTCATCAGCTCGTCCACTGATAAACATCGAAGAGGCCTACTTTAATCTGCTTCTAACATGGCTTTCACAGAGAAGCATTACGCCACAGACAACATTAGATCAACCGCTGAGGGCTATTAACCTGAGAAGGCTTATTTGATTTGATTTACCGTTTGACCCGTTGGTAATTACACAGGAAAAACATCATTTTCCTGAGATGAGCCTTGCCGATTGGTTGGGTGACAATGTTGTTTCCCTCTGGAGTGACTCAGCGCTAAAAGCCGTCCAGTCAGTCCTTATCGGCAACGAAAGATGACTTTATAATCCATTTCCTCTCGCAGCTCGGTGTATCTCGTTACAGCTTCGCCTGGACAAGAACCGCCGAGATATAAAGTCGTTTTTTTGTCAAGAATCTGTTTTCGTATACATTTACTCGGCCTTAAAGGGTTATGAGGTTAAGAGGTTATCTTTTCAGGTGCTTATGTTCACAAAAAAAACACAAAAACTAAAAAACTCATAAAAGCAGTTCTCCAAAAAAGGCTGGAGCTGCCAATGGCCTCGACCAGTTTAGGCCTGTCACTGTTTTTAGAGAGATTTATATGCAGCAGGGAAATGTTGGGGTTAAATGTGGATTTTCAGTTTCATAAAGCTGCACAGTTCACTTTCTTTCAGAGTAGATCTTCATAGAAACTTGAGCTTGAGATTACGGTCCAGATAAAAGACAAAAACAAAGCCCAACGATGAGAAAAATATAAATAAATGCAGAAATCGTATCAGATCCCAGTTGTGGTGAATGTGGCCTGCTTCTTACAGCCATCTTTAATTTTAGCGGGGTTTATATGAAATGGTTTTGAAAATGTTTAAGTCTTTTTTTAACAGTTTTTAGTTGGATTTAAACAGGTTTCTGCTGCCTCTTGACCAGGTCGTTGTTGTAAATGAGAATTAGGTTCGATAAAATAAAAAATAAATAGGTTTCATTCGGATTTCAGGAGGTTTTAGTCATTTTTGAAGTGGTTTTGAACAGGTTTTAATAAGATTGGAACAGGATTTAGTCAAATTTCAACATCTGAACAGGTTTTAGTTGGATTTTATCTCATTGAAGTTGGATTTGAACAGGTTTTAGTCAGATTTGAACATGTTTTAGTTGGATTTTACCACGTTGTAGTTGGATTGGAACAGGTTTTAGTCAGACTGGAACAGATTTACTCTGATTTGTACAGGTTTTAGTCAGATTTCAACAAGTTTTAGTTGGATTTTACCACGTTTTAGTTGTATTTGAACAGGTTTTAGTCAGATTTGAACAGGTTTTAGTCAGATATGAACAGGTTTTAGTCAGATTTGAACAGGTTTTAGTCAGATTTGAACAGGTTTTAGTCAGATTTGAACAGGTTTTAGTCAGATTTGAACAGGTTTTAGTCAGATTTGAACAGGTTTTAGTCAGATTTGAACAGTTTTTAGTCAGATTTGAACAGGTTTTAGTCAGATTTGAACAGGTTTTAGTCAGATTTGAACAGGTTTTAGTCATATATAAACAGGTTTTAGTCAGATTTGAACAGGTTTTAGTCAGATATGAACAGTTTTTAGTCAGATTTGAACAGGTTTTAGTCAGATATGAACAGTTTTTAGTCAGAGTTGAACAGGTTTTAGTCATATAAACATATTTTAGTCAGGCAGGAACAAGTTTTATTTCCACAGATAAACAATGTTGTGAAAATGTCTTAATAAAGTTCATTTTCCGTTCCAGATCCCAGTTGTGCTGAATGTGACCTGCTTCTTACAGCGAGCCTGCGCTTTCTTTAATTTTAGCCGGGTTTACATTCGCACATTACATTTACACATTCTTCACATACAGTTTCCTGATGCGTCTCTGTCGTTCGGTATGTGTTTGTCAGCACTGGAGAATTTTCACATCACTGTAAACTCAAAAAAACAAAAAAAAACAAAACCAGGAACCCTTCATTTAGTGTCAGTTCCCTCTTTTTTCTTCCTGCTGTACCGGTATCATGATGATTCAACTCAAGAGGAACTAGAAACGAGAAGAAAAGCTCACATTTTCAATAACAAATTGCCCAAAAAGTGAATACAATGATTAATTTTGCATTTTGGGACTCACTGATCACAACTTTGTGTCCAGTTTGATTGAATAAAACGAAGGCGAAGGGAAACAGAGTGGGTTTATTCTTTTGCGAGTGTTATATTCGTAATAATAAGAAGTGTATAATGAACACAGCATTATTAGAAGGCTGTGAGTGGTGTTTATGTTTCTTAGACTTGTTCTCGAGGCGTCCGTCTGCTCTCTGTCTCACTCTCTTCCTGTTTAGGTTTTGCTGCTGTGGTCCCTTTTTTTATTATGTTTTTCTTCGGCTTCTTCTGTTTTGTGTCCGTCGTTGAGGGTTTTATATGTTTTGAACGGGCCGCGTGTTACTGCATTACTTTTTTATGACTTTATAAGTGTATGACCCTTAAGACTGGACTCGCAGCACGTCACACAAAGGATAAAGTGAAATATGATGAAGTGCTATGTTGTTGATGTTGTCCATGCTCATGTATTAGTGCAATATGTAGTCAGTATAAACCAGAGATGGACAAACGTTTAACAAAGAGGGCCAACAGTACAGGTTTTAGTCAGATCTGAACATGTTTTAGACGAATTTGAACAGTTTTAGTCAGATTTGAACAGGTTTTATTAAGATTGGAACAGGTTTACTCTGATTTGTACAAGTTTTAGTCAGATTTGAACATGTTTTAGTCCAATTTGAACAGGTGTTGGTTGAATTTCAGCAGGTTTTAGTCAGATTTGATGAGGTTTTAGTTGAATTTGAACAGATTTTAGTCATAGTTGAACAAGTTTAGTCAAATATGAACAGGTTTTAGTCAGATTTTAACAGGTTTTAGTTGGATTTCAACACTTTTAGTCAGATTTGAACACATTTTAGTTGTATTGGAACAAGTTTTAGTCGAATTTGAACAAGTCTTAGTTGTATTTGAACAGTTTTAGTCAAATATGAACAGGTTTTAGTCAGGTTTTAACAGGTTTCCGTCGGATTTGAACACATTTTAGTCGTATTTGAATAGTTTTAGTAAAATTTGAACATGTTTTAGTCGTATTTGAACAAGTTTTAGTCAGATTTGAGCAAGTTTTAGTAAGATTTGAACAAGTTATAGTCAAATTTAAACAGGTTTTGGTAAAACTTAAACAGGTTTTAGTGAGATTTCAACAGATTTTAGTCAGATTTGAACAGATTTTAGTCAAATTTGAACAAGTTTTAGTCAGATTTGAACAAGTTTTAGTCAAATTTGAACATGTTTCAGTCAAATTTGAACAGGTTTTAGTTGGACCTGCTGTAACCATAAACACATTTTATCTCTGAAGCTGAGGTCCACATAAAATTTTACTTTGTGCCGTGATCAGCCCCTGGACCGGACTTTGAACATCTCTGGTTTAGACCCTTTTACATTTGCATTTGTAAACAGAAGCTGAGCGGACCACGCTATACATTTTTAGATAAAAAGGCATGTTTTGCGATTTCACAAAGCCTTCCACAATACGATAAAGTTAGCTCGTGGGTCGTTACATCGATGTATCATCACAGTCCTGTCGGGAGAATGACTTGCAGCTTCAAAACAGCTCCCAGTCCCGACCCGGCAGATACACGCTGATATCATAGGATTACAAAGGCCTCTGCTGGGCCTCTCGAGTTTCTCCACAAAGAAGCCAAACAGCATTCCTGCTCTGTGTAACTATAGCCGAGAGGAGCTCCGCGTCTTTCTGTTTGGCGACTGTTTGTTGCAGTGGCCTCCTCTTTTTTTCTTTGCTGCTCTACAGGATTTATTTCAAACATTGTGGACGTGCCTTTGACGCAATGTCACTTTTCTGACTGCCGTACAGTCTCCGCTCTGTTCTTCGCCTCATTATTCTTGCTCCTTCTGCCATGTGACCGTCTCAATAAGAAACTTTTCCTCAGCTGAACTTCTGACCCGGGGTTACATAAGAGCGCCAGCTTTCTGAAGTGTGAGAAAGGGGGATTCGCAGAACTCATTTCCTCAAACTTAGAGCGGTCGGCAGAGGAACAGGGATCACCCACGAGCAACGACTTTTCAACAGATCCCGGTGTAAAAAACAAAGCTGTGTTGCTACTAATGAGACACACTGAGGCACAAACAGGGTGAAAACATGAGACGAAGCGATGATCAGAGAGTAGCGTGGAGAGCTCAGGGCTGTCTGTATTACATTAAAAAATTGTAAACAAGATCCTCAAGCAGAAAATAACATGATACCAGTTGGTTATTGTGGGTATAAGTGTTAATTGGTACCATTTTGTGGCTGAAAAATAAAGCCACCTCAGGCTCAGTGAAGTAAATCAGATCATTTGTTGCAGCAGATCACTAGAGGCTGAACGTCTGGCCGTTACATTAAACTAACAAGCAGCATGACGGTGGATTAACCAATCAAATCAGCCTCCAGACATGTTGGGTTAATGTGGTTAATAGTCAGAGACAGTCCTATACATGAGCCAAAACATATCAAAGTTAATGAAAGTGAATTTGGACGTGTCTGCAAACTGGTTTTATGATTCTTTGAGGTAAAAAGTGACGAGAGAAGCTGACGTGAAGGTGAAAAAGTCAGAAGAAGAAGCTGAAGATGAATGTTGTTGTTGTTGTTGAGCAGATGGGAATGGGACAGGACGATTGGGTCGGCTGTAATAGCATTTGAGAAAAGAACGAGACCTTAAGACGTCATCTAGGCTTTATTATCAAGTATGCTCGCTCCTGAAATGAGAAGGCAATACCAATAAAACAGAGAAAGTGCATATTTAGTGCAGGATTCGCATTGGTCTGACACTAAACCCAGAGCTAAAAGTTTAAAGTAAGCTGTAAACTTCAGTTTGATGCACTGTATTAGTATTTTCTGGAGTTAAAATCGGTTCATTTTCACTTTTTTAATGGAAGAAAAGCAAGAAAAGTCCCCGTGGTGCAGTTAAGAAGAAGTAAGAAGTAGTAAGAAAATCGGAGAAGAAACGTCAGAAATTCTTCCTCTGAATAATTTTTCTTTTGAACTGTCTTTGTGCCTTTTGCAAATTTAAATGCAATTCTGTATTTGTACATGAAGAGACCATTTAATATTAAAAATCAGTCATTTTTTATTAATTTACTTTATTAATTTAAATTTTTTTTTTTGCATATAGAGTCTTTTGGTGCCATTTGTTATTTTCACATTTAAAATGCTGTGTTATTGTGGGAAACAGTTACTATGTGATTCACAGCTTTATTCGCGACTACTATTTACAAATCAACAACACGGTGACTCACACTGAATTTTCCACATTTCGCTTTTTTACAGCTTTGTCTTACAGAAACAGAAGAGGGATTTTGTCACAACTTCAAGGCATGTGTCATTTGTTCCCAAAAAAAAAAAAAAAAAAACGACTCCCACAGCTCAGTTTTGTGAGTCACTGAACTTCACACCAACTTCTGGAGAAACAAGAGCCGATTGTGGCCCAAATATCACAGTCTCAGAGGTCTCTTCAGGACGAGACATTCAACCGGACATGATTATATGAGAAATAAAAATACCTACATCGATAAAATCCAGATAAAATGAGAAAAAGCACAGCCCGAGCTCCGTGGTGAACATTAGTCAGAGCCATCATCTACTATTGATCTGCACAAATGCACTTAGCGTGTAACAGAGCGACAGACGCAGCATGAGCTCAGTTTGAAACGCTGCCAACTCGATGCAGTAGTGCAGCCGCTGGGCGCGTCCTCGGAGCTGCCCTTTTGGTTATTTGATACAAAAGTGAACACAATAAACCCACATATGGTCCACGACGGAGCATCTGGAAGGCTGCGACGTGACCTTTACGCAGAAACTCTTTACTGTAAAACGCAGCAGACGTGACAAGAATAAAAATGGGTGTGGCAATAGATGCGATAGTGAATAAGAATCCTTTCAGGGGACAAAGATTTTATTACATTTTGCAGTGTTTAAGTGAGTCTTTATCACATCACTTTGTTTTAAACATTCATTTCCTTCTTTTATGTCTCATTTTTACACATCATTTTTGTGAATTCACTCATTTTAAGCCCCATTTTAGTGTCGCCAATTTTTACAGTGGCTTTGTTCCCTGTTATATCTTTAGAATAGATTAGTGCCCTTTGTCTCTTAAAGTGTCAAAAATATCACCTCCCAAACTGGCATCTGATCTAATTTATGAAGAAATACAAGGCTCTGGACTAACTTCTGGTCAAAAATGGGGTTTAATGAAAACTAAACCAGAACTAAACCAACACTTTTTGAAAATGTTCTTTATTTTACAACAATTTGATTCAAAGTTCTGGACAATTATTTGTGAATCTCTGCCACACGGACCAAAACTTTACAACAACATACAAGCTGTATATTGCTTTTGTTGATACTGTGATAAAGATCCTTTTGCAATATGTCGAGAAGCACTAAATTTGACAAAAACAACAAACCAAAATGCTTAAAATGTCTCATACTCTCAAACGAGATGGACGCTATACTGGACGCTATACTGAACAACATAAATAACAACTGAATCAATTAATTAGCTTTTTTATTTATTAGAAGAGTCCTAACACTGACACTCGTTCACTAAATTGGAAAGAATCAGAAGCTATTATCCTCAAAACAAACAGACTACATACATTTAATCCAAAATAGACAATAAGTTATGATTCGTAGCAAAAAAAGTTGAATTCTTCACAGTGAGATTAATCAGTCAAATCTTATTCTATCTTATAAAAGTGGAAAAAGATGATTTGTGTTGTGTGTGGCTGCTACTGGGGACTTTTGTAGCTTTGTTTTCTAAAATTTCAACCAAAAAATGATATCAGTGAAAATGTGGAAAGTATTTAAATGCAATTTTTTCGTCACGTGATTGCTTTTTATTTTCTTTCTTCTTTATAAATCAGATTATCTATGTCCCAAAACTTTCTAAACGGACCGGACAATAATGCATCTCATCAAAATTTTAGCAGAGTCTCATTATTTTCGAATCAAAGCTACATTTTAATACAGATTTTTGGTGTTAGATGGGATTTCCGCGGCTCAAGCCTGTGTCTGATGATGTAAGAGCGTCCGTGGTACAAGCCCAGCACATGTAAAAGTCTCCCACCACAAGCATGCTCCGCTTCACTTAAAAGGTTTATTTGCAGTGCTGGGTGGGGATAACAGCAGCTTCACACTGGGATTTACAAAGGCCACCAATTACATCACAGCAGTCTCAGGCCTCAGACCCGAGCGCTTTAACTACACACTCCACGTTCACCATCGAAATCACAACTATATTTGGAATTACATGTAGTGCAGATGGAAAAAAAGCGCGTTATGTATGTTCAGTGAAGGATAAAGTCACTGTTGATCACTTTCTCATGCAACCTTTTTACAAAAATAAACCAAAAATAGAAGGATTGATCGTGCAAACGTGATTCGACACCAAAAAAAACAATCCAAATGTCATTAATGAGCATATTTATTGCCATATGCGCCAAAATACAAGTAAAAAGTCACGCCAAAGTTCAAAAGATGTCACTGCTGCAGAATTTGTAGATTTAACTGAACAATAAAGAAAAAGGAGAGCAGCTGAAGTCGAGTTCTTGGTCGATATTTGTGACGAAAACTGGATTTATTTACCAATTAAAGCAACAGCACCAGTGTTTGAGACAAGTTTGGAAAAAAGAATGTCTCCTGAAACTAATTTAGCAGCAGATTTTGTTTATTTTGTACAAATAGGACACTGCTACGGTCCAGTATATAGGCCTATATCTCTATACGCCACCGTCCCGCGACTGTCCAGCGTCAGGGAGATAGTCCTGATTGTGGTGCTACTTTAAGTTTTACAACAAGCGTCTGGGGAGTCCGGTCAAGAAGGGTTTGGAGTTTTTCAGAGCGATTGAGGCTAATACAGCAACAGACCATGAAACAAGAGAGAGATAAAAGTGCTCACAAAACATAAAACCCTCGAATCTCACGTTGTATTCGACTAAAAACGCTCTTTTCCCTTTTGTTCACAAACTGCACTTTTGTAGAAACCCTGTTAAAATCTCTCAGGACACAATGTTTCTGGAGCGACTCTCCACAGATTAAAGACAAGACATTAACGAGAGGATTATTGAGAACGCATTGATGAGAAAGGGATGATTGTGAGACATTACAGATTGTCTTTTATGTGTTTTTCTGTCGGGATGGGCTCCAGTTGTCAAAGCGGAAGAAAATGAATGAACGTCTTGTGACCAATGATGAAAATTAGAGTTTTATCATTTGTTACAGACGTTTATTAATACGCCAGAATAAAGAAGCCTTTCAGATCTTTTATGTCGAACTCCCTCGAGTGCAGCTAGACTCTGAAGTACCCCACGGCTGCAGGTCATCACAGAACGGTAAAGCTGCACTTAATTACAGCCCTGACTCGGAGCTGGAGGAGACGTGGACGCCGTGCTTTGATGATGACAGAGGGTCGAGTGACCCCAGTCAATTTGCCCGGCCGTATAGGACGTGTTTGACAACTGCTAAGTAAATGTGCTCTGCCATTAGGAAAACAGGCCTATCTCTGAGAGCAAACACTAATCCCACTCAGCTCCAGAGGCTTGTGTCAATACGGCGGTTCTCTGGGCCAACGAGTGGCTTTGATAACCTGCCACGATCATGTTTGGGCCACAACGTTTCAACAGATATGCAGTTTTTTTGGACGCATTACAACAACATGCATCAGTGTTCTGTTTCCACAAAGTTGAAGTTACACAGAGTCTTTGTTTGAGTGTTAAAAGTTGTGGAAAGTACCAAAAAACTCACACATTTTTTGGTAGCCACAAAGGTATGGTTACTAAACAACATGCTTTGTCACATGCCGAGAAGTTGATATAAAATGCTGGCTTTGGTCCATTGTTGATGTTTGTTTATGCTCCTTCGCTGTTAAATTTATTGGTGAGGTACAGTATGTTGCGCAGCTGTGATAATATGCCATTTATGTAAAACCTGACGTAGATGTTGCGCGGTGGAAACACGAGTCGGATCAGTATTTGCGGACAGCTCCATTTAACTTCACCCCAATCTGAGACTAACAGGCTCCAGTCGTCGTGAAACTAAGGGGGCTGTTTGGTCCAGACTTTCGGGCTTTCCCGTTGGGTTCGAACCAATCTTCAGGTGAAAGCTCCAGTAAAACCATGGTTCAGACCAAACAGCTGCTCTTTGGTCTCAGTCTGAACCAAACTGAACCAATGTCCGGTTCATTTGTAGACTTTTGGGCAAATGCAAGAAGTCAGAGCCAATTAAACACACAAAGAAGAGAAAATGAAGGGAAACGGGACAGAACAGATGTCAGTCGGGTTTAAAAACACATAAAACACATTGATTATGTTGTTTTACGTGTTGTTTGTCTCTATTTTTCTTGCTGCTCTACGACAGATGTCTCCAGTGAAGCTAATCATGTCTTAAACAGTGCATTTGAAGTTTCATCTGTTTGTGTTAACTCTATATTAATAATAACACGTCTCTATAGGTCCTGCTCCAGTCTGATTATTGTATTTCTCCAGTTCAACTGTAAAATGAGCCTCTGCAGAGACACATTCACCACAGTAAAAGAATCTACAGGAGACAGGACGACAGGGAAAGTCTGATAGTCCGCTTTTAAAAACTGTAGTGAAACCAAAAGTTACAGAAGCTATTAAATATTGAGCAACAATCTGAGTTCTTAGGTGAGAAAATGTCCTTAATCCATGTTTCCTGCCACGTAAACATCAGTAGGTTTACATGCAGAGGTTACTATGCTCATACGTCAATTAAACCGTCTCATCTGGATTTCTTTTTTGTCCGAGTTTACATAAACAAAAGAAAATCAAACTACTGTGAACCCAGCTGCTGCATTCAGTGGTCTGGGATTTAACAGCATTAAGCCTTTGTTAAATAAAGAGAAGAACCAAGTTAAAAACACAACAAATTACCCTTTGTAACCCTTTTGACGAAGAGGAAACATGCCATAACTAAAGGTAAAGAAAAAAAAGAACCAAATGAATGGCTGGATCATGTTTTCAAAGCAAAGTAAAGGTCTAAATGAAAGTCAAACACAATTTCAGTTTCAAGTGCATCACAAATAGGTTAGAAGAGACAACTCAGGACAATTGTAGGTTACAAAGCTACACTATGTCCATAAAAAAACCCTCCACAGCTTTGTTCCTTGGCAGCTGTCTGCTTTGTGCTTCTTTGTTTGCAGTGCAGGGTCTCGGACGCTGATTTATGGAGTGGTGACAGATTTCTAGGCTGGCAGAGAAACCTTAATCCGAGTCTTTACATCCTGAGTGAAACACAAGCCTTGATGTGAGCGTAGGCGGCATTCACAGTGTCTCGGTAAATGAAAAGCATTAGCATTAGTGTGTACACAGCGATGACTATGACGGAAAACTCAAATACTATGTCAATATGTTAAGAAAGGTTTCCTGTAGGAAGCTCGAAACATTCCTGCGACAACTACGCAGCAAAAAAAAAAAAGTCTGGAGAGAGCAAAAACGGTCCAGACGTCAGCGGAAAGAGAGGAAATGCACGAGTAAAAGAGAGTCGCACTTCCCAAATCTGGCCGCCATACAGTGAGAAGGAATGTCATGGTGAGTGGGAGCGGGCGGGGGCAGCGTGTCCTGGAAAACACAGTCAAATCTGGAATACGCCAACATAACAGGATATAATATGGTGATCATTTTGGAAGACTGCACGAAGAACAGATTCAGGACAGATATTTTCCATCTGAAAGCTCTTTTTTATCTTCATTCCCTGCACAAACGGCCGAGTCTACGATGAAATTTCAGTTTCTTTTGCATTTTAAAGCTACCTATTACTGTTTAATACTCACAGTGTGTGTGCTGTCAGTGAGTGGGCAGAGAACATTACCAAAACGGGTTGATGGATGCTTAGATAAACAGTTTTAGGACCTGTTCCTCCTCATCAAAGACTGTTAAACTGAGATCTGACTGATGAGATGAGCATATTCACTGCTAAAACTACAAAATCTACATGAAGGGTAAAAAAAAAAAGCTGTAATGCAAAATCATAAGAATAGTTTTATCATAAATTCTAAAAGAGTCAATTGTCTACATTTTGCAGCACTGTTTTTCCAAGAGCAAAGTGAATATTAAAACATAAAAAGGTCTGTAAACATCGGGAAAAAGAGTCAAAAAGAGAGGCTGATCCTCAAAGAGACCAGACCCGAGTAAATCTGGGAGAGTTCACCATTTTGTTGTTTTAAAAAGTATATTTGGTGTGTTCTTAGCTGTGTTTGATACGTATTATTTTTCAGTCGCAGTAAAATGTGCTCTTGTATCCGTCACAGGTTACGGATAATAAATAGAGCTTATGTGACGTCACAAAATATAACGCTGTCTGTATATATATATCTATTTAACAATTTTACGCATTTGCACAGAGAATAGTGAGGAACTGCGACGTCTAAAAGTTCCACAGTTCCCTTTTTTTATTCTTTTATGGTGACAACATTTGACGTTTTGAGGAAAAACTTTGTCGTTGGTTTAATAAAAGGTGAAAATATCTCAACAAATCAACCTGACTGAAACACTGGAGTAAGATTCATCAGAGAAACTTCTATCTGGATCAAAAATAATGCGGGAAAGATGCAGATTTTGAGCTTACATTTAACGTTTTTTTGTTACAAGTTTAAATCCGACTTATGAGAGACACCGGTCCTCAGAGAAAGACTCCGGACTCAGAGCCAGACCACAGAGGCTTAGCGAGCCGCAGAAATATAAACCTGACTCTGTTCAATTATTTAAAGTTCAACAGCCGTCTTAGACCAACAGTACCAGGTTCTCACTAATTGTTATTACAGATCAGTCACTTTCTCACACGAACACAGCAGGAAGAGCACACGTGAAACCGGACACGGATCGATTGCGCGTCGGGATCGTCGAACGGGTTCCGCCGAAGTTTCAGAGCGCACTCGAAACAGAAGAAGTGATACTTAAATACGTCGGGGGCACGTAAACGTTTGTGTGAGAGGCTTTGAAGGCACAATTACACCAGAGAGAGTTAATGAGATAATCAAGTGAAGCTCGAGAGCAGACATGACACACGAAACAGATAAAATAATCAGTCCTGTTCCATTTCTTACGCTGAATGAGTATTATTCTGACAGAGTTCAGGCTCATTTATTGAAGCTTACAGATGTGAATGGTTTGTAAACAGCGCACATGCCAAATAAATGTCATCAGTGTTCAAAAAGTCGACTACATGTTCTATAAATAGATCCTGACTGACAGCAATAGCATTAATTACAGTTCATGACTTATCGAAGTATTCCTGAGACAACTTGGCACCAGGTCAGATTTCTAACATTACCAGCAAGCTTTTATTTAATGTTGGAATGGAAGGTTTCATCTTAATTTTAATCTTGCAAAAGTTTTACTCCTTTTATGGAAACTGGTTTTAGTTGGATTTGAACAGGTTTTAGACGGATCTGAACAGGTTTAAGATGGATATGAACAGATTGTAGATGGATTTGAGCAGGTTTTGGTCTGATTTTAACAGCTTTTAGTTGGATTTGAACAGGTTTTAGAAAGATTTAAACAGCTTTTAGAAAGATTTGAAGAGGTTTTGGTTGGATTTAAACAGGGTTTAGTTGGATATGAATGGATTTTAGTTGGATTTAAACAGGTTTTAGTTGGATTCGAACAGGTTTTAGTAGAACTTCAGCAGGCTTTAGATGGATTTGAACAGGGTTTAGTTGGATATGAATGGATTTTAGTTGGATTTAAAGAGGTTTTAGATGGATTCAAACAGGTTTTAGTAGAACTTCAGCAGGTTTTATATGGATTTGAACTGGGTTTAGTTGGATATGAATGGATTTTAGTTGGATTTAAAGAGGTTTTAGATGGATTCAAACAGGTTTTAGTAGAACTTCAGCAGGTTTTATATGGATTTGAACTGGGTTTAGTTGGATATGAATGGATTTTAGTTGGATTTAAAGAGGTTTTAGATGGATTCAAACAGGTTTTAGTAGAACTTCAGCAGGTTTTATATGGATTTGAACTGGGTTTAGTTGGATATGAATGGATTTTAGTTGGATTTAAAGAGGTTTTAGATGGATTCAAACAGGTTTTAGTAGAACTTCAGCAGGTTTTATATGGATTCGAACAGGGTTTAGTTGGATATGAACGGATTTTAGTTGGATTTAAACAGGTTTTAGTTGGATTCGAACAGGTTTTAGTAGAACTTCAGCAGGTTTTAGATGGATTTGAACAGGGTTTAGTTGGATATGAACAGATTTTACTTGGATTTAAACAAGTTTTAGATGGATTCAAACAGGTTTTGAAGGATTTTACCAGGTTTAAGTTGAATTTGAACCGGTATTAGAGGGATTTAAACAGATTTTATATGTCTTTGTAGCAAAAAGTGGCTTAACATATAAAAAGAAGAGCCAAAAAAATATAAAATATCACCTACTAAATGTGTTGGAGGGCCACATAAACATTGCAAGTTTATTTATTAAAGCAGAGCCTACTTAAATTAAGCCCAGTTTAACCTAAGTGTTTACACAGCATTGTTTACAGAGGAAGAGGAACTAGATTATAACACGTTAATAGCTTGTTGGTAGCAGACAATCATTGTGACAAAACCTGTTGTGTGAGGAATGTGAGCAATAAACAAAATACATGTTAGTCTATCTTCTGATACAATCGTGCTTTTAAAAGGTTTGATTGTCTGGCTTTACAGACATTTAATAACATTACAAAACAATAACAACATACTGTAAATTATGTAGGAATTCATCTCAAAAAGGCAACCATTTAAAAGTTGGTTCGGATGATTTAAACTGGTTTTAACTTAACTAAGCGTCGGTATAACATGAAATATATGACTGTGGATCAAAATATACATTCATTTATCATTATTATCAAAGTTTAAAGAGTGCAAATAATTCAGATTGACTCTATGTGGGGTGCAGCTTGATTTAGTTCCTTCATTGTGATTCTATGTGAAAGCAAAACAAAAACAAGTATGGCGGTCCAGTCTCGTTAACAGTGCCGTAAAGCCCCAGTCAAGCTGCATCTTTAGCCCGACAGATGAGTCTCTGTGGGTGAGTATCTGCGCCGTGACCTGGCAGCCATCAGTCAACGCCCAGGTCACATTAGCCGAGCTCGCCGTGCTGCGGAAAAGTCCCGACAGGTGGTCTTATCAGCAGCGCGCTCCATCTGTGGGCCACATGTCGAGCATTAGCCGCTAAGCTAACGCCGAGTGTGTCAGATCTGATGCGGTGCGACGCAACCAGGTGATGGTGAGTGACTTAGCACAAGCGCTACACGCTAAAGCTGAGCGCATGTGGCAGAAAAAAACCAGGTCAAGCCAATTAGTTTGATCTGACACACACAAACATCGAGACTCTCGGACCGTACTTAAACCTTGGACTCGGTTTCAGACGTGACAGATGTTTTTGTTTTTTTAAGTGGTAACTTTAAATACTTAGAGAGTCTGAGGTGACCGCTTTCTCAAGAGATGTCTGGGAGATTTTATGGAGGTTTATTGATGTCAAAGGCAACACAACAAGATCTTTGAAGCTATTGTTTTGGATTTTTTTTAATTATTCCCAAAGGAGCTATTGCTAAAGTGCAGCAAAAAGGCTTATAGCGCTGCCAATAATTCTGAAAACTCTTTGTTCATAGCTGAAGTAAAGAAAAAAAACAAAAATGCATGGCCAAATTGTACAGAAGGAACCTCGCAGCATGAGTCCTGATGGGATCGTGTTTTTTTTTTGTTTTTTTCACGAGCGGTGTGCTCTGGGGTGACATCCCTCACGTCTCCTGCTCTCTTCCAGATGTGTGCGCTTTTCACACTAAGGTTTTATTGGACCACATCTGGACATACAGGGAACACCAGATGACCACAAACCACAGACCACACCAGAACCTCGCAGCGCAGAGGTCACCTACGAGGATTTACGTAACGGCAGCGAGAAGCAGAGGCTGGGCTTTTCAGCGTTTATGTAACAAGACTTTATTGATACTCAAAATTCAGGAGGGAGAAGTGGGCCGGGTGTCGGAGAGAAGGGAGGAGGGGGTTTCACGTGGTAACTGTGGGCCTCTATGCTCTAGTTTCTCACTACAGTTCAATGCACAAGCAAAAATGACTTCTGTACTTCTTTGAATAGAAGTCAATGGGAAGAAACACTACACTACTTTGAATCATTTTGTCATTTTTGCACGTTTCTTTGACCTAAAAGACAACATTTATCACCAAGAAAGTCGAGATTTTTAAAAAGTTTTCCAAGAGTATCTTTGTAAGTCTAAAAAACACACGTCAAACTCAAATGTGGCCCTTTGCAATGTTTTATGTGGCCTTTCAATACATTTAGAAGGTGATATTTTTGGCACTAGGTTTTAATTGGATTTGGACGTGTTTTCGATGGATTTGATTTTGGCAACAAAGATAAATAAAATCTGTTCAAATCCAACAACTACCTATTCATATCTGACAAAAACCTGTCTAAATCTGACTAAAACCTGTCCAAATCCATCTAAAACCTGTTCAAATTCAACTAAAACCTGTTCAGATCCAACTAAAACCTGTCCAAGTCTGACTATAACCTGTTGAAATCCATCTAAAACATGTTGAAATCCATCTAAAACATGTTGAAATCCATCTAAAACCTGTTCAAATTCAACTAAAACCTGTTTGAATCCATCTAAAACCTGTTCAAATTCATCTAAAACCTGTTCAAATCCATCTAAAACCTGTTCAAATTCATCTAAAACCTGTTCAAATTCATCTAAAACCTGTTCAATTCCATCTAAAACCTGTTCAAATCCATCTAAAACCTGTTCAAATCCATCTAAAACCTGTCCAAATCCATCTAAAACCTGTTCAATTCCATCTAAAACCTGTTCAAATCCATCTAAAACCTGTCCAAATTCAACTAAAACCTGTCCAAATCCATCTAAAACCTCTCAAAATCTCAAAATTTAATAAAAGCTTCCAAATGTCTCCATCTTCAGCCTCTGAAAGGATTCTTATTAACTTTTGTGGCCCCTCACCTCTTTGAGTTCGACTCGACTGGTCTAACTTCATTACTATAACTTTACTTGAAGTTGTTGATGTAGAAGGTGATAAAGCCACAATCAGAAAGTAAGTCTGGTGTTAAAAAAAGCTTTTTCCCTGAGTTGGTGGAGCATGCTCGTGAAGAAACGTGTATTTGTTTACATCTGTGCTGCAGGTAATGGCTGTTTTGGATGTTTATAAAGTGGAAACTGGAGAAAAACAGGACTTGGACAAAAAACGAATTTATTTGCAACATAAACACAAAGAACAGTCTCTTACGGTGCAGACTGCAGCCGGTGTTGTGTTGAGGAAAGTATCCCAGTCAGAGGCATACACTGTTGTCACACATTAACTTTCAGCTGTGTCAGAATTAAATAAACTTGTTTGTTTTACTCTATTAAATACTACACATAAAATTTCAGCTCCATGTTTTAAACAACCTACTTTCCCTCCAAATTAAACACTGTTGATACATGACTTTTGTTCATTAGCTTTTAATCAGTGTTACAAACAAAACAGTGAACTTTATATAATTTGGCTTTTAAATGAAAGCTGGATTTTGATCATTTAGTTTTCAAATAAACTAAAGAAATATGCATAACGAAGATTATACAACTTTATTACCATATAGCATCCATTTTTTGGGTTCTACTTAAGCTTAATTTATTCCTATACCAAGCACTGTCATTAAATGTACCTCATGGTGCATTAAAGCATGTTAGAAAGAGTCTGAAGCATGAATAAAATCAAACTAAACATCTACTTATTGAAGGTGCCAGAGTGAAACCATAATAAAGTGATGGGGACAGAGTGCTATAAATGGTGCTGGATTTCAGAACAGAGGTTAGGAATTAGATTTATATTTTGTTCTTTCCTGAATACTTGTCCTGAATTAGAAGTGTGGCTGAGGCTTGAAACCAGTGAGATTTTCCACATTAAATCTCCACAAAAATGTAAGCCCTGACTGACACGGTAATGACGCAAATGCACCGGAGAGTCACTCCGAGAGCAGAGAGCGGATGGATTTGACACTGTGACTTTTATGCATCGGAAAGAATGAGGCCTTTTGAGCGCGTGTGTTTTCGGCGGGACCCCCCGGTGCAGGTGTAGAGGGGCAACGGGGCAGCTGGACGGGCCGCTGACCAGGCACCTGCGCGCTCTGGCACGGCCCGCCGGAGGAGGGACACAAACGGGCACTTTGTCGGGCCGTCGCTCACATCTGCCGCCGGACGATAACCGGGGCGAGAGACACGGGCAGCTGGGGCAACTACGCAAGAACAGGGCAGAAACGATTCATTCATCTGGAGTACAAAATGAACAGATACGAACTTACACCGATCAGACATAACGTTAGGACACTGAGAGAAGTGAATAACACCTGGGGTTTATTAGGAGCAGGTGGATATTTTGTCAAAAGTTAATTAATAAAATAAAAATACTCTGTTACGTTACTTAACTAGATTTAAAAGGGGTACTTTAACTTTTACTACACTACATTTTTAAGCAAATATCTGTACTTTCTACTTCACTTCCTTTGTTACATTGGCTTTTTATTTATATTTTATTTATAGCTACAAGGAGAGTCCTCATGTGACTCTGATTTTAATGAGTTTTTAATCCTTCTTTATTTTTGTTAATAAATTTAACAGTTTTGTATTGATTAGTTGTTGAAGCTGAGTCAAATATTTTACTTTTAAGTACATTTAAAAGCAAGTACTTAAATACTTTCATTTAAGTAAGAATTTTAATGTGATATTTTTACTTTTACTTGAGTATATTTCTTCCACTTTATCTGTACTTTTACTTAATCAGAGGAATTGAGTAACAGGAAAAATGTGCAGCGTAAGGATTTGTGTGAGTTTGACAAGTACTGGGTCAGAACATCTCCCAAACCTGACTCTTGTGAGGTGTTCCTGGTCAAAAGCGGTTAGGATCAGGACAGGGTCAGGGGTCAGGGGTCACTGAGAAGGTTCCAACAGGCCAGCTTCTGTTGCTCAAATCGTTCAAAAAGTTAATGCTGGTTCTGATAGAAAGGTGTCAGAATACAAAGTGCATCAGTTTGTTGTGTTTGGGACCAGTCGGTGTGACCTCTGACCCCTGTGCACTGCCTAAAAACCCCAACAATGGGCACGAGCGTCAGAACTGGACCACGGGGCAATGGAAGAAGGCGTCCTGGTCTGAGTTTGAGGTGTCGATTTTGCTCCAAATTCCCCAGATCTCAACCCAATCGAGATGTCAGTAACACACCTTCCAAACTCTGTGTTCGACCTCTGAACTCCAGCTGCGAGAGCCTCAGTCGGGGGCAGTATCAACCCCGGCCTCTCCCTGACAGTGTTCAGACGGGTCGACTGCACTGGAACAGTATGTTCTTCTATCTGTGGGTCCGGGCAGCGGTACCAGTCTGAATCTGAGGGGTCCGATAAACACCGAGAGAACAGGAACAGCTGGAGCTCCTGGCATCGACCTCGGGGTCTTGGCTGCGCAAAATGTAATTAGCTGGAACAATCGTACATTTGTGTTAAAGAGGCTTAAAAAAGAGAACTCACTCCAGGAAATTTATGGAGGAAAAGGGAACACAACTTTAACACAAAGATTATTGGTTTGTTGTAGGGTTTTTGTAGAAGCCTGTTGTGTATCAAGGCCAAATCCATTCAATTCAAAACATGTTTATTCTCCAGTAAAGTGGTTCTGGTGGTACTCTTGGCTGTTCTTGGACCATTATCTTAAAAATATTAATAAAAGTTTAGCTCTGGTTCAGTCCGTGTTTAATCATAGGCTTTGTTTAAGTCACTGAAATGCACCAAAGTTGGAAATATTCTCACATGATGGTGGTTTCAATTAAGTTTTTGCTCTAAAAGATAAGATAAAAGTGAATAATAAGTAGTAGTGGTGTAACAAAACATCAGAAAATCGATTCTTAGGCTCAATCGGATTGAATCGTCCACTTTAAAAATCAATTTTTTTAACTACATTAACTCAGCCTTGCTTTTAATCGACCAAATTAAAGATAAAATTTTTAAGGATAACTAACATTTTGGCTCAAGGACTTCTGAGAAACATGTTTGGAACAAGACTTATATTTCGTTTACAATCTTTTTATGTGTATTTTGATTATTTTGCCGTGTCACAAATATCTAAATCAAATCAGAAGAATTGTTCTTATCAAAATTAGTTTCAAATAAAAAAATTAATCGAATCAGGACCTCAAGAATTGAATCGAAACGCCTGAAACTGAAAGATTTATAACATTAATAAGTAGTATAGGGATAAAAATGACTCCTTTGATGCTCGATTGTTGCTCTCTAACAGGATGTAGTGGATGGTCCATGTTTTTCAGTATAGCATCCATCCTGCTACACATTCTTAGCCTCACCACTTCAGCAAACTCTCTAAACTTTAAAGTATCACTGAGCTGACCATTTCTTGTCTTTTCGATGTCAACTGGTGTCAATAATTAGCTTGAACACTAACATTTCCAGCAAAGTCTAAAAACGTCCGAACCAGAAGGTGAGTAATGAGTAAGTGTGAGTAATGCCTTATTTTCTGATAAACACAAGCACAGGTGTGGCTAATGAACAGTGGAAACAGCAGATACCAGCATCACATTAAGATAACACATCAGGCGTTACTGTTTTATGAATTTACGACCCGCTTTTAGCACCGGCTCAATGTGAACTCAGGGAAAAAGAATGTTAGCGGAAAAGACTGATACGACACAATGTCAGAGCTATAAAAAAAAAAACAGATCACGTTCCTCTGTTTTGTGCTTCACGGTTCCATAAAGTGTGTCCGACGGTCATAAACTGAATTAGAAAACAATCCTATGAGTGTTTAATGGAGGCTTGTTTACAGAAGACTGGATAATGCCACTAGTGTCGGTTACAGTAGATGCCCTTCATGAACTGGGACAACTGTGAGCATATGGCTGGGCGTTATGTAATTCTGGAGGAGGAGGAGGAGGAGCAGATTGAAAACATTAGCTTTAACCGCGGCTCCGACCTCACGATGCTACGCTAACAATGTGTGGTCCACTGTGTGTTGCTTGCTGTTACATATTATTACTCCTTCTATGCTAGGACACGTAGCACTTGCACTTTGACACTTCTCAGCTTCACTTCTCTGGTCACTATGTAAATGTTTGCTGTTGTTCTGCAATAGCAACATATTTTCAATTAGAAATGGATAAATGAGCTAAAAATGTAGTAAAAACTGTTTGTTTACGGTGTTTTAATGTGTCTGAAATACTTTGTGATCCATGTAGTTGTAGCTCTACAATCGTATGCCACATATTTGCTTGACATTATAATATTAGACAGATTTTACAATAATTTTCAGTAGAACTGTGCAGCTTTAGCCTCGTTTCCTCTGGTGGTACGGTACGGATCAGGTCGGTTTGGTTGAGTTTCTCCTGAAAAAGCTTGTGTTTCTATTCTGCTGGGTCCAGAAAAAGACGTCTGCTGCAGAAACAGAGACGTCAACAAAGAAACACAAGAGTCCTGTCTCTATTTGAGAAATAAAACGTATCTGAAGCAGACTTTCATCATTGTTAATATTGAATCTAAATCAGAGTAAATCCTGTTGTAGCAGCGAGAGGCTGGAGGTACAGCTGCTGCAGGAAACATTCAACTGTTTCTGTTTATTCCCATCTTTCTCAACATTAAATTCATAGCTGCAGCAGTTTCCTCTCATTTAGACTCAATATTTGAGTTTGCACAGGTTCTGCTTGTGTTTAATGCAGTGTAGACGATAAATACAATGTTTAAATTCATGAAGCGAGAGCCGTACGACGCTAAATCTGCTCAAAACCACAAACAGCGGTTGATAATGTTTATAAGATTTATCATGTTTTCTGTTTGAATATGACTTTTATCACAAAAACAAAGGGGAATTCATTTGAAAAACAATTCCGTTTAATCTTTTTCCTTTTTCTCGAGTGAGGATTATCTATCGTCCAATCAGATGACTGCAGTGTGTAGCTCCACCTTTTCCAAAGTGTACCACAAAGCCCACTTGGGACCGCTAGCCAAGGCATATTCAAAGTAGTTTGGTGCAGTGTGCTTTTTGGGGACACTTTTCGTTAATGGAAAGGCACCAGAACCAACCTGACCCACACCGTCCCGCTCAAAAGGAAATTAGTTTATTTTTATCCACAGCTTGTTGTTCATGCTTGTGTTTCTCATATTATAGATAAAGTGTTCCTTAAATTCTGATATTAATTTAAGGCCATATCTCTCGCCCCACACACTGAATATGAACAGTGCTCATCATTCTCTGGAAAATAACACTTCCACGGCACAGTAAATCTGGCTTGACCCCACCCATTTGGGGCAGATCCCGTAAATACACATTAATCCCACTCTGTATTACCGGGGGCTCGCGGGACGTGGTATTAAATGTACGACTGTGAGGGCCCTGGGACGCTCTGGAGGTGCAACCGCTGACCTGGGTTGACTCACGGCGGGGCTGTTGCTGTTGGCCCGTAAGACGGAGGAGCGCGGCGGGGGCTTTAGAGCCTTTTCTTGAACAAATTAACTTGGAAGAAGACACCTACAGCTGCTGGGAGTCTGTGTTTCTCCAGGTGGAGTCAAAAATGATCAAATTAAATGTGATTTTAAAAGCGAGAAATCCTGCCATCTTCTCGGCTGCGTTGGCGTAACCTAGAAACCTAGAAAAATTCGGATCCCTGTGAGGCTGGAAAACATCACAACAACACCACAGCAACATAGCCACCGCATACCACAGGATTATAAAGCGATTAAAGCGGCCGTGTTGTCAGAACATGTTACATATCTCTCAGACAGAGAGCTACGGCAGCGTAAATCTACGGCCACATGACAAATTCAAGACTAAAACTGGTCCTCCTTTCAGGGTCAACGATATTCATTCATCTTTTACTGTTTATTTTTAACAAACGAAGGTGGCTGGAGCTGCTTTAGATGTGAGGAGGTGTATAAAGGCAAAGTAAAAGTCACATTCATTTACAAAAGACCATTTCAAGTCACAATTTCACCTAAATATGCAAGTCTTTTATGTAAAAAGCATTCAAAATACACCCTCAATTGTACAACATTTGCTTGTTTGCTTGTAAAAGGTCAACTAAACTCTGAGATAGTACTGGAAATGTGAATGAGCATCTTTGATTACGTCTTATCAGTGTTGTTATGTCTTTATTGTTTCATAAACCAGAGCTGGCATGTGAATGGATTTGTCAGCGGTGCAGCCTGTTTATGGATATCTTTGTGTTTTAAATGAAGAGAATATAAGTGAACTTTTACCCAGAAGTCTGTTTGGGTCACCACTGTTAACAGATTTAATAATAATGTTTCCCCAACATCTGACATCTGAAAATAAAAGGTCAGTAAACATCGATGACAGTAAAGACAACCATCATACTATAATCATTGACGGTGTTTTAGTCGACCATTACGTCATTGTCTAACTAAAAGTTCATTATCTGATTTTTTTACTGTTACATTTAGTTTAAAAATGATCTCTGCAGGCTACAGTTTCAAAGTTTCAAAGCTAAAAGTTTCAAGAAAGCTCTAAACTTCGATTTAATGCAACGTATTAGTATTTTGAGGTGAAAAAAATGGTCTGGTTTTACCTTTTTTAAATAAAAGAAGCAGGAAACGTTACTACTAAAACAAAATCGGGTGCTGGAGCTTTAAGTGAGTCAGTTAAGTCAGTTTTTTAGATAAAACTAAAAAAAAATGTGTGTCTAAATGCTGACCTCAGGAATACAAAGTTTTTGTTTTGGAGCCTTCCATTTTCCAGTGGAAGTCATCAATACCTTTACAGTTATACTAATTGCTTTCAAGCATATAATGTAAACCAATTAACCTCATGTACGTGACTTATTATTTTCATATCAGCAATCAGAATATCCTATGCACCATTCTCTATGTCCAGCACATTTCCTGTCCCACAACTATCCAATCAGACCAAAAATGTCCAGAAATATCAATCTAACAAAGACAATGACCCTGTGCTAAACTCTGGATTGTCTCTGCGTGGAAACTGAGCCAACCGTAGTGCTTCAGTGAATAAATCCCACTGCCCAGCTGTACGTCCACTTGTATGAGCACATCAGAATGACTAAGTGCGTACAGATGGTAGTGGTTTGCAGCGTATGTGCCTTAAAATGCTCCCTCCAACACCCCACGGACACACATTCACACGCACCATTAGCGCTGCTGCTGCTGCTACGCTAATGCCCCGAGACACCTCCCCGCTTTTTGAAAACAGATCCCGATGATGCACCGTCCGAGCGGGAGCCGTGGAGTAACCCCATCCTCTCCCCGCTGACCCCACAGCCCGGCTCGCATTAACTCATCCGATCGGTCTCATGTGAAGCCGAATGACCGTGCTTCCTGTGCGCAGCCGGGATCGCTTCCTTCTATAGCCTCTGTATTTCTGTTCCAAGATAAAGTGCACTGACTTTCAGCGTTTAGACAATTGGGTCGGGTGAGGTTAACAAAAGACAGCCCAGAAGAAAGACAAGCTTGTAGGAAAAATCTCATTGTATAGAAGGGATTAATTACACTGATGCAACTGTATTGGCCTCAAATTAATGAGCATCTGAACAACTTCTGTGTCTAACAACCTTAACACAGAATTGTACAAATAATTCTTCTCATCTCTGTGGATTATAGTTTGGTTTCCAGGGGGTCAAACCGATTCGGGGTGTAACAAAAAAAGAAAAATGGAAAATTGAGATTCTTAGTCTGAATCTTTTTTTTAACTACATTAACTCCCTCCCTCACTGCTTTTAGTCGACCAAATTAAAGGAATTTTAAGGATAACTAACAATTTGCCTCAAGGACTTCTGAGAAACATGTTTGGAACAAGACTTATATTTTGTTTACATACTTTTTATGTGTATTTTGATTATTTTGCCGTGTCACAAATAACTAAATCAAATTAAAAGAATGGTTCTTATTCAAAATTTGTTTTAAATCAAAAAGGTTCATGGACGCAGTAAGGCAATAATAACATTTTTTCCCCTGTGTTGGATTCATTTCTTCTCTCTAACATGTTTGCTTGAGGCTGTATTTACCTAATAATCAAATAATACATTTAAAAATACAGAAATCACAGAGAACTACTCCAGTAGCCATTTTTAACGATTAGTCAGGAGACAATACTGTATAAAAACAGAACATCCACTTTCAAACCAGCAGCAAATGCCAGTGTCTTTGCCTTCAATCATTCTTAAACAGCACGTAGCCACCTGAAACACAACACTTTGACAGGCCGACATCTGGAAAACAGCCCGAGTGGTGGTTAAACACAACATGATGACTGGTTACCAGCACAACGCTCACTGCAGAACAATGAAAGTCAGTCGAATAAATACTAATCCAGACTATCCAGACCAGATCGTTCAATCAGCTCCTCTTGTTAATGCACAGAGAGGTTTCCTTGTTTTACAAACGGTACCAAACACTCCAAGAATTTGCGGTTAGCGTTATTCAGGGCTTAATGTCAACCTGAGTCGTATCTGGCTCAAGGAGCTAAGAAACGTCAGGAATGACAGGCAGCAGATAAGTGCTAAACTAACACGAGCTATTTGTTAGATTTCACGTTTGCTTGTATCCACCTGCGTTCAATGGGGTCAATGCAAGTCCAACCGTGTCTGAGCTGGGATCGGGTTGAACCAGCCCACTTTACTGTAAGAGGAAGCTTCAAACATCCATTAAAGATTGATTGATAATAACGTACAGGTACAATCACTGCCTTGTGATGTTTACTTAACCTGTGCAACACGCTCTCTTCGTCACAGTTTTCATCTCCTTCGAGCAGAGGTTCATTATTGAAGCAGCTCGGTGACAGAACTTGTCAGGATCTTAACACATAACCGCAGTTGTTGGCTGGTTTCCAAAAGACACCTTGTATAACAGATATTGTCATGCAAGGTCTGTCTTCTGCCATGTCTCTTCTTTATTTGAGGTTCGCTGGGTTCATCTCAGATAAGAAACCCCCCAAAAAATCCAGTCCCAGATACAAAGAAGATAATGGAAGACGAAAAAAGTCTGGAAACAGTCTGTCTGTTTTGTTTTGCTCAGTTTTTTAAGCTCATTGCTGTAAAATATTCCAAATAATTCAACAATATCCTGGTCTTTTGATTTGATTTACTGGCAATTGGTTTGTTCCGGGTTAATGTATTACAATTTATGCTTAAACTGTTTGATTTAAGAGGGGCTCTTACTGTAATGTTTAATATAACCATATCCTGGTCATTAGCTTGATTCAATAGTAGCCTTTAGCATCAATGGTCGCCTTTAGCATCATTTCCAGAGGCCCCAGTGTTTCAGCCACATCAGTATTGTTCCCACTGGAGCAGAGGCTTACATCTAAGTGTTCTTCTGCCTAAACATGGACATAAAAGTACTTAACGGCACATATCACTAAGCCCTGACGGTTAAATATGTGCTTATCTTGCAAATCTATTGAGTCAACACGGTGCCTTCGGTGTTAGCAGTGGACAAGATGGAGGTTTTATTGACCAAAAGTCCATATTACTGCCTCGGGGGATATTGCTGGTGAAAAGCGTTTGGCGTGAGATGGTCAGTATTCCGGTAAAAGCGAGGTTACATATGGAAATCTGATCTACAAATGTCAAAAACACAGGTTGTGGTAATGTCTGACTATTGCCCTATTTCAACACAATATTAACTGAATGTCAAAACCGTGTTATTTAATCTATAACAAACTCTGCTGCGTGATGAAGACAGAGCACAGTGTGAGGTCATATTGGCTGCAATACCTGCCCTCCTTCTCTTCTTCTTCTTCTTCTTTCTCTATCGGCCTCTGCAGTAGCTCTTGGCATCAATCACCATCGTCCAGATACGCAATCTCACTGAGCAAACAATTAAAGGCTGCTCCTCTGCACTCAGGACTACTCAGTCGTGTTTCGGTGTTGGGGATTAACTCGGTGTGCTTACACATTAACTCGGCAGACACACCAATGAATGGCATTCCTGAGGAGTGTGTTTGCTGAACTGAGGGCAATAAAAGCTCAGCGCAGCGGCTACTAGTCGCAAAGATCACTGTCATGCTACTTCCCTTTGAACTTGGACCCAAGCAGCTATTTTTAAATTGACACAAATCGCACAGAAATTTGGGTAATTGTTCTATTAAAAGGACTGAAACAACACAGACTAGAAAGTAAATCTGGCACATCATTTTAATCTTTCCCAGTTCAGATTTATAAGCTGCTCAATTATGGCCAAAATTATAATCTTTGTAATGATTAAAGCTGCACAATATGTTAAATTTATCATTATCGTAATATTATCGTATCAAACATTACAGTCTTCCATTTAATAGACTTTTTTTAGTATATTTTTCCATTTAAAACCATTGTACAAACAAAGATTTAAATCAAACTTTGGTGCGTCTGAATAAAAAAGTATTAATTTCTGTTATAGCTCTTGCTTTGACGAGCGAAAGTCAGCCCAGAAAACCCTAACTTTTCTTCTTTTCACTGCTCTCAGCGTCTCTGGAGAGGGCTTCCTAACAGTGTCGTACTTCACAGGACGATTACCGGGTTTGGATTTTGTCTCTGAGAGAAGAAAATGCACATCAGAGCAGTTTGCGGCGGGAGACGACAATGGAAGGAAGTTCAAGTGAGTCTGGAGACGGAATAATTCCACTAAAATCACTCACTGGAGACATTCCACAGCAAAGTTAAATGCTGAATGTGTTGTAGTTGTATGAGTAACAATAATCATTTTGTTCTTTTACAATCATGGGACTATTATAATCTACTAATAATCATATATGAATTGTGCAGCCTTAATTCATGCACTTTTCAAGCATTTCAATATCAACTTTTACGCTTTTTAAGACAAGCACCTGATCTTTGATTGTGAGGGTGTGAACAATCTTAATTTATTGATCTGGATAAATGGTATTTTAAGTAAATTAGACATAAACCAACTTGGAAAAAGAAGAAGAAAAGCAAAACAGCTCTGGGATGTGGATAAAATGCTTGTCTGATAATCATCTTTCAATCACTCGTGTGAACCTTGCTCCAAATCTCTCTGCTCTAGATACGTGTGCATTTGTTTTAACACTGACCCGTTCTTTGGGCAGAATGGAGTGTAAACAGCTGCTGGTCATGTGACGTGACGGCCCATGACACAAGCCTCTTGACAGCCAGTGTTTGCCTTCCTGCCCGACTGCATTGTGCGCTACAGTTGGAAGGGTGTTACATAACTTTGGAGGAATTTAGCTGATGCTGGGGACAAATGAGAAAACAATGTGCGGCTGTGAACATGTCAGAGCCTCTTGACTGGCGTGGCTTTTTTAAAGTGACAGGTCCCAGAAGAAGAGAGCCACTATGGATGGAATGTCTTCAGAGAAATAAAAAAACAACCTCCGCCGCGCTCTCTACCTTCAAACAAGTTTTCCACCGTGCACAAGAAATGGTTGTAATCACAAAAACATGTAAGCACCACAACTGTAAGCACAAAGACACAAAGACAGAGCTCTGGGTCAGACTCTGAAGCAGCTGTGGCTAAGCAGCCCTGTGTAACTAATGCAGCGAACAACGCAGCGCATTCACAGTCAGTGATGAATATTGCAGCTGGAGTGAATCCTTTTGCACAGAAAATCACACTTTTCATTACGATTTACAAATCCAGAGTCCATACTTCAACTAGTGTAAAAAATATGATGCAAATACGAGCTTTTCAAGACTCCAGCCTTTGAGGAGAAGTAAGCGACTTCGTACCCAAAGCAGAATTAAATAATACCAGTACAATATGCCTCAAACTAAAGGCAATAAAATCATACACCTTTGTACGATTCACAACACAGCTCCCTACCCACTTCCACCCAAAATACGTGACCATGCAGCGGTTCCTTTGTGTTAAAAACCATCTAAAATACATTTAGCTGAAAAATGTGAAATAATACAGGTGCATCAACAGAAATAAAAGGTGCCTTAAACATCCTATTCTTCTGGAAGATGTTCAAAAACCTATAAAGTGGTTCGTGGCAACTGTTGCCTCTTGGCTCGGTGCGTAACCATGGTGACGGGGAGTTCCTGTTCCCATCAGAGCATCCGAAAGGTGAGTGCTGTGTTTAGACCCCACTCTGTGACCGAGGGAACTCCACTAAGCTGTGAGTGTCATTACCCACTGAGAGCACTACAGTCTGGAGTGAAAGTGGGTGAGTCATTTTGGAAAGGCCCTGTTATAGTAATGTTGGATTACAGCAATTTAACTCCTTTTTTTTTATTAATATCACTCTCACTTGTTAAACTGCGTTGGCTGTGTTTAGTTAGTGTTTTACCTCGAGCACTGGTCCTGCCCCCAGGATGATCTGCTCCACTCCGCTGGCGAAGCCCTTCTGGCTGAGAGCAGTTAGATGGTGAATGAGAAAGTTGGTGCTTTGGGTTTTCCCCGAGCCGCTCTCTCCAGAAATAACAATGCACTGATTCCTCTGTCTTTGCAACATGGCGTGGTAAGCCACATCGGCCACGGCGTAAATGTGCGGCTCTAACTCTCCCAGTGTATGATTATCATACATCTTCACATACTTGGGGTTGTAGATGGGCAGGAACTTGAAGGGGTTAATGACGATGAGGATGCTCCCCACGTAGGTGTAGATCCTCTCCTGCCGGAAGCGTGAGCGCAGGTTGTCCAGCAGCGAGCGCTCGTTGAGCTCGGGCAGGCAGCACAGATCTGCGTAGTCCCCCTGAGAGTCCGGATGGGGCAGGAGACCCCGTTCCACCATCCGCCGCCGCTCCTCCGTGACCTGCAGCCACATCTGCAGACTGCCCCCGTAGTGGATGGAGCCGTCCAGGTTCTTCTGGCGCAGCAGGAAGCGGTAGTCCTCTCCTCCGTACAGGGGCCGGTGCTCCAGGGCCACCCGGGGCCACAGCATCATCCTCTGCACGGGACAGTCGCTGGGGTTCAAAATCCATTCTTCTCCTCCGAACTCCTTCACCTCTGCCAGAACGTAACACTTGGTGCGATCGAGCTGCAGGCGGTCGATGACTCGCTCGATGGCCTCCGCGGCGGTGGTGGTCTTGCGTGCGCTGATGGGGCAGTAGATGGTGCCCTCGGCCAGGGCGCCCGGGTAGATGCGCACGGTGAACTCCGAGTTCTCAAAGCGCTGCCGCCGACCCAGGGTGCCCATGCCTCCCACACCGCCAACGCCATCACGAGCACTCATGGCGCCGCACTGGCTCCCATGAGCAGCAGCCCGCACTGGCACGTCCTTCACTGGCTGAGGGGCCGCCGCCTCAAGACATTACCCCTGCAACCACAAAAACACAACTAT
This sequence comes from Rhyacichthys aspro, assembly GCA_036850595.1. Taxonomy (NCBI): domain Eukaryota; kingdom Metazoa; phylum Chordata; class Actinopteri; order Gobiiformes; family Rhyacichthyidae; genus Rhyacichthys; species Rhyacichthys aspro. The sequence goes on along the minus strand of CM072150.1, from coordinate 3,547,293 downwards.
TAATACTTTGACAATATTACACATACAGACTACTGTAACTACACACTGTCCTACTGTCCAACTAGAGGCTTCTATTCCATATGTTTTAGCTACAACAAGTTATTAAACATCCTGAACTGATATTTATTAGTATTTAATGTTCTAAGGAACCACAATGGGAGACATCTGCAGAAGACCAGCATCAAGCCAAGAAAACAAGCAAAATGAACAACTAAGGGGCCATTTATACGACATAAAAACACACAAACACAACAGAAACATTGTTTGGTGCTTGAATAAAGCTGAACACCATTTAAACCTGAACACCTGTATGTTCTCTTCCTCCCACTGTCCAAAAACACGAATGTAAAATGCCACTGTTTGTCTCAAATTGTTAGCCCTGTGATAAACTCGTGATTTTCCAAGATATACCTCACACATAACACCCAAAATAACTGGGATAGGCTCCGGCTCCTCACGACCTGTAACAGGATAAACTCTGCAAAACGAATGAATAAAAAAGCTTTACTGATCATAACTGATGAAATCCAATTGTGTTCCCAACAATGACTGGTTTATATTGTGAGCTGCAGTTTATATAACGAATAAAAGGAAACTGCAACAACTAGAAATAAATCCAAAAATCACAAATACACTCCAAGCTGCCAGATTATCAGAGAGTCCTCGTGCACTATTATGTAATCTACTAAGGGACCGAATTATTTTGCCGGGGCCTGACAAACATAGTCATAAAGGATAAAGGATAAGTCATGAGGATCTGCAGGATTACCATTAACACACACTCGGGCCCACACACACTTTAACAGAGACTAGCAGCTGCTGTCGTCTTCAGTGAATGCACAATTACACCATTCACACGGCTCCGCTTTGATAAACTGACAGGACCGCGACTGAGGAAGAGACTGAAAGAGAGACGAGTTCAGCGGACGAGGAGCTGACAAAACACTGCTCGACTGTCCTCTCCGTAAAGACAATGAATCGCGGAAAAGTTGAATTAACACTGCTGCTCTTGTGTGCACCGTTTGCCAAGTGAGACGGAGACATAAATAGCTCTCTAAGTGTGGATGTTAAACAAGCAAAAACATGTCAATCTTGGCTTCCAGTCCTTCCTCTCAAAATAAAAGTCACTCATTCTCTGATAATTATAGCGTATTAAACAGGACTTGAGTCGCAGCCATTTCACAAACGGCATGTTGTAATTTGTCGTACTTAATTTTATGGAGCTTTTTAATATTTTATTTTTGGAGCAAGAGAGGAATAACATCGAGAAAAACAAACCTGAGCTAGATTAAAAACCAGGTCGCTTATACTCTAGTATTTGAGCCTTTTTTATTGAACAATTTGACAGAAGCTGACATTATGAGCTCTTTCATTAAAGCAATAGTCCAATATTTTGTAAAATGGGAGCTAAGAAATGCTTAAATGCTTCAAAATACATGACTTATTCCCTACAGTAGACAGCAGCAGTGAAACATGTTGCTAACAGAGGCCAGAGAAGTTAAAAATTACATTATATAGAAGGTTTTTGTGTCCATTTTTCCATCATATGACTGTTTTTTATACTGTTCCTCATTTACAAAAGCCCTCTCCAGTACAAGCACCTCAATAAGTCCATCCAAACCAAAATTCAGGCCATTCCTCAGCAGAATATACTGTAAAAATATAAAAATATCCTCCAAGGACCACACCGTTTGGTCTAGTGTTTAAAATGCATCTTTATTTGGCCTCTTTTAAAGCAGCACATGGTTTAGTCTCTGAGGCATTGCTCCTGTTTCTCCAAAATGTGAGCTCACGGCTTCCAAATTACTGCACTGTCCCTTTAAGACAATCGTGTCAAACTCAAAGAGGTGAGGGGCCGCGAAAGTTAATAAGAATCCTTTTTTACAAAAGTTGTCACACAAACAATAATTCACTCCTTTTATGGAAACTGGTTTTACTTGGATTTGAACAGGTTTTAGATGGATTTGAACAGGTTGTAGTTGGATTTGAACAGGTTTTAGATGGATCTGAACAGGTTGTAGTTGGATTTGAACAGGTTTTAGTAAGATTTCAACAGGTTTTAGATGGCTTTGAACATGTTTTAGTCAGATCTGAAAAGGTTTTAGTTGGATCTGAACAGGTTTTAGACGGATCTTAAGAGATTTTAGTTGAATTTGACCAGGTTTTAGTTTAATTTCACCAGGTTTTAGTCAGATTTGGACATGTTTAAATCAGATTTGAACAGGTTTTAGTTGAATTTGAACAGGATTTATTTGAATTTGACCAGGTTTTAGTCAGATTTGGGCAGATTTTAGTCAGCTTTGGAAAGGGTTTAAATCAGATTTGAACAGGTTGTAGTTGGATTTGAACAGATTTTCTTTTATTTATATCTTTGTTGCAAAAATCAAATCCATCTAAAACATGGATTAAATGTATTATAAAACATTGAAAAGGGCCGACTTTGACGCGATGGACTCCTGGATTTTAATAGTAGCTCCTTTAATATCATTTATAAATACTGTATATTCTTTTCAAGCAGACAGACAGTAAAGTACCTGCTAAAAAGGGACTTCAAATGACCGTTATTAAAAATAGGGGAGAAGTGGGTCACATCAAAGCTGCGTAATTGGCACAACCACACCTAAAGAAATTAAAACAGGAAACCACAGAGGGACACGTGTTTTTGGCAGAGAACAAAGGACTCCTGCTGGCAACAGATTCAGGGCTGCACTTCACGTCTGGACACTTCCTCTCGCCTCGGGTCAACTCACTCGTGCCTTGTGTCGCCTCGGCAAATAGGACATAACTATACACCTCTGTCCTGTACCAAAACAATCACGTAAGCAGTAATAAAGAGTAGTAGCTTATTTACCTTGAACTAAAACAAGAGATTGAACATTGGAAACAAATCTAACCCATTGAGCTAAAAAGGCTGCTTAGTTACATTTTTAAACAAAGCACACAAAGGTTATTTGCTGAAGATAAAAGAAAAAAACAGGAAATGTATTCAACAAATTCAAAGCTGATGAACCGGGACATGATAGTTACTCTTACTCTACCTACAAATACATTCCTTTTTTACTTTTTGAGCTGTTTATGTGTAAATAGAGGATGCCAGAGCTCTAATAACCACTTTCACTTTATTTGCCGTTTGCAGTAAAACACCAACGTTGGAAATCATCAAGAGCCCAGAAATCAAAACACAAGACACTCACTTCATTCAATGTCAAGACAACGTCAATAAAACAAAAGATAAAAACAGTGAAAGAGACAAGTAACACAATCAGATAAAATGCAGTTTGAGTAATTTTAGGTAGGAATAAAAGTTTCCGACACTTCTAGCTGGTTGTACATCCATTAAAATCCTTGATAAAGACTTGAGGAAGCTCTTTTTTTTGAGTAATTTTCCTTTTTAAAACATGCTAAATATGCTATTAGCAATCCCTGTTACAACACAACAGCTTAATGTGTCCGTATAAACCAGATATTTACAGTTGTGGAAATTAGACATTAGAGTTAAATGTTAAATGTTTTGAATGTTAACACACACACGACCACATTATTATTATGTATTATATTCATATACACACCCTTTAGATTGAAGTTAAGCAAACAACTTTATTTTCAACGGACAAAACAGCATCAAAACTTGTAAATTCTGCATAAACAAGATGATTTGTGCTGTCAGTGAGTGGGTAGAGAACATTATATAGGATATGGACAGCAATCTACAAGTCACTGGATGCTTAAGACTATATTATTATGAACAGAATGACAAATAACACCACATGGACGCCCCAAAATGACACACAGATGGTTCAAACACTGTTAAATCTGCCAGACTAACACATTTGAAACCAATGCGACACATGAAGTCTGATGTACACTTCCTGCCCCCCGTTCCCCGTTGGAGTAAATACGCCTGTTTGTGCTTTGTGCAGAGAGCGGAGCTGAAGGCAGGCGCCTGGAACAGATGGTCAACCCGCTGCTTAGAGGACGGGGCGAAGGAGGGGGGTTGGATTTAGGGCTGTGGCGGCGGTAGACAGACAGCCTCTCCCTTTACCGTCACATGAAGCCAATCAACTAATGGACGCCGGCTTTTTTTGTTTGTTTGTAGAAGCGAATAAAAATGGCGTCACTTACAACAGATCTCGTCAAAGCCGCTATTTATCGCCGTATTTATCGCCGTCTTTATCGAGTAGACACAAAGGGAAATGTGTTCAGTGGACGTGAGATGATGCAAAGGTAGAGTCACTGGGGAGGGGTGGGGCTGTTACAGAAATACCTCGATCGATACAGCCACAGAGAGTAGAGTTTCATTTAAAATCTTATTAAATATTAAAGGACAGAAAATGCAATAATTGAGAGTGCATTTAAAAACATGACGTGAGGGAATTAAAGTGCAATCTAGGACGCTTTTATCTGCAGCACTGCTTCTATACGCCTTTGAACAATGTGATTTCTGCATTTTCAACAAAAAAAGAGAGGTTTCCACCAAAAAAAAAGCATAAACCTAATTTAAATTCATAGATTTAATGATATTTTTAGCTCTCTCTCCTTTTTGTCCTTCTCCCAGACATCTTTATTTGTACAGCGGCCAATGAGAAAGCCCTCTCAAGGAAATAAGCTTGTGATTGGCTACTGCCGACTTGACAACAAAGCCACAAAGAGGAGGAGACGTCTGGTTTTCTCTCAGCACCAGGAACATCCAATTAGAATTTTGGCCCAATTTTGGGGAAAAAAAACAACAACACAAGGGTAGAGAGTATTTAGAGAAGGGGAAGCGAAAGGAGAAGCAGGTAAAATAAGCCCAGAAGTGAGTGATACTAAAATTACAGTGCAACTATAGCCTCACTTTTCTCTCCACGTCTTATTGTTCACTGTTGACCTCCTCCAAGAAACAAAACGAGAGGCTCTGCTGCAGAGAGTGTCCTGCGACTGCAAACAAAGAGACGAAAAAAGTAGCAGCAAAAGACGAGCAGATAATGTATAAAGGCTGATGTCATTCCAACCCTGAGGCGAGTGTGCTGAAAAAGACAGAATGAAAAGAGAGATAAGCCGTGGTTTGTGCCCTGAAGGAAGTAACGCGGCAGACAGAAAACCTGCTTTGGCCCCTTTGCTCTTTTTCTCTCGTTTTTTTTTTCCTCCCCAAACGACTCGAGCAGAAACAGATTGGGTTACATCACCTGAATGGTCGGAGATTTAAAACCGCAGTCAAGTAACCCGACCTGGGATCTGTTATGAGAAGACTTTCCCCGAGACAATCCCCTCATGACAGCCCTCAGTCATTCATCTAAGCAGGATATAAGCCAAAGGTAAAAGTGGATTTACAACTGTGCTAAATATGGATGTGTGTCAACAACAGAAAGTGCAGTTTTTACTTTTCTCAACTTTACTTTTCTGTACAAATAGCTGTAATAATCTGGATAGTGTATTTGTTTTGACACATTACAAGAAAATGAAAGTCTTTGTATTCACTGAGTCTCATTTTGGAGGTTCCCTGTGACAGGAAACTAAGGAGAGGTCCGATCATGTGAGTCAGACTCTTCAATAGCGGCCATTGTTGGAGAGGAGTGAAGGATCAAGTTTGGTCAGCTTTCTAGCACGTGAAGTCATCGCTGTGAACGCCAGAGTGTGTGTCACTGTCATCGAGGTTAAGCTGCTGCGTTCAGGCCTCGTAATGTCGTGAAGGTGTCTTGGCAAACCTTTAACTGGGATTTAGGCGCCGTTGCACTGAGGTGTGTGAGTTAGCATTTGGATGTGAGCTCTGACCTGTTATGTCTTTTTGTGGGTTCATTTCAAACTTGACAGCTCTGTGCAATGGCCATTAGCCCCTTTTATGCTCACTTTTTGTTGTGGGATGTTCCTCTCTTTCTTATGTGACTAAAACATAAACTGGACAGCTCCATTTTACCAGAAAATAATGATATCTTGGGTGTATGTGTGGCAGTAAATGCAAAACAAGAATAGCACGAAATAAGCTAGCATTTAGTTTATTTATGCAAATCATTCAAGCCATGTGCTTTTTAGCTTCAGTTTCAACACTTTCCACCTTTTTCTTTTGTCTCCAATGTACAAAAAGCCTGCATGGCCTGTACCAATGTCACACTAGAAGCCAAAACAAAAGAACACAGCATACAACCAGACAATGGCTCGCCTTTTTGCTGCATAAAGCATAAACGGGGCACAAACCTGACAGAGACAGACATTGGTCAGAAATATTTCCACTAATATCAAATGAAAAGAGCATAAAAAAGGCTCATATTTGGTTTCTGGCTTTATTAACAAGCGTTTAGTCCAAGTGTAGTGTCATTTTAGTGAATTATAACAAAGAAATTGGGACTAAAACAAGAGCTGATGTCAGTTATTTCATTCAATCATTGTGGCTTCAGCAAAATGTGTGTAAATGGCCTCTTATTCTTCACAGATAAGCAGAATTATCCATAATAGTAGCAGCATCTCAGGTAATAAGAAGCACAGTCTCAGGTTAACATTCATTAATCAATAACTGCATTGAATAATCACAATATGACATGAGATAATTGAAAGATGAAACTAAATTCTAGCATGAAAAGATATACACTGCTCTAAAATAACGTTATAAACCCATTGGTGCTACTCACTTTTACATTTAGTTGCACTTCAGTTTGTTTTAAAGCTTTTTTCAAACAGGTTTATGTGTCTGGATGTTGCAAACATGGGCAAATCTGCAAGATATAGTGCAGGCCTAATTATTAGTAACGTCAGAAAGAAGAGCTGTCTCAACAAAAACACTATCCAACTTAAAATGAGTCATAAAAGAGAGACTTGCAGCGACATTTATTGTTCCACTTCATATTGTAATAGTATTAGGTGCTAAATACAATGTGTGGTTCCAATGTCAATGTTGTTATTTCCATTTTTAAAACTTGCCTACTTCTCAAACATTACACAACCACACTTCACGTCAATATTTCAGACTAATATTTTCTTTCTGACTAATACAATTTAAAAATCCAATATCTACACTTAACACCAGAAGGATCCATGTATAAATGACTCTCCGGCCAGACAGTTGTGTGGTTGGGATACAGTACACCGCACTCATTTCCCCTGCTTTAATAGGACTCTGCAGCTTCAGAACAAGCCCTTCCCCCTCCCTGTTATGGAAAGAGGAAATTGCACTTCAGACTTAAAAACAGCCACAGAATAAAGCACAAACTAATGAAAAATAAAGGTGTCACTACGAGGAGAGGCATATGCTTCGTATTTGAAGTGAAAACAAGTTAGATTTTCTTCTTTTCTGCGTTTTCATGTAGCATAAACAATATTCTGACACTTTAAAAATGCTGAAAATGCAGCAGACTTTGTAGCTTAAAATCATGATCGTTTCCTGATCGCTGTTTCTTTTAGAGATAAACATTAACATATCATTTAATTCAACTCATTTTTAACTTCAGATTTATTAGAATATAGTGTCATGACGTGGACAAACACAATTTTAAAAGTGTTAAAGTCTGGACAAAACCAATTAATAAAACCAGAATTGAGGACTCATGATTTCCCGTTGATGAATCCCATTGACTATTATTATTATTAACACCATCAAAAGTATTCCACAAGATCTAACAAGATCAAAACGTGACAAGATGAAAGCTGTCTTGTGTTCTCAGCTTCCGGGGGAAATATTAAACTGTGAAAAGTGACAGACACAAACAAAAACACTGAGCAAAGACACAGAACGACCACAGCTTTAACCAAACACGACTGGATGATTGCGTAATCTCGTCTCGTGTCTCATATTTGTTAAATATACTTTGAGACCGAGCAATTATTAAACCAAAATGTGGTGAGCTAAATGCACTATAATGTCTTCAAATAGTGCTTCATGATGTTTAATGCATAATATAGGTTAGTAGACTGAGCAAAAACTTTCTTAAGCCTTTTAGAAATCAGTTATCGTTTCATTTTTCTTTCTCCAAAATTGAAGCTAGCTCCTAAGTGGTCCCACAACAGCAACAAAAATGCAAATAAGCCAAGAAGAAGGTTGGCGTATGCATCAATAAAACATAAACACCTGGTTTTGATGTGAAAGTCTAGTGGAAATACATTCTCAAAGCGTACAAATTGCTAATGGCTAACATGTGGCTAACGTGGGCCCAAGACCGAGAAGTGTGTGAAACAAATGTGTGGTTAAAAACAACTCTGTCCTCTACTTTCAACATGACTGGTGCCGAGCAGTGGCGGCCCAGTGCGTAACATAACCACGGGTCAGTTAATGAAGTGGCGGTGGACGCGCCAGACGAGATCCGACATGTTCGACAAACCCACCGAGGCGTAATTACAGGTGACCGTTCCTCTGGGCCAAACGCATTAATGTGCAGCGCTGGCTTCTCACAGGAATAGCTCACCTTCAGCCCCGGAAGGCAACTCTGAAAACACGAGGGGGAGGCCTTGACCTTGTCAGGAGAAACAGCTACAACTCATCAGGCTGTTTGGGACGTCCCGAGGAGCTCTGCGGCAAAACTGGGACAACAAACGCAACAAGAGAGCTACGTTTATCGATTCATGAAAAGCTGAAGCAGTTCTAACTCTTCTGCAAATAAAAAGTCAAAGAAGACAGCTTTATTTCCACCAGATAATGTCCTTAAAGTCACATTTCCTTTTGGGTTTTACCGTTACAGCCTCCGAGGGTGAATATTTAACAGACTGCCTTAAGTGACTGTAACATGAGGACACGGCCCGGCAGACTACTGTAACTTCTCCCTGAGTTTAACTGACGAGTGAATGACCATATTTGACGCTAATTTGGGTCAATGGAAAACCAAGGAGGACCAGATGCCAGAAATGCAGTCAGCGTCTTTCACATTATGGTTTAGCGGTTTAGTGGAAATTGCACTTAATAATGCAAATGCTTCCACAAAGTTCAGCTGCACAGTCAGTAAGAACAAGAGAGGTTTTTTTTTAACAATTCTTCCAGTACATTTTCCTTCTTTTTGAACAACTTGTATTACATATCCCTGATGATAAAGAGGAAAGGACTGAGTTAGCCATTGTTAGCTTGGAAATTTACTTTACTTCCACAAAAACAATACACCAGTTTATTGTATATATAAAAGGGAAAATGGGCATGAAGTATCCCAAAAATGGATTGTACCGCACCACTTTGCTAATCTTACTATAGTGTTTTAAGCAAAAGTCATTAAATTACCAAAGCTAAACAATTCAATCAGTAGAAATCCTTACTCGAGCAAAATGAATCTTTATAAACAGTTACATCCCAAAAAGAAAGAATGTTACATACAATTTTGTCTTTTTTTTCACCAAGCTAGTATTTTTATTAGCATTAGCCATGTTTGGTTATAGATTCTGTAGGAAACCAGCCCAGATCTTCAAAATTGAAAGCTGAGAATGCTATGAATAAACAAGAAACACTACACTTCTACTGTTTATTGTAGAAGTATACCTCAAGCGTCTTGCAACAACACAAAGGAAGAGGTCTTGGTCTTCTGCAAAAGCTAACTTTTCTTAACGTTTCTTATTTAAGGACCAGTGTTTTTATTTGAGTATCGTACCTTGATATGTTTCAAATGCTGCTGACATCATGATGTTAGTGTGATGTCTGTTTTTTTTTTTCATCCTACAGCGACCTGAGCTGAAATATGTTGAGGTACCATACTTAAATAAAATAAAAAAAACACACAAAAGAAAATTTATCTTTTTTCTTCACTCATGGCAACACTTATATTTGATTTTTCAGGAGTTATTGACACCAAACCATAAAGGGAATTAGCATTATTAGCTAGAAACATCTAACTTTTTAAAAACTCGTGCATCATTGGGCTAGAGCACCTGGAAGACCCGGGTTCAATTCCGCTTGGGTCAATTGTCCAATGTCATTCCCATCTATCTCACCTTGTTTCATGTGTATTATTACTATTATTTCAAATAAAGCAAAAAATATCTTAATATATATAAACAAAATAGTAATTATGCATTGCACTAGCCAAACTTATTAGATTACATTCTGAATATTTGAAACTTGTGTTGCTGTAAATTCAAGGTGGTGTAAAAAACACTGTCAGATGAGCTTCCAACCCAACATTATAAATACTGCAGTCGATGATTTATATCTGTATATTTAGAATTAAACCCACCTTGAGCTAGATTTATGACTTAAGTCTCAAAGAAGTTTCAAAGAAGCCTATTTTTCTGAACTGACAGTGACATGGTTTGGGGGCAGTAAGTGAAGCCATAGCTGAATGTTAGCAGCTTTACGGCATGTTTTGCTCCCACTCACACGGCTCTCATGTCTCTCGGTCCATCTCTCTGACAGCTCGTGATTGGGGAAGTCGGGGCCGGCTCCGCAACCTGAGCTCACACGAACATTCAGACGGACGGACGGAGCGAGAATAAACCGAGATGTACAAAATGTGGAGATTGGACGGAGACAGACGGAACGGAGACGATGATGAGGCAATGATGGCTTCCTGAAATCTAACCTGTGGGAAAAAGACAATTATAGAAAGTAATGTACAGACTAAGTATTTAAGGAAGATACTTAAAATTGGACGTTTAATTATATTACGAGATTTGGAGCATTAAAAAAATGGCATCCAGGAGTCTGAACACCTCAAAACCAAAGAAAGGTTAACTCTAAACCCAAAAGAACTCAGAATTGGCAGTAGTTTGCACATTTTCTACCATAACAGTAGCTTTTTAACACGTCACCATTTTCCTAATGCCTCGTGAGCTTTAGGTAAACCTCACTGCACATTTTTTTCCACTCAAGAATGAGGAGTCAATAATGTGGGAATATTATGTCACAATGGGTCGAGGTGAATTCGTCGCCAAAAAGAGCTAATTCTGCATAAACAGGACGGTTTCTGCAAATGGAAACTGACTGATTACATGTGTGTGCTGTCAGTGAATGGGTAGAGAACACTGGATACATATTTAGCAGCTATATATACTAGCATTTTGGCTAAAGGTAAAGCTACATGCAAGTCAAGACCCAGAGTGGATGGCTTAAGGGCTGTGCTTCCTCATCAAAGACTGTTAAATTGGGACATACACTATATTAAAGTTAAAATACACATCATTACAGACGTTACACAACTGCATATGAAGTAAAGTGACACACACATACGACCTCAGGCCAAGGCTGTGCAGAAATACGTGAAGCGCTACAGCTTCTTAGCATTCTTGCTCCGTGTGCTAATGGTAAACAACACAGCATCCGACAACGTACTCGAGTAGAACTGAAGTAACTGTGGGGCTTTTAATAGAGCATGTTTTAAGCCTGATGGATGTGTTTTAATATCAGAGAGAGATATACGTGTATTATACGGTCGGCATTTTACAACAGGGTTTACAACAGGGATATTGTTATCTGTCGAGGCCCATGAAGGAATCACACTTGAACAGGAGAAAACACTGAGTACTTATCAATTAGGCATTTAAATACACTTTTAAACCAGACGTTCTACAGCCCATCTATGATATTGCGCTGTATAATGAATAGTGAAAGCTCATACTGCATATTCAGCTATAAAACACAAGCAATGGAATAAAAAAAATAAATGAAAAATCGTATTCTTGGGAAAAAGTAACCCCAAAGCCAAAAGTCATCAGAATTCACGGTACAGTATTATCACAGTATTAACTGCATGGTACAGTATTATCACAGTATTAACTGCGGGGTGTTTGTTTTGACAAAACTGAGGATATTATAACCATCAGTCCTTGGTACAATAATTAATGTCATGTTTTAAAGGACTCTAAAGAAGATATTTAAATCAAGTTTGTCACTAAAATACTAGGCCAAACCAAGCATCATGTGAGTACTTTAAAAAGCCCTGCTCTAGGAGTTTAACAATACATTCATATTCATAATTTGGGGTTGGAGGGTCCCTAGAATAGCTGCAGCCCGCTTGAACTGGACACATTTTTGAATCTTTTCAGGTTGGTGAGTTGTCCTGTGTTGTTTTCTTTCCACTGTTTTCATGCTGTTCACCATCACTTCTCACACTAGCATCTGCCATGTTGGTTGTACTCTATCTGAGCGCAAAGCATGATGGTCTTTGTAGTTCTATCCACTCTGTTCCACTGCAGCTGGAACAAAACTACATTTTTTGCCTTTGAATTTGTGTAATACGTCAAAATGTCTTCTCTCTTAGCGCTCTCTTTGCTAAAACTTGTGTTTCAGACAATATTTATAGACAGTAAAATGCATAAAAGGCAATAACTTTATGTAAACATCAATAAAAAAAACATAAAAACATGTTGCTGGCATTTTACTTGAGGCTAAAACAAGTCCGAGCTGGAGTCAGTGTCCACGTGGTAATTTAAAATGACTGAAGGCCTCTGTGAACCGTCTGTGCACATGGCAGCGGACAAGTGTGGAGGGTCCTTCTGAGTGAACCCTGACCCTTTACATTCCACCGCTTCGACACCAACAACAGGTGACGTGAAAATAGACACTGCCATCGACGACGACGAGGAGCGCGGCTTTTTTTGTAGGAAGTGCCTTGAGCTAAATTAAGAGGCTAACGTTGCTGGAGCTGCACTATTATTGTTCTTGCCTGAGGTGGACTGGAGAGAGTGGAGGGAAAGAGGTGGAGGAAGGAAATTAAACTGCTGGATTCCCAAGCATTGCAAAAAAAATGAAAAAGCGTATGCTGATTGTTTTGACATTACAGGAGATCTCGGGAAAAGACTGGCTGATGTTGTAAAATCCTGACAGTTTGGGTGTAATCTTGTAAGAAAAACCAACAACTCCAAAGTGCAAGGTTAAGTCGAGTGCTTGTAAACGACTGCTGGACTTAGTTTAATGGGCCCCTCGTAAAAACGCAAAAATGTAGGCGAAATGGGAAAACTCTCAATGCCACACATGTACTTTTCCTGTAAAGCTTTACTGTATTTCACCGAGCTACCACTGCTGAAGCTTTTACTATTGTCCGTAACACACTGCCTTTGCTTTATCTACGCTTCCGCCGGTCGGGGGCTATTAAACAACTGGGGTTTTCTATGAAACAGTGGCAGTAAACAGCACCACTCCCCTGTTGTCGCCATGGAGAATTCCTCTTCCTGTGTCCACTCCCGGGACAGCGACGGCCCTGTTGGGTGAGACAGGAAGAGCTGCTGAGGGGGCTTCGACAACATTACACATCACGCTATTGTTATTTATAATTCACCTTCGAGGAAATCATAATCTAGTTCCATGCTGATGCCATTTTAGATTTTCAAAACGTAAACACTAAGGAAATAACTCAACAATGTCACAGAGAAGTCAGTTTTACTTCATCTAAAGCACCATTATGATGCATTGAGGGGTTTTCCAAAAGGCAACACTAGCAGTCATGTGATAATTCATGGGACATTAATGGACCAATAAGAAGAAGCAATTTAGCGGACTGGGCTGTGCCACTCACAATGTTCATTTTAGCAAGTACAAGAAGCTTCAGGACTCTAAAAATAATGAAATTAAGCATTTTATGGCACATTTCCATTGGATCGGTAAATTACGGGTCACATTGGTACGGCATTCTTAGGCAAAAATGAAAAATAAAATGGAAAAACTGTCAATTATACTTTCCTACTGAGCATCTTATCTCATCTTTTTGCCGTCCCAGACTCAACACTGTCACCCAACCCCAACAGCAACTATCTTTTCTGCTTATCTTTGATTAAAAAAGTAAAACTGACCCACCACTTGCTGCCTCACTGGCTCATTAAACAAATCTTTATGTTTTTCTTTATCGCGCTGTTTCTCCGAGTAAACAATTAGATTAGGACAAAACACTTAGACTTAAACACTTTTTGAATATTATTCTTTGTCATTACTTCCTTGTTGACATCGGTTTAGACCAATGGGAGGCTTTCTGTCACAGGTTGAACCTTCTCTATTAAAATCTTTAAAAATACTTGATAATAAAGCCAAGTTGGTCTTAGGTCTTGTTTTTTTTTATCACTCCTATTACAATATGCTGTTCAGTTACAGTTTTTCTTAAATGCAAGAGAAGCCCAGTGCAAAAAAAACAGACGCCACTATATATTCTGTCTGATTAGTCTGAGGCAAATTCAGCTAACAAGTTTCATTTCATTACTTAGTGCAGCCGGAGTGGATCCACACTGATTAAAGCCTAAGTGAATTTGCACAGATAAATAAATGAGAATGTAATGAGTAATTATTCCTTGTACGGATGACATTTCTCATTCTTTGTATTAATTATGAAAACAAAGATGACTCAATCAGAGAAAGTGTGCCCTCTAAACGCTCTCCAATCAACCAGCTCCACCTTTCAGTAACACATTGGAACCAAAAGCCAAACGCACTCTTACGCTACTCCTTTGACAATGGAAACTGACAACATCCCATCAACTGTTTATTGCTTCAACATATCATCATGATTTTACAGCCCAGTGTTAGAGGCCTGTTTGTTAATCCCGCTCTGCCTTATCACTGCTGGATATTACTAGATCTGGGAGGCATAGCAGTGTAGTATTAGACAAAGCAATAAAAGTAAATAGTGGTGAGGTAATGCCTTGTTCAGAAACACACAGTCATTACATCATTAAACTGTAATAAATACAGGAGATTCCATGTCTTTGCTTTCCACAGTGCTGTGTCATGATGTAGCGTCGGTCTAAAGCAGAGCCCTCACTGACCTATCATTACATTTATTGTTCTAAAGAGTGGAACAACTTTTTTATGCTCCATTATGGCTGGAAATATCAATGCGGTGGAGTCTGTTTAGGCCAGTGGAAACTTGAAAAGGCACAACACCCAGAAGTGGAGAGGTCAGCAAATGAGAGACACATCGTCAACAGCTGTTGTTTAGAAAGGCACACAGAGTTGAGGTTTATTGTTGTGCTGGATAGTCATATCCACTGATTTATACGCTGCTTTTCTATTTTGAACATCTAATTAAATCAGTATGTGTAGATTCTGCACGGCGTGTTTGCAGCATGATAACAAGAAACATTCCTCACCTCCATGAACTGAGCCTGTGCTGTGTCTTTGCTAACAGAGGCTTGCCGTCTCGTCGCTGCAGCTAAACAGAAGGCTTTGCACTTGAATGTGAATTGAAGAGGTTGATGTATGGTCACTGACAAGGCTGAGCCATACTGAGCACAATATAGACTGGTGCCAATGTTAGAAAACTGCAAAGGTGCGGGGGAAATGAGAGACGGGAGGAAGAAAAGGAAGACGGCGAGAGACTCAGAGGTATCATTGACACGGATTATGCACACTCCATTTCCCGCTCAGAATAGGAGTCTGTCGGGCCAAACGCAGCCACTGAGCCGCCCTCGGCCTGAGGGGGACGCGGCGCTAAGGAGCACCGAGCGTAAACATTAAGAAAGCCGCTAAAACCTACTGTACAGACTGTCAGAGCGCATCTACGCAAACACAACACTTGCAGTAGGCTCCGAATGCCAAAAGAACTCATCTCGGCTTTCATAGCTGACTGGAGATGAGCTGTAATGACTGTAACAGCTCACGCAGCGCGGTGCCAAGATGCCTTCAGCCTCCCTCAGATGAACACGGACGTCCTGTAATAGGCACCATCGCTTCAACACTGTTTCCTATTTCAGATACCTCTGAGCACCTCAAGCAGAAAGGCACAGAAATTAAACAGTTCCTTTCAACCTGGGGCTAGGTGCGCCGAGCCGCCAGCTTCACGGCTGATTAACTCAAATGAATTCGATCAAATTAGCCGCCAAAGGACTCTTTGTTTAGCATTGCATAACAATACAGAGGAGTGAGTTTTTCCCTTTGGGGCAATCGACACCTACAGCAAGAACTATTTCAAAGACAGTGAAATGAATCATCGCATTCAATACATAAGACGTCGGAGTTATCAAAGCAGAATGTACAGCGTGGTTCAGTTTAATTGGAACTGCAGAGACATGTTGGAATGATAAATCAGATAAATATAAAGTTCTGTGTGTGTGAAGAGATAAGAGTTCAGACAGTGCCTTCCTCTGGACTCAATCACACTCATCTTTAGAAGAAGATAGGAGAATGTTTTTTTGTTCCAGACAGTCTCGAATCATTACTGAATTAAAAATTATGACATTCTACAAAGCCATGCATTCATAATGTCTTTTACAATTTATAGACTTTTATTTCATGTAGAAAAATATACCCTGATTACACTGGGATTTGAATAGTTAGTGCAACTGTTCATCCATCTATTTGCTTTTAAATTAAACGACTGGGCCATTTTGATTCTTCTCTTTATTCCCATGTTTTTTCTGTCTACTTACCGTCACCACTAGCAAAGACTATTTCCTGATAGAGCTCCATTTAAAGCATTAAAGCATGACACATCATCTCTTTCTTCCGTTGGACTGAGTCGGCACTGCTCTCGTCTCAAGAACACGACCACGACTGTGTTTTAAAAAGAACGTCTGACCACTTGAGGTTTTAATGAGTTGCTTTTGATTGTTTCGTTGAGATTCTGTGACAGTGCACTTAGGTATTAGATGCACTGCTTTTGTAATCATACCCTCTAGAGTCATTTTAATGTTGTAAATGTATAGGAATAATGGTATATGACAATGTTCAATGGTTAATAAAATGTCATGCTGTTTGTAGACCTGGAAAAGCATGAAAAAGAATGAAAGCCAAATGGACCAAAACATTATCGTATAGTAAATAAATAAAATACTGACTAAGGCAGAGTTTTTTTTTTTTCCTATGATGCCTATTCTATAATGAAAGATCTTATTTGCTTGTGTTAATTTGCATTTTCCCAACAAATTGTGGATTCTAAGATAATAATTGATGTGAAACTAGCTGAACAATCATTTATTCTGTTCAAAAAGATGGGTAATAATAATAATAAAATAAATAAATATTCTGTGTGACAGGCAAATAAATTGTGATGTGAAACCAGTAGAAGTTAGTCCAGACCCGTCTCTCTGAATTCAGTTAAACTTTAAATTACTGCATAGTCATCCCATATCAGAGGGTTTCCTACTATCGCCAAGTGAAGGGCTACACAATAGCTGAGAAAAGAGAATCTGAGCCTTTGTGCAGCAGAAACAGGAGTGTAAACTGTCAGCAGCTGATAGTAATGGCAGGTTATCAGTCAAACTCTGCTCTGAACGTTAAGCTTCATTTTAGGAACATCTGTTTAGCGTATTAGGAAAAAACATGAGCTGTAATTACAGGGCAGTGTTTGGGAGGCTCGAGCTGTCTCCTCTGAAGATGGGGGCCGGCTGCTGTCTTACTGTCTTTCTACAGACCGCAGGCTTTTTGAAATCCGAGCCCCGAGCTGCAGTCGGAGGAGCGGCGGTCGGCCAAGAGACGGCTGGAGCTGCCGCGATAACGCCCGCTCACTGAAAGCCTTCGCTGACGGAAGATGTTGGCGAAAACGGTTAAGTCCATGACCTCATTCCCTGGTGCACGCCCAAAGAAGAGAGACGTTCGGTCAACTGTGTTCTCAGAGAAACACACAGGACTAAACTGAGGGGAAACTACCCTTAAACACGCTTGTACTGGAGTGTATCATGTGACAACGCTTCAAGGATAATGTGCTGTTCTGATGTATCCTTTCTTTCAAAAAGCCCTGGCTGCTTGCTCCTTTGGTCTGTGTTTTACTACTTTTCCCAGAATATCTTTGGGCAACTGGAACCGCAGACAACATGCAAAGTCTTTTTCAATTAGAAGAGTTAGCCGAGAGCTTTTATGTTAAGAACTACACAAATAAAAAGCATCAAAGATAATGTCTACGGTATGAGCTTGAGTCTTGCTGTGCCTGAAACCACTCCCTCGATCTCTATATGTAGCTGCAGCGTATAGTGGGCTCTATACTGGGCCTAATTAGTGAAATATTCCAGTCACTACACAATAGAGTTGCATAATATCAGGAAAACATTCAATATGCAATAACATTGAGGATTCTTGCAAAATGATTTGATGTGCAATAATTAAAAGTCCCCTTAGGCATGAGAAAAGTCAAATACAAGCAGTTTTTTGTGATGTGGAAATTGCAGTTATTGGTGGAAAAACATTAACTCTAGAAAGGCCTTAGTGAATATAAAGACAAATCAATAGATCATCACACAATAATCATCTCGTTGTGTCTCACTGTGGCAGGATTACAGCAACCCCAGCCTTAAGGAAGCTAGGATATATCCGTACAAGCTAAGGTAAGCTAACTTTAAGGATTAATAGCTGGTCAGAATGGCTGTATATCAAGAAAACATGGAGCCAACTCATTAGGCGTCTCTTTTTAACATTTGCAGGATATTCAATACGCGATAACTCAATTAAATATTGCAGTAAGGACAGCTCTTTTGACAAAGTTCAATTTCATTCAAATTTATGAAGAAATACAAGGCTCTAGAAAGGCTTCCATTGAAAACTGGGGCTAATAGAAAACTAAACAAAGACCAACTGAATACTGAGTTACTGAAGTAAAATGTGGCATAAAGAAACTTTATTGTGGTGCTTTTGTGTTGGATCGTCCATGCAGGTTATGTTACTGAGGCATCTATGGGTTATGAATGACATAAATCTGTTGGAATACAACTTGGCGGTCTAAATGACTGAAGGAAACACTGTCATAGTATCACCTGCATTGAATTTTAATTTAAGCAATACTAACTTTATATTTTGTTGCTCCAAAGTTAGCTTTTAGGCTTTGATTGGACATTTATTTTGGCATAAAAGTTGAAAAAGTCCACCACATGGAACACCACAATATCATTACATACATTCTGTTTGTTGCAATACGAATATTTACTGATAATGATAAATTTGCGATATATCGTGGATCCATAATGACCACTAAATTCCTCCAGCTTAAGTCTAGATTTGACTCCACTAGACACTACAACAATTCATCAAATCAAATTCAGAGTGCATCCTTGAAATATTCTGAGCCTTAATATGCTCAAGAACAAACCAGCTTGGTCCACTTTTTGAAACAATAAAGCATTCTTTGTGCTGAGAAGGTCACAGCAATCTTAGTCTCCTAAACCCTAATTAAGAGTCTTGAGAAAACATTTGGCGTTCGAGTGTACTTCCCTATAACCCACCTGCTCCACACTCAGCGGGACGACACGTACGGCTAATATAAAACAAAATCGAAGCAACTTGACCGGGAAGTGGACTGCTTCAGACAAAGTGGAGGCCCCTGACTCCCTGGGGACAATAAGTGCCCTCTAATCACAGTCCAGAGCTGACCAGAACTGCCACTGCTTTAAGTCACTGCTGAGAAATGCCTCAGTGGATCACAAGATGAATGACGCAGACTGAACAAAACAACAGACAAGTCACATAAAGACTGGGTCGACTGCTGAGTAATGTCGATTAGCGGAGTATTATGCTGTATGTTTGGAAATGTGGGTTATTAGATACGGTTCAAGTATTATTTCAGACAGAGACTAAAACATGTGCTGCTGTTGAGCAATAAAAATGTACAAATCGCACTTTAAACACTGCACTACTTCAATATTCATTTAAATATGTGATCCACTGGGGTATTTCCACAATATATGTTTCTGAGAAATGGCCCATGTTGTGGTTGATCGTACTGGGCAGTGCCAAGTAGAAATGAGGAACATAAGAGAATGCAGTTGTAATGATCTTCTATGTAACACACTCGCACTAGTAGCTGTAAAAACCTTGTCATTTCATCTAAAAAACACTTTATTCTCTATACTCTATTAGAAAAACATTAAATAGAAAGCTTTTTCAAATAAATGACACCTTGTTTTTGTGATAAATGTCATATTCCAACAGAAAACAAATAAATAAATGCACTTTTTTTCCAACAACAAAGCTAGCATTTGTTAGCAACAGCTGGTTCCGCTCCGTATGTCTCTTGCTTCTTGAATTTAAACATTATTTTTATCGTCTACACTGCATTAAAAACAAACAGAACCTGTGCATTACATATCGAGTCCCTAAATTACAGGAAATTGGTGCAGCTCAATGGCTTTAAGGTTCAGAAAACTGAGAATCAACCGGAAAAAGACCAGACCCATAATGTACATCACAGTGGAAACAAGGTTATCCATTACTCCAAGGCTCTGTTATTGCTCTTATCTCCTTCTTCAAGCTGGAAGCGTGCTTACAATTACCTCCTAAAGAGAATAAGTAACTATCTCAAAGACTTACCTTTTAGAAAATACTGGACTATCCCTCTGATAATAACTCCTGTCTATCTTCTCTTGTGTTCCTTCGCTCAATAAAGAAACTGAAAGCTGCAGTGTCTGGGCAGCTCCTGACTTGTTCCAGTGTGTGCTCTTTGTCACCGTCCCTTATCTTCCACTTCTTCAACTACATCAAAGTGGAATTTCTCTTACTTTGAAACACACAAAGAGATTTCTTAGATTATGACTCTGTAGTTTGACGTAACTCAGTCCAAGAGGCTCCTATTGAAGATCACCTGAATATCACATTTGAGAGAGATATGTTTTTAAGACCTTCATGTCATTCTTTCTGTTTCTAACATTTGCTGTCAATTAGAGCTGAGAGATAACTTAATAAATATTGCAATAACAATATGATCTGCTGATAGAAAACAAAACAAAGACCAAATCAAGACTAAACTGGATTAGAAAAGAGAATAGAGTGAGTAGAGGGAAAAAAAATGGATAAAGAACTATTAAAAGTCAAATAGAAACTTAAAAGCGAGATGAGGTGCGTGTACAAACTAGGTCTGGGCGATTCATCGACTTTAATCATGATTTGGGTTTTCCACAATTATGAAAGCAAGACGACTGACACAAAACAAAAATTTGGCCGCACCCAAGCCTCAACGTTAGCATCCACAAAAAACTGCTGAGTGAGTAACTTTACTTTGTTTAGCTTTGGCGAAATTAGCCGTCTCTAGATTCGCTTTAACTTCCGCCCACTGTCGTCCCTCAACGCACCGCTCCGACGTTCACCTGCTCCGACGAAAACCTAATATAAAGACGTAAAGTCCAAGTTAAAAGTCCTGATTATTACTTTACCCGCAGCACAAACGTACCCGAGCTAACTTAGCAACACTATTCCATCCATTAAGACTTTACTAGTGGTGTCATTTAGAACAAAAGCACTTTTCATTCATGCCACTCTTGACATATCTCCAGAGAGTGGAGCAGAAACCAGATAAAAGTATTATCTGCCTGCAGCTTATATCATCTGGTCAATTACTGCATTGATAAGCACAGGGCAGATTAGGAGCGAGGAGCATTCCTGCTATTAGTGGGCATGTTTCAGGCTGCGTTTCAGCTCGGCCTTATCACGGGCTGTTTGTTGTCAGTTGCACACAGCTATCTGGGCTCTTCCTCCCCTCTTGCCTCATTCTGACAGAGCGCAGACTACTGTAAACTGCAGAATTCCTCGCTAGATAAGAGCGCTACTTCGCCGCACCGACCAAACCAAACGCTTTCCCCTCTTCCTGTCCGTTTGACCTCAACCGAATCGCAAGGAATAAAACAGAAAGTGTAGGAACTAGGAACAGAAGTCACATGTAGAAGAAAAAGGACGTGAAAAGAGTTTGAGGTTGAATGGCGACGCTGTGCAACCAGTGGACGCTGCCGTGTACCATTACACAAGAGCACATGCCTGGGGATTAGCCATAGGCCTGTCCCGTCTGTACCATGGGCCACAGGGGGCCGGTGGCTATTGTCACAGCTGTGCGGACACAAAAACTCAACATGTTCAGCCACCGTGTTTCTGTGAAGTGAACAAGGACAAATCAGCAACAATATGTTCGATAGGTTACATGCTTTCGGGGTTTTTTTTATTTATTTATCAGCACCAACTACGTCAGTGAGGTAACTTTGGGTTTTTGCTCTTAAGTTTAAAGTTTAGAGGCTGTCGCGAAGGGAGACAGTGCCTTATCTGAATATTACAGGAAATAAATGGAATTAAGGAAGTCAAACTTATCTTTAAATTGTGCAAATGATGCCACAGTGTTGTCTGATTATAAAACTGAGCCCGTCTGTATTAAAATAAAAGTTTAGCCTGCAACATACGCCAACCTGGGATAAATTAAATAAACATGTCTCCAGAAACACCTCCACTAAACAGACGACTCCACGCTTTCATTTTGTAGATAAGTTAAGTGTAGCTTTGCGTTAGCATTCATGTTAACTACAATTACCTGACCAGCCATCCTAACTCTTTTTCTGTACTGTACAAAGAATTATTCTGGTTCCTCTTGATCCAGGTTTGATTTCCAGGAGGCGGGACAAATGGGTGCAGATTAAACCAATCAGAGAAAATGTAAACAAAACAAGACTAGCTTCACTTCTTTCTGATTCAACGTGCATTAATCCCTCCCTGTTTTAGATTAACAACTATAATTGGATGATGTATTTCACACGATTGTGCTCACAGATCCACACAGAAGAAGTCCCTAACCTGGTTCTAACCGGGTAGAAGAGACAGGTTTAGGTTCAGGTGACTTCAGAACACAAGGCTCATGCTTCAATATCCACGTCAAATCACTGAGTAAACAACACAGACTTTCAGGATTGAGAGAGCTTTTCAAACTCCCACTAAATGTCCACAGGGGTTTCTGAACATAAATGACTCTTGGAGAATTCAGTTTAAAGGGATAGAAGCCGAGCCTTAAACCACATCCATACTGTTTGCTGACTCTTGTTCCCATTTTAGGAATTAATCGCAAAGAGCAAGTTAAGTGCTCTCACGTAAACACAATTGCAAAGAAAAACACAATGCACATTCTTTTCCCTCATCTCACTCCAGCTACTGTTAGCAGCGGTGAGTTAATGAGGGGAAATGCAAAACGTGGGGAAGCTGAGCCTCGGAGGCCAGAGCCCGCCTCGTATAATGGCCCCGCGAAAGAAAGGCCAGCTTTGTTCGGAACAACACAGGCAGGTTCCTCTTTAATGACTTCATGTGAACGCCAATCACTCACACCGTACAATCCCGTCATGAGGCCACACACGCTCTCTCCGGGACGCCTCGCTCATGTGAGGGTCCCGCACGTGACGCGCAACAACAGCTGCGGGACGGTCGATCCGACAGGTAACACCTCGGGGGACACTGAAGGAACAACGGTCACTAAAGCACGGGGCGGGAACTTTTAGGTATCACAGTGTTGCAGTTACCACTTTAAATGCTTTTAATTTCCTAATAATTGCCATGTGCTAATGAATGAATGGCAATAAAATTAAAAACAAACTGGAAACAATTCTTCCAAATGGATGGATGCGGTCATTAAACTCGCTTTTCCTCTGGTTGAGTGATTTGGGAGAAAGAGCTCACTAAGTCTTCTCCTGAACTTCACCCAAAATAATAATAACAATCAAATGTGATTCAATAAAAGGAAGGCACACATAAATAAAGAGTTCCTATGATCCATCATCGATAGGAGCCAGTAATCCTTTAGAGAAAGCCTGCAATCATTTAAAGAAAGAAAAGAATTGTATTGTATCATGATGCTTCATATAAACCAAAATAGCGCTTGAATCCTGTAGCTACAGCAAAAGATGATGATATGAAATGGCAGTTATTGTTACTCATCAGGACATTTTTACAATAATATGGTATTAGTGATCATTGTGACATCTTAAAATTGCAGTATCTGTTGAAGCCTGTTACCAGTCAGTCCAACTTGGGAAAAATGTAGGATTAACAAGAATAACAACTAAAAAATCATCCTGTTTTGGCTTTATACAGTCTTGTTTCCACTGGGACGGTACAGTACGGGTTGGGTCTGTTCTGGTGCGTTTCCATTACTGTTCCACTTTTTCTACCACTTTGTATTTATGGTCTACACTGCATTAAACACAAGCAGAACCTGTACAAACTCAAATATTGAGTCTAAATGAGAGGAAACTGCTGCAGCTATGAATTTAATGTTGAGAAAGATGGGAATAAACAGAAACAGTTGAATGTTTCCTGCAGCAGCTGTACCTCCAGCCTCTCGCTGCTACAACAGGATTTACTCTGATTCAATATTAACAATGATCCATGTTTAGAAAACTCTGCTTCAGATACATTTTATTTCTCAAATATAGACAGGACTTATCATTTTTCCTGCAGCAGACGTCTCTCTCTGGACCCAGCTCAAGCCTCTTCAAGAGAAACTCAACCAAACCGTCCCGTACCGTACCATCAGTGAAAATACAGGCTTTTTACACCCAACTTCTTTGTGATTTTTAAGAAGTTAGTCCCTGGTTAGTCTTCTACTTCTAATATTTTTTTCCTTGATTTGAAAGATCACTCTCAGAGCAACCAGTTATCTCTCTTTAAAACATGTTTCGAATTAAAACATTGTTCCCAAAGAGCTATGACATCAGCTCTAAGATGTGTCCCTCACTGCTGTTGCAACTCTCTCCAAGGTTTCAATTATTCAAAATCTTTGGCAATGGCATTCCAAAAAGATAGGGCTCCACTGTATGAACCGGAGCAGGCACAAATTTCACCACCAAAAATAGACTTGTAGCATAAAATTTGTATCAGAACATGTCCGGAGTTGAGCAGTGAGACAGTAGACTGATTGTGCAGAAATATCTTAAACTGATGTGCTTTTCTAGTTTTCAAAAATAGCATGTGCGATACGTGTGAATAAATACATTCAAAGAGAGGCCCGTCTTTTGGAAATAGCAGACAGACAGAAGGCCTGTGGGGTGTCAGATGTCAGAGTCTCAGTCCGGACCGGCCTCTCCTCTCGTGCTATGGCAGCTGTGTCTTCTCAGACCTCACATTCCTCCAGGACAGGCCCACTTTACTCTCATCACCTGTGCAGATCTCAAAGCAGGACAAGCTCTGAAGCTCTGAAGCTCTCCCGGGGAACCTCAGTCACCACTATCGCATATTTAAAGTCATTTTGCAGCAGGAAAACTCTCAAATGTCAACAAAAAGAACAGAGTAAATAAGAGGAATAACATAAAAGACACACAAGAAACAGAGAGTAGTGGTAAGATATTATGAGACTGTCCAAATAAAGTGTGCAAAGTGGACTCTTTTCTCTGACAGCCCGAGAGGGACCATGATTCAGCAACTTGCCCAGCCCATTAGAGCCGTACTACTGCTGATGCATATTGCTCTCGATGCGTTTTAAGCTGTACTGTCTGACCTCTGCTACTAAATAATACATGGAAACATTCACCCCACCCCACTGCAGCCCAAGACTCAGCACAACACACATGCTTTATATAACGACTCCATACAATATTTAAGAAGGAGCTAAATGGAGACAAATCCCACAAGAGTGAATCATGAGTGTCACATAATGATGTTACTGCAGAGGAAAGAAGATTATATTTAACATGTCATAAAGAGGTAGTCCAAACTTTTTTTTTTTTTAATAGGGATTCACATTGAGAAGCACACCTGACTGTGAGTGTAGGTCTACCCAATGGAGCATTGAGCTATTAAACCCGACAGAAGCACTACTGAATCCAGCTTCAGGTTAAACGCCAGTAAATACGGAGGAAACAGTCTCACTGATTCATTATTTGCCCGCTTCAAACCCCAAAGCCCCTCTTCCCACAGAGACAGAGGCAGAGACCACCGCCACACTAACTAAAAAACCTCTGTCTTTTACTCTTAACTCCCACAAATAACACGCTCTTACCTTCAGACGTGAACGCTGAATACTCGAGCTGTAGCCGCAGCGTTTTTCTTCCGAGGATGGGTTGCAGCAGCGGCGGCGGTCGTAGGCTACACACACAAATGCAGTCTCTATTTAATTCCCTGCATTCCCACTCAGTAAATGTGTTTTCCTCAGTGTCGCGCGGCTCGTCGCTCAGCACTTCCTCTTTAATTTAATCCGAGCTAAAACGTAACGCATTTTTTTTTCGACAGAGAGCCGCTGAACGTGTGCGGAAAACGGTGGCCGCTCGGTGTCACGGTCGCTAACACTCCTCTCTTTTTTTTTTTTTTGCCTTGCTAATCAGTGCGGCCACTCAGCAGAGCGCGGAGCAGGCTGCGCGTTCACGTCGCTTATGGGCGGGGACTGGCTACGTAAAGGCGTGACGCGTGACGCAGAAACCCGGAAGTAAGCAGGAAATGACTAACTACTCCACCGCGGCGTACATAACAACCAAAACACACACACAGTAACACTTCACATTATCCAAACTGGTTTAATTACACCCCGATGCTTGTCTGGTACACACCTACATGTAATTGCAGTGTTATTACGTCGGTACACAGCATATATTCAAAGAATGTAAGTATTTGGAAATATTTCGTGCTTTTATCTATGACTCCTTCCTGTTGCCGGAAAATTTTTAACCTAAAGCCATAAAACTGAACCCGATTTTACCATTAAATTGACACGCAATGACGCCATTTATTTTTATACTCTAAACTTCGTGTTAGTTTTGATTTTAGGAGCAATTTTGTGGTTTAGTGGCTCCAGAAGAGTAGGTGGCAGTATTGGTTTACATTAGACCAATATTATTCTGGAGAAGAAGCAGCAGTTTACGGTAGTCTGTGCAATGAGGGAAAAGGCACCAGTTTCCAAGCTCTTTTTTGTCTGAATGTGTCTTGTAAAGGTATGGGCGTTAAATTAACAAAGTGTTTTTGGACTATACGGGACACAGTGTGTTTTATGTAGTTTTTAAGTGCTGTTTTGCTGAGTGTTATGTGAAGCTTTGCTGTGATTTGCTCATGCTAACACTTCGGGCTGTGAGCAGTCCGCTGCCAAAAAATGATGAAGTAAACGCATTGCAGTAATGTAATACTCCGCAGTACCACCACCCAAGACCCCCACTGTTCACTGTGGACCTGGGCCTGACCAAACATCCACATTTACAATTGCACTCATCAAAGGCGTACATAACTTACATGTCCAGACTCAAATCCAAATCGCGTCAGAACTGTCTGATCATTCAGACTGTGTCATTTGTTCTGTATGACTCTTTATTCTGAGTTTAAGTTTACATACTCTTTGTCCAGGGCGGGGCAGCATTGCAGTTTCATTTTAGTTATGTTGTTTCACTTTTAATGACATGTTTATTGAAGATTTGTCTATGTTAAGTACTTCAGACACGATTAGTAATATTTAATGAGCCTTTTCCGTCTTCTGAGTTATTGTTGAAAGATTACAGTCTGCTTATTGCATGAACCTGTTGTGCTTGTTTTGCTTCAATGATTCTAAAATATGTGATGATTCATTTTGTAATTGAGCTTTTCTGGCTCATGGTAGAATAAACCTACTTACTTTCAGAAGACATATTATTTGTTCTGTACATGTTTTTCTGTGTGTGTTTTAGGCTGCGCCTCTGTGACGTGACAGCATGGATCCTGTGGTGCTGAGCTACCAGGACAGCCTGCTGCGGCGCTCGGACCTGTCCTTACTAGAAGGACCATACTGGCTCAATGACCAGGTCATCGGATTTGCCTTTGAGTATTTTTCCGCTGAGCGTTTCAGAGACTTGAGAGAGTCCTTTACCTTCATCAGTCCAGAGGTCACTCAGTTCATCAAGTGTGCTTCCTGTCCGGAAGAGTTAGCTCTGTTTCTGGAGCCACTGGAGCTCTCTTCCCGCCGCTGGGTCTTCCTGGCAGTCAATGATAACTCCAACCAAACAGCGGGGGGTACACACTGGAGCCTCCTGGTCTACCATCACAGCTCCAACCAGTTTGCCCACTATGACTCGCAGAACGGCAGTAACTCGCTGCACGCCAGACGCATTGCGAGCAAGTTAGAGCCGTTCTTAGGCGCCGGGAGGAAGGCCATCTTTGTGGAGGAGCACTGCCCCTCACAGCAGAACAGCTATGACTGTGGCATGTATGTTATCTGTATTGCAGAGGCCTTGTGTGAGAAACTGAGGACGGAGGGAACACCACGCCTTCCTGGGCACATCATCACTCCGGCCTACATCACCCAGAAAAGAGCCGAGTGGTGCCGAGTCATCCAGAGCCTGTCCTTTCGTTAGTGCTCTTCCTTTACCCTCAGTATATGCACAACATTAACCAGCTTCCACATATCTGCTGCTGGGCCAACGACTGCACTCCCTGAATACAGTATAAGTACAGTATCTATCACATCTATTTATACTACAGTATCTCTATTACTCTACAGTGAAAAGGAAAAAATAAGCAACGTGTTGAAACCTCAAAGATTTATTTGACAGTAGATGTGATGTTTATCTCATATATGCACCGCAACATACAGTATTTAACACCAGCATGCCTATAAGTGAATATTAAAATGAATATTAACATATGATCAGAGAGAGAGAGTCCTGAGTCTCATTTAGAAGAGGAGAAATTGTCTTTTTTTCCTCCATTATTTTAGTTTCGAGTGAATGTAGAAATGTTTACACAGATTATTGCTCAGGGTCATAAACGAACTCGACTGACGAAGAATGTGCATCTGACCTTTGGCTCCTTGTTTCAGTCTCATCGCTTTGGTCACTGTTCTGTTGATACTGGAGAATTGTATGAGAGTAGGATATGCACTGTTTGATGTGAATGCCGAATGTCTCAAATGGAAAATGAATAAATGCCACCATTTTTGTTGACAACACAATGAGTGCTTTGTCATTTTACGATCAAGTTTTTTGGGTATAAATGAACCCACATTGTACTTTTGACAGTTTCATTGACAGCTGTAGCTAAATTCATCTGAAACTGTGTAATATCCTGGAATCCAAGCCTTCATTATGTATTGTGTTCTATAATAAGGAAATAGGCCAATATAGAACTGCACAGTCTATTTCCAGCCTCATATTTAGCTTCATACCATGGGCTCTGACATATTTATAGGCACGTGTTACTATATTGGTCAGAGCAGGATTTAGGTTTTCAGCCGGCTGCTAACACATGCTATCCAGACACAGGGCTGAGTGACTGAAGGCTTCATGCAGATGGGACGAGGAGTATATTGTCCCGTTAAACATGACTTTACTCACAGGAACTAACCGGAGAGAGCAAAATCCTTCTCTTTGCCTACAAGGAGTGTAATCTCTCTATAATTGTACCTATCTCTTAGACCTCACCGAAACAAATTGTCCTAAAAGCACTTCGTTCTCAAATTCCTAAGATTTATAAAAGTACAATAAGTACAAAGGTAGAGCCTTAAGTCTTTATATTTGAGGACGTATAGATGAAATAAGCTGTTCTAGGCCTAGACACTGGGGGAAGTAATGACACTGTCCTCCTTTTTCTATTATTCCAATGTGTTTACAATCGTAGTTTACATGTGAATCTCTGAGGGCTGTGTTGTTTTTTTTATAAAGTTGTCAAAGTATATACAGTGGAATGCAGGAAGAACCCACTTGAAGCGGTCTCTATGCACTCACAGTACTTTTACACATACTTCTTGTCGTCTTCTACCAACAGCAGGCGTAAAAAGATCAGTCGTTTTGTTCAGAACCGGCTCTGAACCTGAAAAAATACACAAAATGGAGCAGTGGGATCATGCCAGTCGGGTTATTGTGTAAAATGGCTGTAGAATACGTTCCTTCTCGGTAGGAATCTTGTTACTAAATAGTCCAGTGCAGACCAGAAGCTGTTTATCGTGCGTCTGTTGGTACTGCCTCCTGGAAATCCACCTTAAATCAGAAACAAAATGCCAAGGTTTAGAGTCAATACAAAAATTCAGTTCAATATTGTGATCTGTCTTCATTTTATTATTGATTTAGAGCAATCATTAGCTGTTTTGTTAAAAAATAAATGTCATTCCCATTCACAGAAATTTTATAGAATGAAATAAAAACAAAAAAGGAGCATTAAAACACAATCTTGATTCTCCTGTAAAGGCTTGTTTTGTTTTGGGGGTTTTTAATTGCATTGTCAACAAATTCAAAGTTTAATATTAAAACTGAAATGTTTCAAATCAAAATATAAAGAAAGAGCATTTAAGTCTGAAATGTGAGCTTGACTCTTTCCGGTGCACGCTGCTTGTTCTGGCATCCTGAGTTCGTCTGTATCCACAGCCGGAGGAACCAGTCAGACGAGCCGTCAAGGTTTACTATTGTCCTCGTAAAATGCCACAAAGCTGGGGCATTCAGCTCCCTGGCAGCTCAGGCATTAGTGAGACAAAGCACCCAGGGAAGTGCACATTCATTTAGACAGATTTGCCTCTAAACGGCCAATTTAGCGACTCCACTCCACGGCGGTTTGGAG
The DNA here is from genome assembly GCA_036850595.1 of Rhyacichthys aspro. NCBI lineage: Eukaryota > Metazoa > Chordata > Actinopteri > Gobiiformes > Rhyacichthyidae > Rhyacichthys > Rhyacichthys aspro. Next base: position 3,517,271 of record CM072150.1, on the reverse strand, counting down.
CTAAACTCGAGCTGACTTTCTGTCACAGAGACTTGTTATTGAAACTGAACACGCCGAGACATTTTTATAAAAATTCTGAGGATTATTTGACGGAAGAACATGTGTTGAAAAATCTAAACTAAGAGGGATAATCCTCAGACCCATGAAATCCTTGGGTTTTAAGATTTTTGGCAACTGATACCGAGCCTCTGACTGTGATTTTCCTCCAGAGTAAATCAGATGGACCAGTAATCCCAGTCCAGAAAACGAGGCCATTCTTTATGTGCACCAATCAGCTTTGAGTCTTATTTATCATTTATCTGCATGTTTTGGCCCGTATCCTCCTTTGTGTTTGTCTCATGTTGCAGCCACTACTATGACTAAAACTGACGGAAACGCACAACATAATTTCACATCATTTAATTTCACGTCATTCATTTCCTACCGATTATAAACCCATTAGCCATGGAGCCGATACATACGTGCAGATGTAATATTCATTTTCTTTTTTGATTCCTAACCCTCCCCTCCCTACACTCACCCTTCACTCTCATTTTCCTGGCCAAGACATCATTTGAGTTTAATTTATGGTTAAGTGTGATAGATGTTATTTAATATTAATTCACTTATTCATGATCATATTGTTTACTGTCTGTTTTGTGAAGCCCTTTGAGGCAATTGTTGTGATACTGGGCTATACAAATAATATAATATAATAAATAATAATATAAATAAATAAAATAAAATAAAATAAAACAAAATAAAATAAAATTGAATTAACTATTAAACTACATTTAATTTTTCACTTTCTATAATTGAAATAATAGAAACAAAAAAGTGGTGCATAATTAAAGATAGACATCATATTCTCCTGTAAAAAACGTAGGGCATAGGGCATTTTTTTTTTACACATTTATTGATAAAAAATACAAAAAAAGATCAGGCGTTTTGTATAATCGCAGGGGTAAAAGGGTTCATACAAATTATAAATGTGCCTCAATTGTCCCAAGTTGAATATGTGGGAGCCCTGTTCTTTTTTTGTGAAAGGGGCTCTTTCTGGAACTCTCTCCCTGTTGATATATAGACTTTAAACTGTCCACCTTCAAAAAACAGACAAAATCCTGGCTCATACAGCAACAACAGTGTGATCATGTATAAATTAAAGTGTATAAAGTGTATATTTCTAGACTTTCTTCTTGTGTTATTTGGTTTTTGGACATTTTATTGTATTCACTGTTCATTTCTACAATGTATTTAATATAATATAAACTTGGTGTTGCAAACAAAATAAAAACACTATGATCCATGCATCGGATTACTTCAAGGAGATAATCTATGTTTTTTGTGTCTGTCCGTATTAAACAAACTATAAATAAACATATTCCTTTAGTGAAGTGCTGCAGATTGTGAGTCTTGTGCGTGAGTGATCGCAGATACGTCGTCCAAGGCCTCCCTGCGGGACGTCCAGGTGGTTCACATTTACTCTTCAGGCCGACCCCTGCAGCCTGGAGGAGGAGGAGGAACACGTACGACTTAAAGCCATACATTCAAACGCCATTAAAAGAGTCTCTTTAACTCACGTCTGTTCGAGAGGCTCGTTTTTGTCCATTACTTCACGTCCCGTCTCGAGGCATCTGCAAACAACTACAACAACGTGGAAGCGTTTGAGCTCCGTTCACAGCAGCGTTCGTGTGAATGAGTCTAATTAAAACAAGAGACTTCCTACGGAGGCCCCGGCCGACACAGTTACATCCTGGACCTCAGTGTTTCCAGGTGCGGCCGGAGCTCCGACACGTCCTTCAGGCTCCAGAGGTGTAAGTAGGTCAACCGCATATCACTACATCACATCAGAAAGAGAAATCTAAGGAGGAGAGGCTTTGTGGAGGTACAGCAGAATCCCCCTGAGATAAAGCTCTGTTGTTCAGAGTGTTTTGTTTTTCAGGCTTGTTTGGATGAGTCTCAGTAAATGTAATAACTCACTTTTAACATAATGAAAAAGAAGTGGTTAAACATTTGACTGAAAAAGTTACGTCTTATTTTGGGTAAAAAGGCTGTCAGTAATAAGTTATAGTTAATACAGGTGTGTTATTGATTACAATGATTAAAAAGAGGCAAACAACACACATAGTACCACATAGTACACTGCACAAAGTCTGTATTTCTGCTCATCTTGACCAGGACGTCCTGAAAAAGACATTACAGTTAATCTCAACGGATCTTTTCCTGGATAAATAGAGGTTAAATTAAAAAAAAGGGAAGTGCTTATTCTGATCCCAGCCTCTTCACATTCAGCTGAAGGTCCTGGTTTGATGAAGCCAATAAGACAACTTCATATGTAAAAAGCAGATGTAAGATCTTGTGGTCCTAAAACATCACTTTCCTAATTTTTCAAATGTTTACATCTTAAATCCAACATTTGAAGTAACTAGACTGATCCTTTAAACAGAGAAACTAGACTAAACTAAAACTAAAGTTTGAGAGTGAACATGCTCATCACTTTAGACTCGCTGAGCTATTTTTTTGCCAGGAACTAGAGACCTTACAGAGACCTTACAGAGACCTTACAAAGACCTTATAGAGACCTTACAGAGACCTTATAGAGACCTTATAGAGACCTTATAGAGACCTTACAGAGACCTGACAGAGACCTTATAGAGACCTTACAGAGACCTTACAGAGACCTTATAGAGACCTTACAGAGACCTTACAGAGACCTTACAGAGACCTTACAGAGACCTTACAGAGACCTTACAGAGACCTGACAGAGACCTTATAGAGACCTTATAGAGACCTTACAGAGACCTTATAGAGACCTTACAGAGACCTTATAGAGACCTTATAGAGACCTTATAGAGACCTTACAGAGACCTTACAGAGACCTTATAGAGACCTTATAGAGACCTTACAGAGACCTTACAGAGACCTTACAGAGACCTTATAGAGACCTTACAGAGACCTTATAGAGACCTTATAGAGACCTTATAGAGACCTTACAGAGACCTTATAGAGACCTTACAGAGACCTTACAGAGACCTTACAGAGACCTTACAGAGACCTTACAGAGACCTTACAGAGACCTGACAGAGACCTTATAGAGACCTTACAGAGACCTTATAGAGACCTTACAGAGACCTTACAGAGACCTTACAGAGACCTTACAGAGACCTTACAGAGACCTTATAGAGACCTTATAGAGACCTTACAGAGACCTTATAGAGACCTTATAGAGACCTTACAGAGACCTGACAGAGACCTTATAGAGACCTTACAGAGACCTTACAGAGACCTTATAGAGACCTTACAGAGACCTGACAGAGACCTTATAGAGACCTTACAAAAGAGACCTTACAGAGACCTTAGAGACCTTACAGAGACCTTACAGAGACCTTATAGAGACCTTACAGAGACCTTACAGAGACCTTACAGAGACCTTACAGAGACCTTACAGAGACCTTATAGAGACCTTACAGAGACCTTACAGAGACCACAGAGACCTTATAGAGACCTTATAGAGACCTTACAGAGACCTTATAGAGACCTTATAGAGACCTTACAGAGACCTTATAGAGACCTTATAGAGACCTTATAGAGACCTTATAGAGACCTTATAGAGACCTGACAGAGACCTGACAGAGACCTTACAGAGACCTTATAGAGACCTTACAGAGACCTGACAGAGACCTTACAGAGACCTTACAGAGACCTTATAGAGACCTTATAGAGACCTTACAGAGACCTTACAGAGACCTTACAGAGACCTTACAGAGACCTGACAGAGACCTTATAGAGACGATACAGAGACCTTACAGAGACCTTACAGAGACCTTATAGAGACCTTACAGAGACCTTATAGAGACCTTATAGAGACCTTATAGAGACCTTATAGAGACCTTACAGAGACCTTACAGAGACCTTACAGAGACCTGACAGAGACCTTACAGAGACCTGACAGAGACCTTACAGAGACCTGACAGAGACCTTACAGAAACCTTACAGAGACCTTTCAGCCACAGCTCCGAGTGGCTGTGTTGACAGTGGAAGTGGAATAAATGTTCTTCTCAGACTCAGTGTCCCCAGCCTCTTTCAGGATCAAGTCGAAATGTTCCAATCAAACAAACGTTCCCAACAGCCCCCCACACTTGCCCCACAGTGTGTCTAAGGGTCTGCTGGCACCTTCCCTTCACTGGATCCAAGCAAGTAAGCATAAAAACAAATAATAGAAGAACCAAATTAAAATCAGAGGCAGACAGATGAACCTATTTGAGATTTTGAGATTAGGCTGATCTAAAAATGACTATAAATACAACTATTAATAAATAGATACATAAATAAAACCTTGATAAATTATTAAATCAATAAAAATGATAAAAATGTATATAAAAGTGCGTTTTAAGAAGTGTCTGTTTTCACCTAAGTGTCCCAGACAGACAGAAGGACAGAGGACAGTTCAAACCTTTGACCTGGGTTGTCCCTATTCCTGTTGAAATAGACCAAATTCCCTTTAAGATGATAATATGTAAAAAGAAATTACACTAAATTCTGTGTTTTTTCACATTTTTATTCTGTTTCACTGCTGTATTTCTGGATCCTTTCAAATAAAACAACATAGAAGTGTTGTATAGTTTATGGTAAAAGAGGAAATCTGGTGCCGTTCTAACACAACAGTACAGTACACCAGCTCTACACGTGGCTTTTTGTGCCGTCTTGTAACCAAAGCTCTCATTCAGCCAAAGTGTACTTAAGAATTGAACTTGCTGCACTGAATTAGTCATCGCTCGGAGGAAAAGCAAAGGAATCCAAACAGCTGATGAAGTGCAGATGCTGACAGACAGAAGAGCGCACGGGGAAAAGAGAGCGAGGAGGCAAATAGAAAAGGTACGCTTAATTTAATTCCACGGTGATGTCCGACAGCTCGCCAAGCCATGGAAATTTTCATCTGTGTGCTGGCTTTTCCCTCCGCAGCAGGGTTTGATAAAGAAGCCACGGAGCAACAGCGATTGTTTTGTGTTTTTCCTTCAAGGACAGATTCACAGGACGACTCCTAACAGCTCTCTGCAGACTGGGTGTGAACTCAGTCAATGGCCGTAATCTAAGTGTACAGTATAAAAATAGTGAGCCATCCGACTTGTTTGTGAATGCCGGGGCGTGTCTGAGGTCTAACCTTTGGTAATCCCAACAGAGTGTAACATGTGGCTGCAATGCATTTAAGAGAGAACTATTGGCAGAATCTAAATCACACGTGTTGGATTTCTCAGAATAAAACCCACTGAGTCATGACTTAATACTGGTGACTTTCCAAAACTACAACTTTTTCTGGAGTTCGCAGCCAAGAACAGATTAGACTGCTTCAGAGGTGTTTCTACAGACTCTGGGGGCTTCAGACAGTAGTTAACAGGGGTCAGACACAAAATAAACTGAAATAAATAACTATAGGTGCATACAAAGTGATCAATTTAATTTAAAGACTAATGTATGTGTTTGTGTAACATATAAGCAGCTCCAGGACAGGCTCCAGCCACAAGACACCTCAATAATACGGAAAATAAAGGAATAAACTTACGGAACAAAACGGAATAAAAATAAAAAGCAGTCATTGATGAATTTGTAAAGAGTGTAAAGAGTGAGAATGAGAGTATCACCATCACAGGTCTGTTTTTAATACTCACCAAAGTCTCATGCCTTTGTTTTATTTGTCTTTTATTGAGTGTCGTGTTTGGTTTACTTTGAAAATGAAAGTCATTCAGAACCAAGGATGCAGCTAAAGTCAGTTTACAGCAGGTGAAAGATTGTTAATTAAACACATCTAATGAAAAAGTTATATTTTTATATTTTGGTTCTAAATTCTATAATTGAATATTTATCTTAGCTTTGTTTTAGATCCACAGTGTAAGTACAGTCCTAGGCTACAGTTCTTTGCCTCAAAGAGATGAGTGCTCTTGTTCAGGACGCCATCTAGTGTCACAACGTGGACTTACAGCCAGTGTTCATCAGTGTTATTTATAGTCAAGACTTCAATGACCGAGACCAAGGCCCAACCAAGTGATCAAGACCAAGTCACGCGCAAGAATAGATACTAGGGAACAGTTATGAAATCCAAATAGTCCAAGTCCAATCCTAGACCAAATCCAGACTCATGGAGGTCAGTGTTTGGTGAAGGAGACAGAGTTAGTCCAGTCTTAGACCAGGTCCAGACTCATGGAGGTCAGTGTTTGGTGAAGGAGACAGAGTTAGTCCAGTCTTAGACCAGGTCCAGACTCATGGAGGTCAGTGTTTGGTGAAGGAGACAGAGTTAGTCCAGTCTTAGACCAGGTCCAGACTCATGGAGGTCAGTGTTTGGTGAAAGGACAGAGTTAGTCATCTTAGACCAGGTCCAGACTCAGGAGACAGAGTTAGTCCAGTCTTAGACCAGGTCCAGACTCATGGAGGTTAGTGTTTGGTGAAGGAGACAGAGTTAGTCCAGTCTTAGACCAGGTCCAGACTCATGGAGGTCAGTGTTTGGTGAAAGAGACAGAGTTAGTCCAGTCTTAGACCAGGTCCAGACTCAGGAGACAGAGTTAGTCCAGTCTTAGACCAGGTCCAGACTCATGGAGGTTAGTGTTTGGTGAAGGAGACAGAGTTAGTCCAGTCTTAGACCAGGTCCAGACTCATGGAGGTCAGTGTTTGGTGAAGGAGACAGAGTTAGTCCAGTCTTAGACCAGGTCCAGACTCATGGAGGTCAGTGTTTGGTGAAAGAGACAGAGTTAGTCCAGTCTTAGACCAGGTCCAGACTCATGGAGGTTAGTGTTTGGTGAAGGAGACAGAGTTAGTCCAGTCTTAGACCAGGTCCAGACTCATGGAGGTCAGTGTTTGGTGAAGGAGACAGAGTTAGTCCAGACTTAGACCAGGTCCAGACTCATGGAGGTCAGTGTTTGGTGAAGGAGACAGAGTTAGTCCAGTCTTAGACCAGGTCCAGACTCATGGAGGTCAGTGTTTGGTGAAGGAGGCAGAGATTTTTAATTAAATATAAAATGACTGAAGGAAAGAAAGAGACAAATATACTATTTATGGTCTTGGTGGAGACAAGACCTTTACAAAATGTAATATACTACATCTCTATCTTTCATTAATAGATATATCTGTGATACAAACTAATTGACTGTTTAAATGATATACACATAACCCTCTGTGATCTTTTATTGTTTCATTTTTACATTATTCTTCCTTCCGTCAAAGACATGCATAAATAGGCGGACGGCTGGATCTAAATTGAAGCAGGATCGATGACTGTGAGAGTGAATCACCGTCTCAATGTCTGTGTATTAAGTGTTAACTGTGACTAACTCTCAATTGTCCAGGGTGTATCCCGCCCAAGGCCCAAAGCTGCTGGGATAGGCTCCAAGGGTGGGGTTTGGACTTTTTGGTGATGTCTGGCTGTGAATGTGACACTTTCAAAAACTCATACATAACTCCACATGAAGCAATCAGCCGTCAAAGCAACATAGCATTAGCATCAAAGCCGTATTGTGAGGATGACTTTGTGCAAAATTAGCCTTTTTCAGAATTAATATAAAGTAATTGTTCTTCTTTCCACTAAAACAAAGAGAGAAAATTACAGCTGCCTTTATTTATAGGTTATTATGCTTTTATTTTAATGGTTTGGCCCACTTCAGATCAAATTGAGCTGTATGAGTTTGACAGTCCTGGACTAGATTATCATGCGTTAATGCTTTTTTTTTTCTCCCTGTAACCAATAAACCTTTAAGAGAACTTGTTAAACCACTTCTTCCATTACTCTGAGGCAAAAACTGTATGATAGACTCGTATTTAGGCCATGTGTGCTGCAGATGTCTGTTTAAATCACTGCATGAATCAGGAAACATGATGGATGTTTCATATTATAACCATAAACTTTATTTCATACACGGTCAGAGAGAGTCTTTGGATCGACTAAAGGGTTATATATTTGCTTTTGGAAAAGGGAGACCTGATGCCAAATATCACTTAACACTATTTCTCTCACACGTTTGTAATAAACTGCATTTCACATTATTATAACGTCAGTGTCAGATGAAAAACTTTAAAGCTATTAATTAAATTTAATGTAAAGCATATGGGCTTAAGTGCTAGGATTCTTCATTAATGTTGGTTCAATTATAAGTTATTAGTTACAGACATCCTCGGAATATAATTGAAAGTCTTTGGTGACTTTGAAATGCATAAAAACAAACCAACAACACTGGATTAGTATATCTAATACCAAATATACAGTTTTTTTCACATTGCTAACATTCACACATGTGCTTTCATTACAATATGTCACAATGAAACAAGAGTAACTCCATTCTGTCAAGTTTCTGAGGTCAAATCATGATCTATTCCTTCAAAATAAAACAAAAAGTACCAAAGAGGATCTAAAAACCTTACATACATTTGAAGTTATGTCACATATTTGGAAAAAAAAGTGCTTTGTCGAGTCAGTTTCGATCTTCCCGCTGAGGATTGGCTCATTATGAACTCCGTCTCCAGTAATTCCTCAGTCTTTTCAAGTAATTCATCTGATGCCTTTAATACCAGCCTCACCTTGAGTCAGTGTAGTAGTAGATGACGGGTTATACAGCGTAATAATGAAATGCCTTGATTGGGTTAGGCTATGGCTGACAATCACAATCTAGTATCGACACATAACAGTCTGTTTGCATAGTCAGGAAGTGATCTCTAGAGAGGAGTCCGAGTGGGAAGGTTCAGTGGACGCCCCTGAATCTGGAGGACATCTGCACCGTAACACCTCCAGGTCCAGTCTGCCCCGGGCTAAAGGACAGGACCCTAACTTCGAGCGTCAGAGGAGTCGAGAGCGGCCAGAGAATGGGAGCAGACATCCGGGGGTTACCTGAACATGGAGAAATAAATAATATATATAATAAAGCTCCACTTCCTAATGTTCTCTTTTTGTCTCAGAGTCCCCCAAAAGCAGCATAAGGACCTCTCCTGCTTCTCTTTTATTAAAAAAATAAACCCAGACCAATTTTCCTCCAAAATACTAATCCATTTGACCAAACTGAAGTTTAGAGTTTAGCGTTAGCTTAGCTGTGACTTCAGCGTCAGGACGACAATTATCTCCTCCTCGTTAAACATTACGTGATTGAATTGACAGTATTTATCTGTGTTTTACGTTGTCTCCCTTTTCTCTGTTGATGCTTTTCTTTTTTCAGCTGTTTCTCTGTTAAAAGACATATTCAGCTGAAAATACACTTTATCTGCAGCTATTAAACTTCCTGGAACGTCATGTGACAAGTGTCGACCAATGGGAGCGCTCCAAGGTTTTCTGTTCCTGAATAGAGGTTCTCATCTATTACAATCCCTTAGAATAAACAGTAGATGCATAATAAAGACTGTTTTTTCCACAAATTGTTGTTTTTACAAGAAACTATTCAGCATTTAAACCATTTTCAGCAACTAGAAGAAAAAAATATCAGGTACAGTCTTTTTTAACAGCATTCTTGGTTTGTACAAATGAGTGAATAGCATGTGTCATATGAATAAAGAAATGTAAATAGAAATATAATACATACTACCATAATAATAGCAGTTTTGAAGTTTCTGGAGCATTGTTAGTTGTGTTACTCATGGCTGCATCTGGTCTTCCATTAGAATAATGTGCTTCCATTGGTTTGAAAAGTTCCTTATGCCATCTGAGTGGACGCATATGTATTTTAATTTGTTTTCTTTTAATTAAATATGCATCTATATACTTATCTAAACCAAGACTAATCCCCGTGTACTTGTACATTTGGTGAATAAAGAGATTCTGATTCACTATGTCTAGTTTAAAGTCCCAAATTCACCTTTATTCACATTTATTTGGATGAAAAAGCACAAAGGGAAGGTATGGAAACAGACTGACCTCTCTCTCAGAGGTATGTGTGGGTTACTGAGGAAAGACAGCTGCTGCTCCAGACTACACACTCGAAAGGCCAGGTAACAGGACGAGAGGATGAGCAGAATGATCCTGGGCAAAGAGAACAAAAAAAAAAAAAAAAAAAAAAACAGGTAAATACAACGTTACAATGGACAATACCTCTAAATGAACACAAGGGGGCGACAGTGGATTACCTATTCAACTCTATAGTAGTCCCTTTGGTTTATTTACAATCTGCCCTAAAGTGGAAAGCAAATTTAGTTTCTATAATACAATTTTTTCCCCCAAACAGTAGTCTTCAGTAGAGTTCACGACTATTTATAGGAACTAAGAAAGTGAAATTGCAGAATGTAAACCTTTTTAATGTGTATATTTTAGCTTAAATGTTGTGTTTGAATGGTACATAATGTAGTACCACTTCACCTAAAACAGGGGTTATAACAGTGTTTTATAAATGGGTTATTAACAGGAGAAGGGAGAAAGAGAAACAGTGATATTGCTGCTTGCCAAATAGTGAGCCCACACTTTTCTTTACTTGTTCAGCCTTTTATTTTGAAGTCACTCTAGTGTTTTTGAACTTCATTTGTAGTTCATCATAAAAGCTTATTAATAACTTACTAAACTATTAAAAACCCATGTATAAATGGTTTATAAGTGGCCAGCAGCAGGGTCAGCAGTTTGACAGACACAAACAGAGATTCATCGCTGACTCAAAGCCTGATTCTCTGATTCATAAAGGAGTGTTCCCTCGCGGAGCCCGAGGTCGTGACCCCTGCAGCCACGGTGCCACGATCTCGTTAATTAGGTGGAAAAAAAGCACTAAAAATATCCTCTCCTAAAAATAGCGGCGTGTGTTTTAGCGCCGACGGAGAGTGAGTCAGCTGTGGAGAGGGTGACAGTGCTCGGGTTGTGTGCGTACTCACAGCAGGGTGAAGAACTTGAGCAGCTGGTACTCCATCTGCCCCAGCTCTGCCCCCGGCTCCGATAAAAGGCCTCTGTCTGTCTGCAGCGATCGCTCTGGAACACACAACACTCAGCTGCATCACGGCTCACATCTGCACAGTTTACATCAACAGGTAATGAATAGTTTTACTCGAACTGCTCCTGACATTTATACCATATTTCAAGATTTCCAAGGATCATTTGGTACCAGAAAGACTAAAAACTCAATATTGTATTCCTATTTTACACATTCTTTCATTTAATTTCATTTATTTCGAACATGTAAAGTCGGTGCAAAATAAAATTAACAGTATAAATTAAAAAACAAACAGAGCAGATTAACAGAATTAATCAAAAAGACAAAACAACAACAAGCTTATAGTATCATTTATGTCTGAAAAGGAGAAGGAAGAAGCTTAAGCTTATTTAATCCTAACCGTTATCCTACTTATTGTTGGTCATCACAATCATTTCATTAGTTAGACCTTCTTCTGGGTATTTTATTTTGAAAACGGACTACTTCCACACATGACTTACCTAGATTTCTTGTGTTGCTACATGCTAAACCTCACAAAAATGAGTAAAAAACAATAATGGCTGAAGAGACGTTTTAAAAAGATGGAAAGACCCAACGATGAGATACAGAAGAAAGCTGAATATTAAAGAAAACACCAAGAGTCTTACTTAAGTGAAGGCTCCATCTCAAGTGATAAATCTGCTCCAAGTGCTTTTTATCACAAATGACAGTGACCTTAGAAATATGTTAAAGACAACCTCTAAATCTCACACTGCTCTGGAAAAAAAATCAAGGCAGAACATCTCAAATCACTGTAAAATCACTAAAAACGCTGCTTCCATTCCCAACATTTATCTTTGTGAACAACTAAAATGAGATTATAAAGTAGACCGGACATAAAGAACACACTTTAGCTCCTTTTGATGAGCTAACATTTACATTATAAGTGCAAGAACTAAATAATACAATTATATAATATGCCTGTTGTGCACATATTATATAATGTATATCTTACGAGTGCTACCTACTCCAGTCCATTAACAAAATGTTCATAAGAATCCTTTCAGAGACCGAAGATGGTGACATTTGGAAGCTTTTATTAAATTTTGAATGGAAGGTTTCATCTTAATTTGGGTCTTACAAAAGTTATCTTTAACATTAATTTCCTCCATTTAAGGAAACTGGTTTTGTTTGGATTTGAACAGGTTTTATTTTGATTTAAACAGGTTTTATTTGGATTTGAACAGGTTTTAGATGGTTTTGAACAGGTTTTATTTGGATTTGAACAGGTTTTAGATGGTTTTGAACAGGTTTTATTTTGATTTAAGCAGGTTTTACATGGTTTTGAACAGGTTTTATTTGGATTTGAACAGGTTTTAGATGGTTTTGAACAGGTTTTATTTGTATTTGAACAGGTTTTACATGGTTTTGAACAGATTTTAAATGGATTTTCACACGTTTTATTTGGATTTGAGCCAATAATACATATCTTAGTCCCAAAAACTGGCATAAGATTTCATAAACAAATAAAATTCATCTGATTCAAATCCATCTAAAACCTGTTCAAATCCAGTTAAAACGTAGTGCCAAAAATATGACCTTCTAAATGCATTGTAGGGCCGCATTTGGCCCCCGGACCTTGAGTTTGACATGAGTGGTCTAGATCAAACTTTCTGTGAATGCAAAGAATCCAGGAGGCAGTACCAACATATTTTAAATAAATAATTCTGAAATGATAAAAATCCATATCCATAGTTAATTGTCTTTCCAACCTATTGTCCCATTGTGAATCCATTGTGAAGGTGTATAATGATCCTACCTATAGTCTCATAGTGTTTTTAGCATTAAAGAGACTGTATTAAACATGGAGAACTGTGGAAGTGTCCCCAGACTCCTCCGACGGACCACATTGTTGTGATAATCTCTCTCTAATCTCCATCCGCTCTGAGCTTTTTTCTTATACAAGCGCCACATGATTTAATCTCCATTTGGAGCTTAATGAGTTGTTGCATAAGAGCGACTTTATCATCCAGCAGCAATTACACTCTGCTGCTGTTTGTTTTCTCTCTCGTGCACAAATCAACACACCGATAAAACATAATAGATATTCAATAAATGTATCCGCCGAACTGTAATATTAATCATCTCCAGCAGGAATCATTTACAGCTTTTGGGCAAAGATTCTGGCAGAGATTCCCTTTTATTCTGTGATTTTTAATTGTAGCTGAGGTTTTCTACTTGATTGATTTGACCTCACACACAAAAAAACCTTTCCTTCTGAATTTTCCAGCTTTTGCTCTTTTCATTTAGTCCAACTTATGTAAGAATGTGCAGGTCACACATGTCAAATCTGGCAATTATCTCCGTCTCGTTAAACATTGTGTGACTGAACTGCTAATATTGCCTTTTCTCTTTTTATGTTTTCCTTTTTGTACTGTTCTGTTGTGTTAAAATACATATTTAGCACCAAATATACACTCTCTGTTTTATCGGCAGCCATTACTTCCTTGTTGACATCAGTGTCGACCAATGGGAGCGCTCCTTTTTCTGGAACCGAGCTGGGATTGGACAAAGCTTCCTTTCCAGACTAAAAATTGTAACCTATTAAAATCCTTGATAATAAAGCCAATAGATCACATCCTATGGTCTCTTTTTTTTCCCAATACACTATTGATTAAACACACTAAAGATGAGCTGGTCTTTGACTTTCTTTTATCAGTGTTATTAGTTGTATTTATTTTGATCTATTTTATTGTTCTTATTATTTTTATGTCTTCTTTGATTTGTTTTTTGTTTTCTTTTACTTCTACCTTCTCATTTTAGTGCACTATACTGAGCCTGTGAAGCACTTTGAGCAGCGATGGTTGTTTTAAATGTGCTTTATAAATAAAATTGACATTGACATTGACATAAACAGTTCTTTTTCTTTACAAATTAGAAAATTGCTACTTCCTATTTAATTAGACTTGATTTTGTGACTTTGAGTTTAGGGCAATCAGTGAAAATACAACTTTAATACAAATTTACATGCAGCATTGATTTTTTAAAGATATTTATGAGACGTTAACAGTCCCATGTGAGTTTTACTGCAGCATTTGCCTCCTTCTTTTCCATTATTGACTTGATGCATCTTTGAAGTGCTAGAATAAAGCCTGTTAGGACTATAAAAATGTAAAATGTATTTAAATAGGTTAGGTTAGGTGAGGCAAACAGAGTGTGTTCAACCTGCTGCAGGCAAAAGGAGCAAGTATTATTTGTTTACATAGACATCTAGCTAATCATTATGAAAGAATATTATGGATATTTACCTCAGGCTGTAGCATAATCCTTTACAACTGCAGTATATTTCACAAAATACTCCACTATCACACTCCCAGTTTTATATCTACATGTAAAACAACTTTCCCAGACAGAAGTTATTACTCGTTTTATGATTTGAAGGCTGGCTGTGTGTTTTATCGTCAAACGTTGATGTAGTTTAGCTTTGATAAAGGTGTGTGTTCTGGTTAAACAGCACGACCAGACTCTGACACGCTGTTAAAGCTGACGGCTGATCTAAAAGTGTGTGTCCTTGAGGAAGGCCTTGGACTTTGGCTCATCTCTAACATTGTTGGGATTTATCACCTTCCAGAGGCTGTTCGGGTTTGAAGGGAGCGTCGGCGGCGGTGAGGCTCCCGGTGGAGTTTCCCAGGAGGTCGGGAAGGGACGAGGACACCGACACCACCGAGGGTTTCCGTCTCCATTTTAACACTGAGGGAAACTCGTCCACGACGGGGAACTCGTCTGGAGCCGGGAACTCGTCCTGAACAGAAACAGACGAAGCAGAATATAATGACGTTAGACATTACGCTTTGTTCAAAGTTATTTCTGCTTCAAAATGTAGTAATAAATAAAACAACAATATCTCAAAAACTGTTGTTCTAAAACTGTGGTACTTTGGCTTTCTGGACTGATCCTCAGGGAAGCCTCTGAGGTTTTTATGATTAAAATGTGAAAATATTTGGGAAAAAAGTTGTTTTGAGAGTGAACAATTATCTTAAACACTTCTTACGTTTATCTTTGGATTTTCTTGGTTGAATGATGGGCTTAGACAAAGTATGTTGAAAGCTGTTTTGATATAGTGACTCAATGGGTGTTTTTTTCCAGGAGATAAAAGAGAAAAATTGATAAAATTCATAAGGAATGGAATTGACCCTTGTTTAAAATACAGTATTCACACAGAATACAAGAACTACACTTCTCTTTGTACTTGTGTATCATGTCACTAGCAGAAACATACAGGCACCATCATTTTATTTTTGTTTAGATTAGTTTATGTTAAAGGGGACAAGGTAATTTCATAAAACACAAGATTAAATATACGTTTAAAAAGCCAGAGTTTAGCCAAAAGCTTATTTTTCATCTGGAGTCCATTGTTGTCCCCAAATTAATTGTGTTGTCTCCTATTTTCCAATTGTTAGAACCATTCCCATTTTTAATTGATGTTTTTTTTGGTCAGTATAAACACATTAATAAACGAATGCATTAATAATAACATCAACAGTTCTTATTAATTGATAAGCCTCTGAATACAATACCAAACACTAGGTGGTGCTTGGGGAGCCAGATATTCTCTGTGTTTGAGAATCACTGTTATAAAGAATAGTGGTATTTTAAAGGTAAATTAAAAAAAGGAGAGGCCCAAGCAAGAATCCTTGGGGAACACCATAAAGTAGTCATTAAAAAGACATTTAAAAACACAAAAATGAGCTGTTTAGATTGAAGAAAGAAAGCAACAGAATAACTTCCAGTGTAGCCTTGTGTAAATTATTATTAGTAGTCACATTTTAGAAACCTATATCTTTGCCATGATAAAGATGTGAAAATCTGCATCAACACTACTCTTTTTTGTACAAGCGCTTATATATTCTATGTATTTTATTTTAAATTCTATCCGTGCAGCCTGTTTTTGATTTTAGACCGACCAGAAATCAAAAACTGACTTGGAGTTTCTGGCCTCCTCACTCTCCTCCTTCACAGAATATATGAACAGCTACGGTAGCCCTGGAGGGACATGCAGCTGTTCTGATGGCTATTTCACATAAAAAAATGTACTTTATAAATGTGCTAACCCTTTATGCCGGAATACGTCCTTCAGCAGTGCTCAGTTTGTCTTTTCAGTGCAGCTTTAGGAAGTAATGGAAGCAGAAAAGCATGAACAAGCAATCTTTTCTGAGCTAAGATTAGAGCGCGATCAAGGACGAGCACGTTACGGGACAGGCCCCGATTATTCCTGTACACAAAAGGCGCTCTGTCGCAGGCTGAGGGTAGCGTGCACGCTCAGACAGAAGGAGACCTGACAGCTCTTTGATAACATCTCGCCTACTCCGGGGGATTCATTCAGAGCCGGGCCGCGACAAAGTGATCTATTGATGGAGCCGGAGGAGGAAGGTAAGCCGTTCAGGTCAGCGCTGGATGTAAGTGAGAGGTGTGAGGTAAGCCCCGTCTTAATGAGCCTTTTAGCTCCACGTGATTTATGAAAGCACATCTGAAAGTCACTGACCAGAGACAGAGTGGGCTCCTCCAGGAACTGCTTCAGGCTCAGACTCTTCCCATTGACCTGTAATAAATATAAATAATAAATATGAACATGCAAACTGACTGATTGTGTGTAATTATAAATATTTCAGAACATAATCATTCTAATATTGAGTATACTTAATAGCTACAGGATATTAACTTCTTTATTAAAGGCATTTTGTTTTTTTGCGACTAATTTATCTGTTTATTTAATAGTTACAGTAAAGATAGAAAGGAAACAAGAGTGAATCTGACTCTGTTTTATTGCCAGTAAAGGTGAAAAGGTTCACACAGTGCTAGGAATTTGTTTAGATTAGATTAGACTTTATGGATCCAACAATGGGGAAATTCACACGTGAGGGCAGTTCAAATATAGGGCAGAAATAGTGTTGGAAAATATAAAAAGAGAGCATGCAGTAAAAATATACACACAGACTTTAGAATAAATTTTAAATGTGGAATATTTTGGGCGTATTGGTGCAAACACGAGATGAAAAATAATAAAGATACATTGGAATAAACTAGGAAAAATACAATAGAAAAACATGTGGTCGCTGTCCCAAGTGGCACATGCTCCACCAGAAACAGACATAGAACCACCAAGGTTCCTCCATTTTAGTTTTAGAAATGCAAGAGAAGACGTAACATCTAATTATTCTTGCTTTATACACCCTTTTTGTGTTTGTTAGCTGCAATACATTTTCAAGTAGCCTCCAAATAACAGAAATTGTGCAAAAAACAAGATGGTTTTGGCAAATGTCGCCAAAAGAAAACGTGTTTAATGTCAGAACCTCGAGAGAGAACATCAGACACTGACTCCATCTTAAGCTGTTTCTTAAAACCAGGACAATCAGTCGCTAATTTTACCGATGTGGTTCTTGGTTTGGTAACCATAGTAACAAAGCTTATTCATTCTAAATTAAACATTTCCAATCTAATGTATGTTTTTTTTTCTTCCTTTTTTTAGTTGTATTGTGCTCCTTTCTCACCAACTCTAAGAGAATAAAACCTGTGAGTTCAGTTTGTCATCTAGAAACTTTTTATTTTCTGCTTTTAGTTTGCTCGAATGAATAAAAAAGTCTGATACTTTGGTCGACAACACTGGTATTTTAGGTTTTCCAGGACTTGTAGGAACCCTGATTATAATTATACTGTGATAAATGTATTGTGGATGAAATGATAAGTGTCCAGACCTGTAGATGTGTGCAGATCCTGCGCAGGACGTCGTACACACTGTCTCTGGAGAGCAGCGACACAAACACGTACTGGAACAAGACACAAACACAATCAAATGTTACAAGCGCGTCTGCTAAATTGATTCAGTCAGTTTATATTTAACCAAAGACCCAAGAATAAGATATGAGTTCAAATATTACATCTGGTTTCCACCCGAACAATAAAAGAACAAACAAAAATGACATTACAATAATCAACAGTGTCTAATCATTCTCAAAAGCAGAGCCAGATTGATTTGAAAGCATTACTCTGGTGCACAAAGAGGATATTTCTAATCACATTTTCATCCAATCGTAACAGGAAGCATTCAGAACAGTATTTGGATGAGCGCTTAATGAATATGTGACCTAGAAAACAGTTCAGAGCATCACAATGTTCACACCAAATACCACCAGAAAGTTGACTATATATACAAATGTACAGGAAAGTATAGTAAAGCTTTAGTTCAAATGTCCTATAAATTGATAGAATGTGTATATATTAATGTTGCAGGTGAATATCAATAAGTCCCAGATTTGAACAGCTCCTTTTTGAATGTTCCACCTTTAACCAATCGTAATAAATCGTAATAAACAAAGCAAAGACTGTCTGTAAAAGAAAATTGCACAGTTGCCTTGGTTACAGCAATATCAACCAATTGAAAATCATCAAAATGCTTCTCAGGTCTCAGCCCAAACGAACCTCAGTGTGCACCAAACATGCTCCGAGACCCTTTCAAAACACAGATCTCAGGGCACTTCCAACTGAACTCTGGTACAGTTCGATTAAAGTGTGAACCTCAGATGAGTCCAAACAGGAAGAGAGACATAAATTAATGACAAAAGCAACTCAAACAGTATTTTCCAACTAAATAAAATGAGAAGAGGGCAAATATGAAGCACTGAGAAATGCCTTTTTAGCATTTGGGCTAACAGTACCATCAATATGTTTCTTAAAAAAGGCATGTTTTTGTTGTTTGGTGCAGTTTAAAATGCACTGGACTGGGCCTTTTTGCTGATTAAATAGATCGTTTTCTGTTTTGGTGTGAACTAAATGAAGCAGAATCTAAGTGAGTTTGAGAGCCACTGGTTTGGAGTGATTTTTCATTCAATTTCTTACAAATCCGTGGCAAATAAAACCTTCTAATCTCATCTGCTCACTCTGTCACAGTCTTTGAACTCTTTACCTCAGTCCCACTATAAGCAGAACCATATGTCAGAGCGATTATATAAAATACATGACATCATTGTGCAGACTTAGAGTTCAGACACACAGCTCTCCGTGAGTCTCGCTGGTTTTAACTCTAAAAACCCTGAGTTACTCCCAAATGCTGAGCAGGCGTTTTGTGTAATGTTTAACCTCTAAGTCATTTATTCACCAACAATCTGCAAAGCTCAGAGAAAACAGGTTTATGGGGTATTTGTTCTCGTTTGACCTGCTTATTCCCATCAGTAATATCAAACTTACACTACTCATTACATTTAATACACTTAATTATTACACTTATTACACAACACAATACAGACTACTATTCACATGTTATTATAGAGTGTTGTTTAAAGGGAGAGCGCAGTATTTCCTGTTGTTTTTCTAATTTATTTCCTACAATAGATGGTTGTCAGCACACTCCAGGTTTGGAGAAGCAGACAGGAGCTAAAATTATATAATGCTGTAAACTGGGCCAATAAAACTCATTTAAAACCCTGACCTACTTCCATGTCTTTTAAATGTTTAGATAAAGAATATTTCTACAATAAAAGCTTTAGACATGTATATATTTAATTTAGTATTTTGTAATTTTGTTTTTTTGTGTTAAACTATCTTATGGAACCTTACAACCTTGTATTTTACATTTCAATTGCAAAAATGTCACAAAATCACCACAAAAATGGGAAAAGGGGCTTTTTTTTATAGTAAATGTAAACTCTTCCTCATTCGGTGATTGACAGGTGTGAAGGCCCGCCCCCTTTTATTACAGACTATTGGGGCTAAATATGTTCAGCCCAGAGGCTTGAGTTTGATCAAAACACAGATGAACAGATTAACTGAGCTTCACTGAAGAGATTGTGAAAGAAAGAGCAGACTTTTATCAATTATTTAACTGTTATCAACTCATTTTATTAGCATTAGTTGGGATTATTTTCTGTTTTTAGCATTAGCACCAGAAAGGTTGATGAGAGCTTCAATAAAGTCTTGTCACTCTTTTGTAACAACCATTATTTTGTCATTTTTTTACTGTGTATAATAGTTACGGGCCTAATTCTGTGAGTTTGTATGAGATTCTGACATTATAATAGCCACAGTATTTTTATAGACTCTAATTATTTTAATTTAAGGTAAATGGATGAAGCAATTATTTCACTTGGGTTTGTTTTGTGTCTTAAGGCATGGCTTGAAAGTAACATTTCTTGTAGTGGCTTATTCATTATCTTTCCAACACCTTCACAGAGGCTTATTTCTTTGCCCTTTTCCTCATTTTCCCAAAAGCTGTTACAACTGTCTGACTTAAATCTTGTGACGTGTCTAAATTACTGTCAGTTTGATTGTTTCGTGGCCTTGTCTTTTCATTGTGACATTTTGAAGCCGATGTCTATCTTCAGATGTGGTTAAACGAATGTCATCACCTTAAATATCTTCGTCTACGTCTCATCTTTCTTTCGTTGTGGATGTGTTTACCTTCTGGCCTGTGTCGGTGGTGATGGCTAAGCCGTTGGGCACGAGGCCGGCCGTCTTGTGCTTTTTAACCAGCCTCACAGAAACCACAGGAATAGCCACCTAGACGAGACAGACAAGACAATTATTTACACCACATACGTCAAACTCAAGGTCCGGGGGTCAAATACGGCCTTTTGCAATGTTTTATGTGGCCCTCCAATACATTAAGAAGGTGATATGTTTGGCTCTAGGTTTTATTTAATGAGTTTGAGCATGTTTTAGATGGATTTGATTTTTGCAACAAAGATAAGTAAATAAATCCTGTTCAAATCTGTCTAAAACTTGCCAAATCCATCTTAAACCTATTTAATTTAACCAAAACCTTTTAAAATACATCTAAAATCTGTTGAAATCCAACTAAAACCTGCTGAAATCTGACTAAAACCTGTTGAAATCCAACTAAAACCTGTTCAAAACTGACTAGAACCTGTTTAAATCCATCTAAAACCTGTTAAAATCTGAGTAAAACCTGCTGAAATCTGACTAAAACCAGTTGAAATCTGACTAAAACCTGTTCAAAACCGATTAAAACCTGTTAACCATCTAAAACCTGTTAAAACCTGACTAAAACCTGCTGAAATCTGACTAAAACCTGCTGAAATCGGACTAAAACCTGCTGAAATCGGACTAAAACCTGCTGAAATCTGACTAAAATCACTTGAAATCTGACTAAATCCTGTTGAAATCCAACTAAAACCTGTTCAAACCTGACTAAATCCTGTTTAAATCCATCTAAAACCTGTTAAAACCTGACTAAAACCTGCTGAAATCTGACTAAAACCAGTTGAAATCTGACTAAATCCTGTTGAAATCCAACTAAAACCAGTTCAAAACCGACTAGAACCTGTTTAAATCCATCTAAAACCTGTTAAAATCTGACTAAGACCTGCTGAAATCTGACTAAAATCTGACTAAATCCTGTTGAAATCCAACGAAAACCAGTTTCCCTTAAGAGAGGAAATGATTGTTTGTGTGATAACTTTTGTAAGACTGAAATGATAAAATCTAACATTCAGAATTTAATAAAAGCTTCCAAATGTCACCATCTTCGACCTCTGAAATGATTCTTATTAACTTTTGCGGCCCCTCACCGTCTGTGATTTTATTATTTGTTTTAATATGAAAAGATGACAGTGATATTTATTTGAGCAGATGGAAATAAAGGCAGTGAAACATTCCCGAGAAGAGCAAGTCAGACGAGAAACGTGTCTTGTATTTCAGTCAGAATGTGAGGAATGTGGTCTGAATAAGCAGCTTATTGTCGCTTCGATTTCGGGAGCGCTCTCGGGGAAGTGAAGGCACCACAACAATGCACCGCTTCAGAGAATAAAACTACTCCGCGGTTAAGGTTAAACGAGCGGCAAGTCGACCTGTGTCACTGTGACTGACTCTGAGACGCTCTGTGACTGATCGCCGAGGCTATTAAACGTCAGCTTGTCCAATCAGCTCGTCGAAACGGGACGAGGCGGCGGTCCGGTTAAATCTGAAGCTCGTCGGGTCTGTCGGTCGTACCTTGATGTCTTTGCCGAAGAGGTTGGCATAGAAACACAGCCAGTGTCTGGAAATGTAGAGGCGACCTTGAAGGAGAATGTCTCTGAGAAGGGCACAGGAGTACACTGAAACAGAAAAAAACAACGTCAAGAAACTTTACCTTTTGTCTTCAACGTCTTTGGTTTCATGATAACATTTTAGTCCTTTTTTTGTTTTTGTTTCCGTCTGCTCAAGCTCTGACTCTGTATCTCCCCTGACCTCTTTTATTTCTTTGTGTTTATGAAATCATACACCACACAAACTGCATTTTTAGTTCAGTGCAATCAATGCTGGTACTGTCTGTCCCATTGGGGGAGTGGGTACTTTTGAGCCCCCTTTTACACATGCAACCTTACCCAGCAATGTTCCTGCTTTTTACAAGTACTCAATTCCTCTACTTGAGTAAAAGTACAGATTAAGAGGTAGAAATGTACCCAAATTAACGTAAAAACTTGATTTTAAATGTACTTTAAGTATAAAAGTATTGACTTAGGTGAAGTTCCGGTGTCTGTTTAATAGTTGGACAGATCACTGCGAGGAAAAGCTACTTGTTTAATGCTGCGTTCATGTTGTTAAAGGTTTAGGTACATGTTTATGAATCGATTAAACATTTAATTTAAGGTGTTGCACATTTTCAGCTATTTTAAAAACTCAAACTTACTTGTAAAGCAAATGTAAAACTGTAGTAAAGAAGAAAGTACAGATATTTGCTCTAAAATATAGTGGACCCTCTTTTAAATCGACAAAGTACAGATACGACTTGAAAATTGTCCAGTAAAGACTCCTTTCACGAGAGAATAAATCATAAATAATGTGTTTTCGTACCTTTCATGAGGATCTCCTCCTGGGGCACACACTGGAACAGTTTGTGGTACTGGGAGTTGTACTTGCTGACAGTCTGTGCAGAGGGACAGGGCAGAGTCATGAGCAGCTCCTTGGCAGAGCGGCCCGCCTGCACCGCAGCGGACCCCCCGGCGCTCGTCCCGGCCCCGCTCGCCGCCGACACCAGCGAGTTCTGCACCAAGCTCAGCACGTTGGCCCCGTACATGCACACGCACTCGCGCACGTCCAGGGCCTGGAGCAGACTGCTGCAAGACACACACTGTTCCCTGGTCCCGGTCAGTCCCAGGGCCGTCCCGACGACTGCTACTCTACGGGACGGCTCTACTGCGGCTACGGCTAAGCTACGGCTACGGCTACGGCGCTAACTCCAGCAGTGTTGGGCAAGTTACTCCACAAATAATCTCTTTAATGCTTGTTTTTAAAAGCACATTGCTTATTATCAAAGGTGTGTGGGTAAACTGTACTTTAATCTGATAAATTATGACTTATTTAAGAGAAATAAGCTTCATGAGTTACTTTAGCGTAGATTTTATGGAACCATTTTGGATCAAACTCATTTGTTTCCACTCAGCTGTATCAGAAGCATCCATCTTTAGTAAAAGACCCATCAGACTCTACATTAAAGCCCTAAAAAAAATGACTCTCACTTGATAGAGCACATACTTGAGCGACCCGGGTTCGATTCCAGCTCAGGTCACATGCCCACTCTCTTTCTCTCACACTGTTTCCTGTATGTATACACTGTCTCTATCAAATAAAGGCAAAAATTATCAAAAAAAAGTCAATCAAAATGGATTAATGGAAACTAACAAAATGCAGTTTGGTTTTGTCTATGCTGCTGAAACAAAACTACACTTTTCACCTACAATATCCCCAAATAAAATCCCCAAAATTGCTCTGTTTCTCTGTTTTATCTTCTGCCTCTAATTCAATGTTGACAAACGGTGTAAAAATACAGACAATTAGAGCAATCCCACCTCGAGACCGCTCACAAACATCCACCGAATCCACCGAATCAATCAGAAGTCGCTCATGACTGTTCTGGAAATGCTAACATACGGCTGTACCTCATTAATTGCGGAGTAACTATTGCCCAACACTTACCTCTGGAGCGTCTACTTACAGCAGCAGCCTCAGTTTACAGTCGGACTAACGGCAGCTCCTCTTTCTCTTCTCCCTTTCACTGTTCCTATCACTTACACTACTCTTAATGACACAAAGGAAAACCAGACTGGGACTAATATTTATCCGTTTGCCTCCTCTGCTTGTCTTCTACACCTTTCGTAAACATTTCCACCTCCCGTTTTCTGTATCGCTCACTGTTTCTTTTCAGACACTGCCCTGGATCTGCTCCGTTTGCTTGTTTGCGGCTTCTGTTTTTGTCTTTCTATTAATAGCTCCTCATTGTCCTTCAACATACGGCGCTCGCAGCGGGATGCACTTGAACAACAACGAGCCGGTCCAGAAATGTTGATTTAAAACAATACGCTTTCTGCTTTCTGCTATCTGTCTGAATCTGGCTGGTGCAGCACGTGTCAAAGCTGCAGATTTTGACAAAAGTCAGAAGGGAGCTCTCCGGGGTCGAAGCCAAAAAGAACAACGTGGGGCAGTTTGGCAGCTTCACTACATTAGTCATCATTACAGGCCGCACCGAGTTACAGCAGGGGAGAAAGACAGGCTAAAATTAGGGCAACAATACGAAGCAGGGGGTAAAAATGTAAACTAGAGATATTGTAAAATCTATGTTAAACAGGTGACAAAGAACAGGAAGACATTACAGCCAAAACACAAAAAGAAGAGGGTTAAATTTGCAAAACTACTCCCTTCAGAATGACACAGGTCTGACTTTCAATGCACTCACTCTCATCGTGCTCCATTTAAACCAGACACGTCCAAAGTCAGGCTCAGGAACCAAAGGTGAGATTTTTTTGCAGCCCTCAGTGAAAAAAAGTAATGTTTATGGCCCCAACAGCAGCAGTTCTGTCACACAGCATTAATATACAGGTGCAAATCTATCTAAAACCTGCTCAGATCCACAAAAAACCTGTTCAAATCCATCTGAAACCTGTTCAAATCCATCTGAAACCTGTTCAGCTGTAACTAAAACCTGTTCAAATCCAACTAAACCTGCTCAGATCCATCTAAGACATGTTCAAATCTATCTAAAACCTGTTAAAATCCAACTAAACCCTGCTCCATTCCACAAATAAACTGTTCAGTGCCATCTAAAACCTGTTCAAATCCATCTGAAACCTGTTCAGCTCTAACTAAAACCTGTTCAAATCTAACTAAAACTGCTCAAATCCAACTAAAATCTGTTGAAATCCAACAAAAAAACTGTTCAAATCCATCTAAAACCTGCTCAGATCCACAAAAAATCTGTTCAAATCCATCTGAAACCTGTTCAAATCCATCTAAAACCTGTTCAAATCCATCTGAAACCTGTTCAAATCCATCTAAAACCTGTTCAAATCCATCTAAAACCTGTTCAAATCCATCTGAAACCTGTTCAGCTCTAACTAAAACAGCTCAAATCCAACTAAAACCTGTTGAAATCCAACAAAAAAACAGTTCAAATCCATCTAAAACTTGCTCAGATCCATCTAAGACATGTTCAAATCTATCTAAAACCTGTTCAAATCCAACTAAACCCTGCTCAAATCCAAAAAAAACAGTTCAATGCCATCTAAAACTTGCTCAGATCCATCTAAAACCTGTTCAAATCCATCTAAAACCTGTTCAGCTCTAACTATACCTGTTCAAATCCAACTAAAACCTACTTATGGAATAAGAATACCATCAGAAGACACTATTGACCCTTGGAAATTTCCCTCTGATCAAATGTGGCCCTTGCAGTAAAAGTTTGGACACTCCTGGTTTAAAAGGACAGTGAGGAAGTGACCTGATTGGTTTGTAACTTATTCAAAGCTGAGTTCAGGAAACAGAGCGACAGATTCACTATAAAATGTTGGAACGGCGTTTAAATAAATATTAAATGGGAGATGATTCTGTTGATCCTCACTTAAAGACGTCTGTAACTGTTTCGTCCTGTAATGTGTCACCTGTTAATGTTAATAACAATGTAATAACAGTGTTGAACTCACCGAGCCTCTGTAACATTTCTTCACGTCCTCATAAGAGAGGTCCTCGATCAGGTGGAACCTAAAAGAACACAACCATATTATATTAACATTACCAGTAGTAATTAATAAACATTAAAGGTACAAGCTGCCATCATTCGTTTCCTTTTATTAGAAGAACTAGAGCCACTTACAGTTTCCTTTTGGTGAAATCGAAGGGCTCACTATTTGTTTTTATGGACATATTGCTAATCAAACACCATTTAAAATACGGCACGCTAAAGTACATTTTTGCAAAATGGAAGTTCTATCCATTTACATCAGTACCCATCATTGTAGGCCCCATCATACTATGTTTAGGCTATGTTCACACATTTTAATAATTTTCTTGCACCACTTCTTAAAACCCATTTTTATAGACTGGTAAATATCACTATTTTATTTTATTTATTTATTTATTTATTTTATTTTTATTTTTTAATTTATTTTTTATTTATTTATTTTTTTTATTTTATTATTTTTTATTTTATTTATTATAGTTGCCTCTTGCTTATGTCACTGATTTTGCACAAACTCTTGTCTGATTGTTGATTAATTTTGCTGTTTTATTGTTTTACTGTACACATTGTTATATTGTTAAGCACTTTGTTTTTTAAGATTATTATTATTATTATTATTTTTGTCCACATAAAGCGTCTACCTACTAAAAACATGATCATATCCCATTTTTGGCCCAACAATGTGTATATGGGTGTAAAGCACTAACGCTTTATTCATATCAGACACATTCAGAGATAAAAATATGAGTGAACACCTGCTAAAGTTGGTTTGTGACGTGACATCCTTTACTTCAAACACATTAGAGCAAAAGACGAGGAGCAAAAAAGGTTTATTAAACAGAGGAAAATTGAAATAAAGGAGTAGTTTTGTTGCTGTAATAAATCAAAGACTATTTTTTATTCGAGGGAATCCAGGTGAGCTCTTGAACTTTTAAAATAATGGAAAAAGAGACACACAAACCACAGCAGCAGCCTTTATATTACATCACTCATTTATTTTTAGCTCATCATTTGGCAAATATTTGTCTTTTTGGCACCGTTTTTCTTATCAACACTCTCAAAAAGCACATTCCTGCAGTGATTCCAATGAAACCTGTCCTTAATCTTAATAAATACGTAAGAATCCAACAGTTTTTATGAATGTGCAGATCTATAAAGCAGCATAAAGGGTTATAGGAAAATGCCAATGATTAATCCCAGACGGTGAACCTCTGGACCAGACTGTGGAAGTCAACAAGCTCCACAGTGATAACATTTGACTCTGAAAGTTTCGCAGCGCTCCATCATGAGCCGGAGCCGTATCTGTAGCCATCGGTGTTCAGTCTCCTGAGTAATGCACGTAACAGCGCGAATCTGTCTTACTGACAGCGTGACAAATAGTCTCGGCCGGGTCAGCGCTTCCACGTGACAAGTTAATCATCAGTGTGTGAGACTATCACCGAAAACGCAGCCGGCTGTGGACGCCGAGTGTGTCTGATACAAAGACATGCCCAGGGATTATCTGCGTTGGTCTTTTTTTAGTCGTAACAACACAAGAGCGCACACACATGTTGACATTATACCATTATGGCCTCAGGAGGAAGGGCAGCAGATGTCACAGCGCGATACTCGACGAAAACACACGGAACCAGCAGCGCTTTATTTACAGGAGGCAGCAGCTGGAGACATATCCTGCTTTTACAATAAATATATTTAAATCAGTGTTGTCTTTTCATCCATGTATGTGTATATTAACAAAAGTAAATGTATGTAAAGGTGAAGTTATATGTGTGAAAAAAAACAAAAACAAGTAAATTGAGGTTAAAATTTAATGACTTACTTTCTATAATATACCATGTTTATATTATCTGGTCACACAAAGAAACGGAGGAAAGTTTTAAGCAGGTTTAGATAAAAAGTAAAGTAAACGTAAAAGTATGTTTATTTTGATTATTTTACTAAATGTAAAGTGAAAAAACAGAAGAAAAGTCTAAATTAAAGCAATATTTGGTCTGAGTTTGTCTCAAAACAGAAACAGTTCGAGCAGCTCTTGAAGGTTTTTGAAGGATCTGGACTAAACCAGACCATGTAATCCCAGACAAAACCAGACCAAACTGGACTAAACCAGACCATGTAATCCCAGACAAAACCAGACCAAACTGGACTAAACCAGACCATGTAATCCCAGACAAAACCAGACCAAACTGGACTAAACCAGACCATGTAATCCCAGACAAAACCAGACCAAACTGGACTAAACCAGACCATGTAATCCCAGACAAAACCAGACCAAACTGGACTAAACCAGACCATGTAATCCCAGACAAAACCAGACCAGACTGGACTAAACCAGACCATGTAACCCCAGACAAAACCAGACCAAACTGGACTAAACCAGACCATGTAATCCCAGACAAAACCAGACCAGACTGGACTAAACCAGACCATGTAATCCCAGACAAAACCAGACTAAACTGGACTAAACCAGACCATGTAATCCCAGACAAAACCAGACCAATCTGGACTAAACCAGACCATGTAATCCCAGACAAAACCAGACCAGACTGGACTAAACCAGACCATGTAATCCCAGACAAAACCAGACCAAACTGGACTAAACCAGACCATGTAATCCCAGACAAAACCAGGCCAAACTGGACTAAACCAGACCATGTAATCCCAGACAAAACCAGACCAGACTGGACTAAACCAGACCATGTAATCCCAGACAAAACCAGACCAGACTGGACTAAACCAGACCATGTAATCCCAGACAAAACCAGACTAAACTGGACTAAACCAGACCATGTAATCCCAGACAAAACCAGACCAAACTGGACTAAACCAGACCATGTAATCCCAGACAAAACCAGACTAAACTGGACTAAACCAGACCATGTAATCCCAGACAAAACCAGGTCAAACTGGACTAGACCAGACCAGACTGGACAGCATTCTTCTTTTATTACATTATCTTCACATCTGACTAAACCTTTGCACAGAACTTATGTTAATAATGTTACTGGTGTAAAAATCAAGCTGGCAGAACAACTTTTTCTAGCTCTGAGACTGAAAAATTTGAGTTTTCCTGAACACAACTGCAGCAAAAGGCCCCGACCGAGACTCTTTCTCTCTGTTAGCGTCGGTGATTGACAGTGAGCACAGAGCTGCTGCACCGATGTGAAAACACAGCTGGAGGAGACATTCTCAGAGCTCACTGTCAAGGATTAACTCACTTTTCAAACATAAAAAATACAAACGTGAAACAGAGGCTTGTCGATCTCGCTCTGTCTGACAGTCATTTAATAACACACAGTTAAACAGACTTATTTACAGACTAATAATTACAATAAGTGCTGTAACATGCTTTCATTAAGATGCATAATGTTGGATTTCAGCAAATAACTCACATTATTAAGAATCAGTTGAGTATTCATCATTTACAAAGCATTCATCCAACATTTATAATCACTATTACATTATAAACATTGTGAATACGAGGCAGACACTATGAGTTTATACTTCTTTCTGCTCCTTTTCATTCATAATATTTAATTTGAAACTGTTATAATTGTTTTTAATGAATGAAATAAACAATAAAAATGAAAAAAAAATTAAAAATGAAATGAACATTGGTGTCTATTGTCTATAAATTGTTGAATTAATTGTTAATTACACTTCTATAAATGCTTAACTACTGTTTTATTGTGTGTGTTACCAAAAAAAAGTTAAAGTAAAGTGCAGTTTACCGCTTTTATAAACCAACCAAGTGTTTTATTGTTATGGGACATTGAGAATATCTAAATCGCAAAGGCCAGAACTGCAATAAGATTACGGTATTTATCAAAGAACGACCATTCAGATCAGTTTTAACCAAATGAAAAAGTATCTTCTGTGAGATCGGTGGAAGAGTCTTGTATTTTGTGGAGAAAGAGTTGGATTTTACACATCTTTCTGTTTAAATAAGTATCATGGCTCATAAAGATTTTAAACTTAGAGTCTGACAAATCTAGTGTTTAGTAAAGCACCTTAAAAAAAGTGGGTTTAGACTCACGAGCACAAGGTGATGCACTTTAACTACACATTATCTCTACCAGGATAGATTTTATATGCAAAAAAAGTTGTAGAGTAGTTGTTCCTTTCACTTTACTGTTGCTCTCTTTATCTTCTTGCATCATTTCACTTCAGAACAGCTGTACTTTTATCCTCGACCAGATCCTGACCGTTTTATCCGCCTCTGAAAACGACCCTGTTGACATTTCTATCATCTAATTAACACACAGCGCTCACAGCCGACGGTGCATTAGTATTCTCCTTGAATGCGTCCTGTGGTGTGCAGCAAGGTGCCACTGTGCTACAGCAGAGCACTACTGGAGCCAGAGGCCTGTCAGAGTCTGGGTCTCATGAGACTTTCTGCTGCAGGTAAGATCACAATCAGCGCTGTCCCCGAACAACCCTCCGATCCTAACCCTCCTCCTGCCTCTTTCTGTGGAGATAATATCAGAGAGACTCACAGAAATCAAAGAACAACCCCAACTAATGCAAGAATACACTCACTAACTGTGTATAAAGACACGTACACTCACAATTTACATAATAAAAGACTTCAGAGTTCAAATTTCAGCACTTTTCAAGCACTTTCAAGGTGTGTTTTCATGTTTTTCAAGCACCTTTTACTCACTGTGGTAAATAACATGTTGACATACATATACTGTATGTAGTTTTTCTCATTTAAATCCATTGTGGCATAAAAAAGACTTTGTTTAAGTTGTTGAATACTTCAAAAATGAAGCAAAAGATGTTAATTTATCAGATGATCGATAAATAGAATAAAATAAGATGGAATAAAATAAATAAAATAGAATAAAATAATATTGGAATAAAATAAAATAAAACACATAACATAGAATAAAATAAAATAAAATAGAATAAAATTACATGGAATAAAATAGAATAAAATAAGATGGAATAAAATAAGATGGAATAAAATAGAATAAAATAAATAAAAGAATAAAATAAGATGGAATAAAATAAAATAAAATAGAATAAAATAAGATGGAATAAAATAGAATAAAATAAATAAAATGGAATAAAATAAATAAAATAGAATAAAATAAGATGGAATAAAATAGAATAAAATAAATAAAAGAATAAAATAAGATGGAATAAAATAGAATAAAAGAAATAAAAGAATAAAATAAGATGGAATAAAATAGAATAAAATAAATAAAATAGAATAAAATAAGATGGAATAAAATAAAATAAAATAGAATAAAATTAGATGGAATAAAATAAAATAAATAAATTAGAATAAAATAAAATAACGATGGAATAAAATAAATTATAAAATAGACAAAGTTAGATGGAATGAAATAAAAAAGCTGTTAATAACGCAAATAAGCTGTGCCGGCAGTAAATAGATAAATTAATAACAAAAGGTGCGTGATGTGCTTTGTACAAATGTGCAAATATCCACAGAGACTGGAGACTGGAAACTGGATGAAGCGTCCAATAAAATGAGAGAGTGAGTTTGTGAATTATTAAAGCAACACAATCAGAATTTCAAGCACTTTCAAGGACTTTATCCAAAATTTAAGGACTTTTACAACCTTGAAAACACTAGATTAGACAGATATAGACAGATTTCAAGCACCTCTGGGAACCCTGAGACTTGCCTAGACTCTGTGCTGGGGATAAATGGAGTACAATACACTCGAGAGCTGATAAAATATCCTGAAGAGCAGAAAAAGA
The DNA here is from genome assembly GCA_036850595.1 of Rhyacichthys aspro. Taxonomy (NCBI): domain Eukaryota; kingdom Metazoa; phylum Chordata; class Actinopteri; order Gobiiformes; family Rhyacichthyidae; genus Rhyacichthys; species Rhyacichthys aspro. The sequence continues at coordinate 3,485,708 of CM072150.1, read as the reverse complement.
CTGGGGTCTGACTGTTGCATTAATAGCCTGCAGCCTCTGTCCCCACACAACCCTCCGTGACTGTGCTGCTTCTTTTAATAGAGCAGATGTCAGAGCGAGTAACAGCGTGATAGAAATGTGAAAGAGATGAGGACGTGACAGTTTGGAAAGACCAGAGAGTTAAATGTATTAGACTTTCTTTAAAAAGGCTAATAAAACGACTGATGTTTGTTTATTAAAAATGACAGTTCAAAGCACATTTTTATTACACATATCTTCTGTAATTAAGTTTTTGCAAAGAGAAAGCTACTTCAGATGAAAACCTGAAGATGATTGGGTTCATTCTTCGTGGTTTAACGAGAAAACGAGCTTTCCCGATACTTAGTGGATTTAAAAGGAGCTACTTTTGACTTTTACTCCACGCATTTTAGAGTATTTTGGCTTTAAAAGTACAGGTAAATTTGAGTTTTTGAAATTGTTGTGAATGTGAAACACCTTAAATTAAATGTTTAATCGGTGCATGAATGTGTATTTAAACCTATAGCGCTGAGTTTTACGAAGCACACGTGAACGCAGCATTATATGAGTAGCTTTTCACACATGAATTACGCCTTAATTAGTCACATAATCAAGTTAAATACTTTAAAGTACATTCAAGAGGAAGTACTTTGATACTTTCGCTTACGTAAGAATTTTAATGTGATACTTTTACTTTTACTTGAGCACATTTCTTCCTCTTTATCTGTACTTTTACTTAAAGCAACACTATGCAACTTTTCAGGCTGTAAAAAACTAAATGAGACAAAGGCTATTGCAAAATTCAGATTTTTTCACAATTATCCAATAAATACTTCAGCTGTAATGTAAATTTATGTTCCAACTAGATATGTGCCCCACAAATCACAGTTTGTAGTGGAATATTCATCAAAACACACACATCTTGTCTTTAAAGGAGGGATTACTTTCCTTAGTGTCTATCAAGAAACCATCAACATGCATTTGAGGTTTATTGTTTATCATTTTAAGGATTTTAAAGCTCTGTATTTTAATTTTAGTGCAAAAAGTTACACAGTGTTGCTTTAAGTACTTCCTCAAACACTGAGCAAAATAAATAAAGGTTAAGAAGAAGGCATCTGGACATAGTTTTGAAGGCAGAGGATGAGCTGTGGTAATATATTAATGCAGAAAATGTAGAGGTCACTGCACACTTTTTCTTTTCTGGATTATTCCACTTAAAAGCTAAATATAATCGAGAAAACACCGCAGCGGGGAAACTGAGTTAAGAAGATGGATTTGCCGTTGTTGTTTTGTAGATAACGCCTAATGTAGTGCGTGATATATCGGGACCGGGACACGTCTCAGCTGTAAACAACACACAGTCACAAACAGCAGGCGAGCAGAGCATCTGTCACCTCCTCCGCTCTCTGACACTTCCACCCCGCCTGCCCCTTCTGCCCCTTCTGCCTCTTCTGCCTCTTCTGCCTCTTCTCCTCGTCCCGGTGTATTTTAACAGAATCCACAGAGCTGCAGCGCTTCTCTAATGATGACACTGGCAGCAGAGGTGCATGATGGGACAGAAATGTAGCACCATTTTTATTTTTATTTATTTTATCCCTCATTTTTTTGTTATTGCCTACAACTATAATAAAGTAAAACGTGTACGGTTATTTACTGACTACTATGACCGATACAACAAACAGTGTATTCTTAAATTAATAGTTTTTTATTCATTTAATAATAAACAAACTACTCATTTTTGTGAGTTATCCACGACTTTCACAACAAGGTCATTTTTTAAACTGTGAGAAATGTTGTAAAATCAAATCTTATCTGACTATTCTGACTATAAATGGGGCTATGCTAATTTACAAATGAATTGAATGAAATATATATCAAAATGGTGTATCATAGAGTATAGTATAGCATGGCATACTTTAATAATGTTTAGTATTGTATGTTACACATGTATTTATTTATTTTATTTTGTCAGACACGGATTAAAACTATCTGCAAAGATTTGACATTAAGTCCCCTGAAGTTTGTAATGCTCCTTAGAATAAATATGCTGATTAATACTCCTGTCAAAATAATAAAGGTGACATGTAATGACAGAGAAAGTCACTCAATTCAACAGAGTCTTATAAAAATGCAAAAAAAACTGCACTTTGCTGTTATTTTAGCTTTAATATTACTGGAATTCAACACCAGAATGGGGTCAACAAATAAAATATAGGATAAAAACCTCATTTAGTCTTCATTTTTAAAAATAGTGTGGAATATGTCAAAGTTTTTGTATAAATTGGACGCATCAGAAAACATCTACATTATACTGACTACACTGAGGAATATTAAAGAAAGACCGTGTATCCAAATATAATATTACTCAAATAAAGCTGCCATAAAACCAGAATGAATAGTTGTGTCTACTTAACATTCCCCTCGATGCTCTCAGTCTGAAAAGAAAATCTAAACAAAAGAGTCAAAGTCCGGCCATTACTTCTGGGTTTAATTGTACTTCACAAACACTAAATCCTGGCTGCTTTATCCAGCGTGTGATGGAGAGCGGTGCTGCTGAGCCGGAGCCTGCTGCTGGACGACTATAAATAGAGCGTGCAGTCCCAGGTGGAGAGAGTGGAGTGATTATTAAAAACACAGGAGGCTCGCTGGGGACTAAGCGGCTCTACGGTCCTGCTTTCACTCTCCATCTGTCTCTCGCTCACACAGGATCTAGGTCTTAATCAATACCGCCGCTCGAGCTATAGGTGAGCACCGAAAAGCTCGCAGATATTCCCCCGAGCAGCGGTAGAGGTGCCGCCGGAGCGATAGGACTGTAGCTTTTCACCGAGTAAACAAGGTCGAGGAAGGTGGATGTGGGGAAATGTCAAAGATAGACGCCAGATTAGTGTCAGCGGTGTTAGGTGTCGCTTTGGTTTTATTCAGATTTTAAGTGGAGTTTGGATTAAAAGACATTAAAGAAGGCCTTGGTGCTTTGGGTTCAATGTGTGTTACCCACGAGACATTCAGGCAAGAGGCATTTATTCACAAGCAGAGTGATGCAATGTGAGCACAGGGACATGAACTGAGGAGACATGAGGACACAGTAACATTACCAGCCTCGTGTTTTAATAAAGTGTAGTATGTATATAAAGTTATACACAATCATCTTTTGTTATATCTCTACTGAAGCTGGACAGCCCACACTAAAGAGAAGAGTTACCAACATTTAAAACATAAAGAAGTGAACATTTATGGATTTTATTTGAGCTGTGTTTATTGATGTTGGACTTGAGGGGAGTGAGTGTTTGGGGAAGAAAAAAGAGCTTTCAAAACTTATATGTTGCTATTAATTAGTTTAAAGAGGGAAGAAAATCCTCCTTTGTAGCACAAATCCATACAGTGTAATGTGGTATAGTGTAGTATGGTATAGTATAGTATAGTATAGTACAGAACAGTACATTTACAGTATAAGTGCAGTGTAGTGTAGCGTAGTGTGGTATAGTATGGTATGGTATGGTATAGCATAGCATAGCATAGCGTAGTATAGTATAGTACAGTACATTTACAGTATAAGTGCCGTGTAGTGTAGCGTAGCATAGTGTGGTGTGGTATAGTATAGTATAGTATAGTATAGTATAGTATAGTATAGTATAGTACAGTACAGTACAGTACAGTACAGTACAGTACAGTACAGTGCAGTACAGTACAGTACAGTACAGTACAGTGCAGTACAGTACAGTGTAAGTGCAGTGTAGCGTAGTGTGGTATAGTATGGTATGGTGTGGTATGATATAGCATAGCATAGCATAGCATAGTATAGAATAGTACAGTATAAGTGTAGTGTAGTGTAGTGTGGTGTAGTGTACTGTACTTAGCGTAGCATAGCACAGAGGAGCATAGTATAGGTAAAGTGTAATTATAGTGTGGGGTTGAATGTGTAGTGTAGCGTAGTTAGAATAACACAGAAGAGCATAACATAGATATAGTGTAAGTATAATATAGTGTTGTATAGCATAGCGTGGCATAGCACAGCACAGAATAGCATAGCATAGAACAGTAGAATAGAACAGAATCTCGAGCCTGTTTCCAACATTTGAAAGAGTGACTTGTTGTTAACCTAGATCTAGAACCTAGAACCTAGAACCTAGATCTAGACTGTAGTGTTTATCTTCATCTTTTAATAACTGTACCTCACTGTTGGAACCAAAGCTTAGAAACTGACCAGTTCAATACCAGTCCACTGCTACGAGGCTAAACTGTGTAGCTGTAATAATACAACAGATGTCTCCCTTGGAAATAGCAACAACTAAAAATCGAAGGTTTATTTTAGACATGTCGGGTTTTTTAAATCTGTAAAAGGTTCTATAATGAGCTTGAGATTGAAAAAAAACCCTCTATACATTACTCGACAGGAACAAGATTCAAGTGTCTGTGTTTGTGTGCGTCGTGCCTAGATCTCACTTAGCGCCCTTGGCTCTGAAGATAATAGTCAAACTAATTACAAGCTCAAAGACTCCCAAATTGAATCCAAAATTAGAAAGCGAACACCTCCCATCGGCGGCAGAGGAGCCCTGGACTCACAGTCAATAATTTAGCTGAGTAAAAAAGAAAATGGGACTGAGGCTCCTCGCTGAAAAGAACAGCTTCAAAAGGGGCTACAAACAGAGAGGAATGAGCTAAAACATCATCTGAATGACATTAATGCAAGTCTCATTCGTGATAATAACATGTTTGAGGCAAAAAGGGGTCAAAATAAAGACGCAGAAGGCAATTTTTATGTATAAAGAGAGATATTAATGGGCCTGCTTTGGAGTCGTTCCAAGTAATATGTAGTAAATATACGTGTCCTGTTGGAGTGGGCGGTTTGTTACGTAAGAAGGATTGAGACAGAGCGGTGTAATCCTGGAGAATCTGTTCAGGGATGGGATTTCACTCCGAGTGCGGTATGTGCTCAGTCAATGGAGAGACATGATTGCATTATATTCCTCTCCAACTCCCTGAGAGCCACATAGCAGCTCGTATAGATTCGAACAGACGCGTCTCAGCTGCTGCTCTTGACCTCTCCGGAATAAGCCGACAGATCGTCCTCTGCACACGTCCGCGGTTCATTAAATAGATGGATTTAAAGCGGTCGCATGTGCAGCTCCAGAACAATATCCAGCTGCAGGAACATGTGTTGTGTCTGCAGATCCTTAAAGGTTACTAAACTTTTGGAGAATAATAATGTGCAGGCATGTGGGGCTTCATGGATTAATAAAAAGTGCCACACGAGTCTCATTTTCAAAACTTAAAGGCTTGTCATTAACTCGAATAAAGAAGAGAGTAAATTGAAATCATGCAGCGAGTGGGAATCGAACCCAGAACCTTCTGTTTAAGTGTTATGCCCTGGTCCCAGCTTTTTGAACTTCAAATTAAGAGACGCTGGTGTTAAATGCAACGTAGACAGTGAATGCAATCATTTGGTAAATTAACGTTTTTTGGAGGGAATTTGAAATGAAAATCACATGAACAAGCACAGCTTCATAAGTGAACATAACTAATCAACTTCTGGTTATTTTCATATGGAACATGCAAGTAATTAAAGATAAGATAAGATAAGATAGGACTTTATCGAACCTACAAAGGGAAAATTCACTGAATTGCTTGTTTGTTGTTTTAATTTCTTCTCAGGTTTTAGATATAAGATATAAAAAAAACAGGGATTTGGACTCTTGTCACAGACTCCTGCTTCTCTTTTATTAAAAAAAAATAAAAACAGACCAATTTCTTCTCCACAAAATACTAATCCATTTGACCAAACTGAAGTTTAGAGTTTAGCGTTAGCTTAGCTGTGACTTCAGCGTCAGGACGACAATTATCTCCTCCTCGTTAAACATTACGTGATTGAATTGACAGTATTTATCTGTGTTTTACGTTGTCTCCCTTTTCTCTGTTGATGCTTTTCTTTTTTCAGCTGTTTCTCTGTTAAAAGACATATTCAGCTGAAAATACACTTTATCTGCAGCTATTAAACTTCCTGGAACGTCATGTGACAAGTGTCGACCAATGGGAGCGCTCCAAGGTTTTCTGTTCCTGAATAGAGGTTCTCATCTATTACAATCCCTTAGAATAAACAATAAATGTATAATAAAGACAGTTTTTTCACAAATTATTCCTTTTACTATAAACTATTTGGGTTTAAACACCAAAAATATCAGGTCCAGTCTGTTTAACATATTATAACACTATAAAATGCCCAGTTTGTGTCCATTGTTTCACTTCAAATAGATCTCAAATAAGAACAAAATCCAACAAACGTCCCGGGGCTGTAACCCGTGACCGTGCTCAGGATACAGATGGCGCTTGTGGGAAAAGCGGCACACACTGCTTTTGAAGGAGTTTGTGAGACTTGCCTGAAGTGTCCGTGTGAGTCGTCGTCTTTGGAAGGGTCCAGGTCCTGAGTGGAGACCAGGCCTGAGTCCTCGCTGTGCTCCTGCTGCTCCGTCATGCTCCTCGCCCTAAAAAACACAAACACACGGGACCCTCCGTCAGAACCAACAACACTGAGCTGCGGCCTGCTCTATGGACCGTTTTTATTACCACACTGTAATGAATATAGGCACTGGACGGATACCAGCTTCGAGAAAGAATGTGCTTTCGAAATGTCACTGTATAAAAAGCAGTAATATACCATGACATACTATTTATACCACTCTTGTAATATTAGCTAAACACACAAGACCATAAAGATTCAGAAGACAAGGTTTAACCAGAGCAGCTTTCGGAAAAATAAAATAAATGTGGAAGTGAACAGGCCTGACTCTGAAGGCTTTGTAATGACTTTGGGTGAAGTTTGGGACAAGACTGAGTGGCACTAATGGCTGCTGCTGTTCTTAAAGTGTCTCAGCTTAAGTCCTTTTTCTCAAATCACTGTTGACGTGGCTGAATAAATAAACCAGAAACGCCAAAGCCTTGAGTTCAAAACCTTGTCTTAAGTGTTGTCCTGGTGTTTTTCACTTAAAAACAGGGAATACTTTTATGTAAACAAGGTTCTTTTGGCCCCAAATTCCAAAACAAAAGGATCATTTTGTGGTAATGGGTTGGATTGAGGTAAGACTAAAGACAATTTATAATGTATGCTTTAAATAACAGTAAAACCCAACTCTACAAAAGGTGTACGGAGATTTAGAGGACATTATGAGAGAAAAAAAATTCGTTTGAAGGACTTTATTTGTCGATTATTATCATAACAACTGAAAAAATTGCTTTATTTGTGTTAAATTTACACAGAGATAAAAAAAATACTGTGCTAATGTGTCCCATATTTTCCTTCAGGGTCGTCAGAATCTCACTCAATAAATATAATATAGACTATATACAAATTTTAATTAATTAATCATACAAATTCCACAATAACATTCACCATAGTGGCTTGGTACGCACTAAAAAAAGAAAGAATAACAGCTCTATAAACATTTCACAGTAAAATATCACAGCAACAATTTCACAGTGAAGAATATATTTGTGATACTGTTTTCTGTCTGTCTTCCATCAAATAAAGGCAAAAAAAGGCCAAAAAAAGGTCAAAAAATGAATCTCCATCACTTCCAATGCTAACAGCTAAATTATAAGAGTCAGTATCACTATTGGATTTACTCAGGTTATGTTTGGACTTGTGCTAGCTGGATTTGTTGAGGCTTAAGAAGTGGGTTAAACTGATGACAGAGATATTAATTGCAAAAATAAACAATGTCCAGGGAGAGGTGCCACCTTTAAATTTTACTTTCACTTTGTATTTGACGTTACATGGTTTATATTTTATTTTATTATTACTATTTTGGGTTAGCCTACTGTTTGTCCTGTTGTTTTATTGTATTCATAATTTGATAAATCAATAAAATACTTAAATAACATAAAAAAAAGAGTCGGTTGCTATTCTTATATAATAAATACATTCAATTCAGTTTTGTTTATAGGTTAATATCAGAAAAGAACCACATTTGTTTACAAAAACCCAGCTGTGGCAAAAAAGAGAAACCTCAGAGAGAACCACAGAAGGACAATACTATAAATAAAGTAATAATATAAGTGACATTATATATATTCACGTTTATTTAGGTCAAAAAGTGCCCAGACCTTAATGTACACTTGTAAAAAAAAGGAAAAAAAGTCTGTTTACTTTGGCACAGGTTGGATTTAAAGAGAGCTCCTTTCAAAATGCTAATGGTCCAAACAAGTTGACTCTGTCTGCTAAGTCAACACGCGGCTGATGCAACGCTCAAGGACTGCTTGTACCGGCTCGTACTACATTAAAAATGAGTATTCAGCAGAACGGAGCTGTGTTTGTGCTTGTGTAAAAGGGGTCAGTGTCTGCTCACACTGAGAAGTACAGCACCGCTTCTTTAGAGGTTGTGCAGATGGCTGACCTATTGTACCAAGCTGACTCAAACACTGTGGAAAAAAAATAGACATTTGCAACAAAGTGACTTAGATGTAAACTGGAGCCACAGCTGCAGTGGAGAATAAATAAATAAGTCCGTGTAATGTTGGAGGAAACCGTCGTGGTTTTGTTGATGTAGCTTCACTGAACCACACTGTGTTCTTTTGAGACTTCTGACCAGTGTAAAAGGATTTATAAAAGTGAACTAAACAAAACTAACTTACTTTAGCTCAGAAGATATTTGCAAAATTTAATTCCACGTATGCAATTGATGCTGCAATTTGAGATTTTTACATTACACTATACAATAAGGACATTTTCCCAATATTTTCCGCAAGTATGAACACAACTGGACCAGACCAGGACTAAATGAGGACCACATTTAGACCAGGACTGTGACTATTTGTCCATGATTGGTCCAGCTTCAGTGTTATTTTTAGTGACATTGAAGCTTTTTGTCCCAGGTCCAAACAAATATCTACAAGATTCTTTCTTTTTAACAGTAACTCTAACACATGTTTAACTAATTACATAAAAACAAACTTATATAAACTACATTTGCTGATTGGGTTTTGACATTTACTAAATTTGACATGTATAAGACTAAATCTCTCAGTGTTTTACATGGTTTTACTCTTTGTTACCCCTTTTTTTATTTATTTTTTTTATTTAATTTTATTTATTAGATGTTTAAATTCTTTTATCCCTATTTGTGTGTAACAAATAAGAATTTCCCTTTGGGGTTAAATAAAGGAATTCTGATTCTGATTCTGCTTTTATTATCACAGACTCTCAGTGAAAATATTTCTCTTTAAGTTGGATACTTTTAACTTTTAGCCCTCTCTGTCTCTGTAGATCAGGGAGGGCTAAAAGTCTTGTAAAAAGATGCAAAATTGCTCTGGAGAACATCATTTGCATAAATCAACAATGTTGGCCTTTTTGTGTCCCACTGTTTCATGTTATTCTTTCTTGGTTTTTCTTTTTTCTTGTGTTGACACATCATCATTTTTTTGTTATATAAGACATTTTTCATAAACATCCCTGCAAACTCTAGCCTCATCCTGCTAATTTCAAGTTTCTCTTGCAAATTTGAGCTTAATTCTGCTAAATTCAGCTTCTTTTCTGCAAATATTATCACCGTCCACCAGCTGCAACGGCTCCTGTCATTGCAAACCCTCTCAGTTGTTAAGATGCACAACGCTGGGGCCTGTGCTCAGAGCGGAGATAAAGTCTTGGGCACAAACACACAGCTGCTCGGCGCTGTGCTGTCCTCTGGGAAAAGCGGACGTTGTTCCCACCTGCCCCGGTGTAATTACAGGTGCTGATGGAAATAAGCTCCTGTCGGCACTTTCCACACTATTATCTCTAATTGGCCAGAAGCTCGGCACCAGTCGCTGACCTGTTCAAACAACACGCACTTCCTGGTCGCGGGGTCACATCTGACGGTTTATCGGTGATCACAGGCGGCGGCGGGGGGTGCTGCCGGAGATAAGAGAGGGCTACGGGAGATCTTTCCACTTTCAGCCTGTCGTTAAGGATTCAATGAGGCCCAGGCGCTTGTGTTTATCAGAGTTAAAGGCTTGTTGTTGTGCTCTGAAGGGAACAGCGGGGTTGGACTGGTGTAACAGGGCCACAGAGGTCAGAGACCGGAGCACAGAGGAGGTGTAAAGACACATAATCCTGCTCTTTCCAGGAAGTAACTATCACGTAATTACTGAGATTGATCCGTACTCCAACAGAGGTAATGAGTAGTTACTGCTTAAACTGTTATTGTTTTGCATCGGCTCATTTTGCAGAGAAAAAGAGGTTTAAATCTCCACACAATCACATCTGCTCAACATTATTTTACTTATATTATTTTAAAATGCTTGTTTATTTTTACTGAGGTGATTTTAGATTCTGGGGTACTGTATTTTGATATTTTTTTTATTTTATTTTATTTATTTATTTATTTATTTATTTATTAAACCAAATAAAAAATAATAAAAATAATTAAACCAAATACATTTTTAGTTTAAATTGTGGGAAAACAAAAACTTCACTTCTGGTCAGATGATCAACAGATGAATTTTTTATTTTTTTTACAATAATGAAACAAATCACAAGTTTCTATATGTACGTAATCTTTGGTATTTTGATTACCACGCTATGATTATACAATACCACAGATTATTATTTGTATTTTTTATAATTTATGATATTTCTGTTCTCTTCTTTTCACTAGTCTGGTCTGTAACAAAAAAGAATTTCCTTTTGGGGATAAATAAAGGCATTCTGATTCTGATTTAGTCTGCCTTTTAAAACTAGAACCCAAAAACCATTTAGTTCTCACAGATCCTCAGATTTACCGCCTTAAGTCTGATTTAAAGGTACTTCTGACCTGCCACAACCTTAAACGTCTAGCTCTGAGTTCAGAATTAGACCTTTGCAATCCCACAATTCCCCCTGTCTCGTTAAATATTGCACAAAAGCATTGCCAATATTTATCCGCATTTTACATCGCTTCTCTTTCTTTATTTGTCTTTTTTGCTTGTGTAAGAGGATACAGTCCGAGCTGGAACAGACAGTTTTCCAGTAGGAGCAGCGACAGCCAATGGGAACGACCTATTTCCCCTGTGTCCTATGTCCCTTCTGGGCTACCGTAGCTGTTCACATGCAAGAAAATGAAAATTACACGCACCACTTCAGAATAAATGTCACTGCTAAATGCCCTGTAGCTGCACAACGGAGCTTCAGAGTAAGATTAGCATTTAGCCACAATATTAGCCTATATTTGCAAATCTGAAGATAACGTGGAGTTAAAGCACTAAACCAGTAAATGCTAACGTCTATCTCTAGTCTATGTATGTTTACCCGTTTAATAAACTGCCTACTCCAGCTTTATTTTACTCTAACAACTGTAAACAACTGCTTCATTAGCTACAAATAAAAACAAAGACACTCAGAGTTGTCCTTTGTGCTGGAAGTGTCCTGCGGCTCTTTCGGCCTCAACATTAGTTCGAAAGATGCCGCTCTCTCTGTCCTTTGTCTCGGTGACAGACATTTTGTTCCGTCACAAGACCTGTTCCAATCCAATCAAGCGTAATCTTGTTAGAGCTGGGGTCGTTGTTGACGAGGCGCTGCACTCTTTCAGCCTCTGACGCTGTTTTCCCATCGCCGGGAGTCGATGAGTGCGTACGGTCTCATCCAAATCTAGAGCATGGATTTTATGAGCTTGATACTAGTATAAGTAATTCAATAACATCCAAGGACGTACTTTATGCCATCATTAACAACAAGTAGAGCTGTTGTCATTTTATTTCTGTTTTATTTGATTTTTTATTTGATACTGAACGTCAAAAGTTATTCAAAAGTTATTAAAGATTTACAACATTACCCTCACAATTAAAACAATGCACTTTTGTTGGAGACTTTTTTAGTTTTAACCCTCTCTGTCTTTATAGACCAGCTCTTTACACAAAGTCACGTTACAAGACACAAAAATGACTCTGGAGCACATGGATAATTTGTCTAAATCAACAATAAAGGCCCACTCTGTTCTGTACAGTCACTACACTGTTCCTGTTTATCCGTTTCCTTAAAGCAAGGCATCACCGAGAGTAATATCCCTCCTTCCTCTGGTGATTATTAGTGTTTTTAGTTTGTCAGACTCATTATGGCCATTATTCAAGCTGCTCTGGAGCTAGCAACGCCATGAGCCACAACACAATGCACTCCACTTTTCCAACACTCGCTCTACGCCGTAAACATTTCCTCGATGTTTATTGAAAGTGCGCAGTCGTCTACGTAATGTCTTATGTTATGATATGAACAATGAAAAAAACGAGCACAAGGAGGCGGCCCTGGCAGCTGTGGTAAAGACCCGGGTTCAAATCTCAGCCGGGTCGTTTGCCTTATGTCATTCGCTCTTCTCTTTCACCCAATTTTCTGTCCAGCTCCTGCAAAACTATCAATAAAGGCCAAAAAATAACATGTCAGGTCAGTACAATGGTGCCTTTTGCAGCAATGTTTGATGAATTTATCAGAAAGTGACCGACAGCAGATCATTAAAGACATTTTGCTCAAAGAAAGACATCATTTATACACAGTTGTTACCAGGGCAACAGTCTTTTTTTTTTTTTTTTAGGTTTTACAAGTTTACCATTTTTTATTGCTCGTTGCCTTCAGTTGCTTAGAAACAAAAGCCACGTCGTTCAAAACGCAAAAGGGATTGTGGGTAATATCCTTCAGCGAAATCAGGTCTGATGCAGTGTTGTTGGAAGTGAGCATAAAAGGAAATGGAGTGAGAACAGAGTAGTCAATTAGTAGTATTCTGTAATGCTGTTGTTGTTTGTTTTGTGTCTTCTTCATTTCTCATTGTTTTCTTTAGTGTCATGTTGTATATTAAAAGGTAGAAGATTATAAATAACACTTTTTCTGTTCATACTTCAGTGCATCTACATACTTTGCTGTTAAGAGCGTAGGTAAGTGGGGCAGGGGCGGCCTTTAGACCTGAGACAGTGTGTGCTCTGCTTGAGTCCTCCAGAAATAACTCTCAGCCATTGTGCAAAACAGTCTTTGAAGCGTCAAGTGTTGGGAGCAGACCTCAAGGCTCCACATGTTTCCACTGAGGCCTAACGTAAGCTGCATTTTGCTATTGTTTGGGGACACTGTGGTGTAAGGTAGTTAGGAAGCACAAGGAGCACTAAAAGTTAAGTGTATACACGCATTTTAAGCTTCTAATCTATAAAATGCAGGCCATATAAGCAAGTTGCATAACGTTCCTCACACTTTTGCCTGTTTTCCTTTTAATAAGTTCCCAGCTGTAGCCTTTATATAAAAAATAAAAACATACACACTCAAAGTATTAATACAAACCAACACATTATTACAAATACACATAGTCTCTGCAAAGACCCTCATGTAATCACTCGTTTTTACCTTGTTATATCTGGATGAAATAAGCTACCCTTCCAGCACAGGGTTAATTTTTAGAAATTGCGTGAGAGTGTTCTCATTTGAACAGTGTACAAGCTCTTTGCATCTGAGACATCACACTTGTGCCTCAAGAGACGTCTTTGAATCAGGGACAAAGTCAAAAACTGGAGCTAAATACCGCTTTGAATCCCAACACAGAGGTTCCGCTTCAAAATAAAAGCAACCATCATTTGACACACCCGTAGGAGGCGTTAAAGAAATCAACTTTACATAGATTGACTCTTCATTTAATTATTTATAGACTATAATTATATAATAACTGCAAAAAATTAAGTGTAAAGCTAATTTCTGGTCAAATATTCCCCGAGCGGAAACACTTTACGCTGAAATCAACCGGATATGCTACTCTCGTTTCCGCTAGCTTAATACTCTTACCTGAATCTCATAGAAATACTGCACTTTTCTCGCTTTGTAGTCCCTCAGTAACTCCACAGAAGTGTTCAGGGGTGAGTTGCATTTGTCCCGAAGAGCATATCGGGTGTATATTTCGGAAAAGGCGCCATAAAAGCCCGGGTTGATAAAGTTTGAGGCGGAGAAACACACCGTGGCTCTCGCTGCTCGGTGTGAGCGCTGTGTGGGCTGAGCTTACCTCCAGCTCTGTGTTTGTGGACACTGCACAGGATTACACCGGCTCAGCAATTAAATACTAACTCTGAGGACAGCTAATCATTAGAAACGTGGATAAAAATAATGCTGGGCTACTTATTTTGCATTATTTTTATTTTATGTGCAGTTTAATGTGGAAGATGTTCCATTTCCCAACAAATATCTGTTAAAACACTAATATGTCCTAGTTTTGAACAGACCATGTCCCTATTGTCCCCAATTTAACAAAAACAAATCATTGCAATAAACTTTACAGCAATTTTCCATAGACTTTTGTCATTTACTGTAAATTATTTGTCCTTTTATGTTTTTTTTTACCCATAAACAACCTTTATATTTAATCTTTAAGGCTGTAGCTTCATTATGAACATTTGCTTCTATAATTTATTCAGGTTATGGTCTGAAAGGATCATGTTTTAAGCTTTTATAGTGGCTTATGTTCAAATACACCATTGTAACTCTAATTTTGTTGATTTAATACATTAGAATAACATTTTCTGACACATTATCTGTCAGTGGCTTTGTGAAAATAAAAGAAATGTGGAGATATAGTCACCCTAACTAAAGGCTAATGTCAATACAGTTACAGAGTTATTTAGTGTGGCCATGTGTCCCTATTTAATGTGGACATCCCACTTTGACAATCCCTGTCCCATGTCCCAACAAATATCTCTAAACACACATGTCCTATGCAGCTTTTCTATAATACACTTTACTATTCCATTAAATATTTAGAGTCTCAAAAACCTTTCAAAGATTTCAAAGAAGGAGCAGCAAACAAATTTAATTTCATAACATTCATAAAGGTAGAAATGTGTTCATATAAAAGTTGAAATTACAAAAAGATGGTACTTGGAAAGACTGATATTTTCTGGAGTAGTATTTGATGTGAAGAAACCTCTGACTTAAGGCTGTAGCTTCAATGTGAACACGTCCATAATGTTCTGAAAAGGTCATGGTTCTCTGGAGCTTTTTGAGTTACTTCAAATGCCCCAAAGCAGTTCTTATTTTGTGTTTACAGCTGATTTAAAACAATAATAACCTTTGTTCAAAATGTAGAAAAGATTTTTTTTTACGACTCATTTTTTCTTTTGTGAGTTTGTGGGAAAAAAGTAATAAAAAAGTAGTAAAAAAGAAATATGGTCACGCTAGAGTTATTGCATGACGTAGCTACATCTATAACATTTAAGAATAAGTTATTTATATTAAGGAAAACGTTTGGAATGATAAAAAGGTACATACTTTTGTTTAGCTAGTTTATTGTGGACAAAGGACAGTGCTGAATACTGTGGTTGTATGAAATTTGAATTAGTTATATGTGTGTTATATGACGATAACACAGGTTACACAGAAGGTATTCACATTAATTGTAGATATGAAGATGCAGAAGTTGATATAAAAGTGGTTAAATACAAATAGTAATACATAACAAAGTACTTTCTCCTGTCTGCTTCTCCAAAGAGTTTGCTAAAGAAAATGTTACCGCAGGACTTTGAGAAGGTGCTGCATAATTACTATAAATAAAACATGTTCAAAAGACCATCTGTTTTCTCTCACAATAATTAATAATCCTCCAGTTAATAAAGTGCTGAACAGCAGTGTGTGAACTCAGTCTGAACCTAACAATAAACTCTAAAGTGAAAGTACTGATAGAAATGAGCAGAATAAATGAGCCAGAAAGAGCTGCTGGGTGTTCTTTCGACTGTCACCATCTGCTGAATGACTGACTGTACGTTCTCATTCATCCAGGTAGTCATAACTGAACTGCTGCGTGTCCTGATGCCTTTAGCGACGTGTGATGAGGAGGAAGGAGCAGTGAATAAAGGTGTAACAGTATCTACAAACTGACAAACTTAAAGTACTTTCACTTCCAATTCATCAAAACAACTGGCAAAACCGGTTCTCACATCACAGTCAGAAGTACACACTTGTTCTCGTCTTTTTCCTCGGTTTAAATGCTTTGTTTTGGTCTCTGTATGTGTCTGAGATGCGGACTGACCTGGCTCTGGTGGCTGCTATCCTCTGGCTGCAGTTACCATGAAGGTGGCCGTAGTGGGGGAGCTGGTAGTATCTGTCCTGGCCCGGGGCCTCGTCCGCAGGAAGGGCCTTATGGCTGGCTGCGTAAATAGTGCATCCCATGAACACCTCCTGGAAGTCGGCCTCGGAGTCTTACAGCGGAGAGAGTGGAGCGTCCTGAAGGTGTGTTTCTCCGGAGCGGCCCGTGTTGTCCTGATGCACACAGCTGCTCTGTGGCTCAGCACGCTTCGCTCTAACCCCTCCTTCCTTTGAATCTGCTCCAGCCGGCCTGCCCCTCCCTCTCTCACGGCCCGGAGCGCACAGGATAATCAGATTTCACTTTTACACTCCACAAAATCATCCCCAGTGTAATCACTCTCTGTCACCGATGTTGCACTATGTTAATGCACGTGGCGTATTCTCGTCGGAGAGGCATTAAGGCCAGTTAAAAATACCCTCGCAGCCTGAGAGTGGGGCAGATGAAGTGCTGTGTGTGTGTGTTTTAAGAGAATGAACTGTCATTTGACATGATAAACATTCATCAGTGTGGAATATGTCTGAAAATACTACAGGTTCTCTTCATGTTTTGTGTTTATTAGTAGGAACTGATAAAAACCCATCAATCAAAAAGTATTGCATTTATAAAGGCTGCACAACTATATCACAAATTAATCATATTATTGAGATTGATGATATAAGAAAAGGTTAAAACAGTGGAAATGGAGTTAGTCTCACAGCTTTCTTTATAAAATCTGGATTTAAATCTGAACCAAACTGAGCCAAACTCTGCTTTCTTGGCAGAACACATGGGATTAAGTAAAGGCAAAAGAAAGTGCAAATGAGGCTGTCGATAATCTAAGCGATAATCTGGGTTTAAAACTGGACTTTTCCCATGACTGGCCTCTTTACTCATACTGCTCTCCTGTGGCCAACTTCCTCAGTGCAGTTTCTCTGTGATAGGTTCCAGGACACCGCTCGTTCACGCAGTTATTCACCACATTCAACTTTCTATCATTTTTACTATCATTTCTTGGTTTTTCTCTGACCTTTTAGGCAGAACACATTATGGCGACGGTGGCGTCAAAAAATAAAATACAAAAACAAACCAACAAAAAAACTCAAAAAGCAAACAGAGAAATGCAAAAACATGTTGAGAAACATAAAAAAAACAAGTGAGAAAAGAGCAAAAATGAACCGAAAAACTCAAAAAATGCAAAAACAGATCAAAAGCCGGATATAAATTGTGAAACAAAAATAAAAGTCAGAGCACGGAAAGGTTAGGACTTTAGTGCTTTATTGTGATGGGACAGAACAGAGCCACTTCCTGTTTCCTCTTCACAAAATGCACTTCTGTTTATGTAGTTATTGATATTTTACAGATTAACTTTATATTCTGCATAATTACAGAGTTCAGTTCCTTGATTGTGATTTTAAGAGCCCTTTTCTCTGTATATTTTTACTTTTTTTTTTGCTTTTCTTTGTGAAAATGTGTTTGAACATGTGTTTTTTGTGTTTTATTATTTAGTATGTGCTTTGTTGTTGTGACTTTCAGGACGACTGTGCATTTCTGTAAATAATACTTTTATACATATATTATATAAACTGAAGTTTGAACAGATGATAACATAACCCCATTTATTTTTTCCAAGAATATTCTCTCAAACCAGAACACATTAACACTCCTCGAGGCAGATTGTCTCATAAAAAGATTTATTTTTTCCAGCCCAAATTTACAAAGGCAAGTTACAGAGTATTGTATAAAAAAGAACCATGATAATGTACACTTTGCACAAACTCCTGAAGGGCGGGAGAGAGGGGCAAGAGGAGGAGGAGGAGGGGAGAGTTCTGGATCGCTCACACAGAAAGAAAAATGAAGACATTGTAAACATCCTTTTCCAAGCACCGCGTTGGCGCTTTGGGGTTTTTTCGTGTGACAGTAGGTGGGTCAGGAAAGAACAAACAAGCAAGTGTCTCTGCGTGTTCACAGAATGTTCAACTAGGCACCAAATTGAGACAACTGCTGGCCAATAAATATATCACCATGAAACAAATACAGTCCTGCGAAAAATACACGAGCCAAGCACTTTCCAATATGCTGATAGCAAACATGACTTCTCTGGCTTTTCATACACTTTTTAGAATATACGGGCGTCGCTTACTACTCTGATAACACTACTCTCTCCGAGCGGGAGGACAAAAGCACTTTTCACAACCATTGTCTGATAAAAACTAGATGCACGCGGTCGGCTGGTACTAAAAAAATAAAATAAAAATAACCCACGGACTTCAATGACAACATCACAGCTGCCTAGGTTTATACCCTTTTACAGATTAAAGTACAAATCAAAACACCAACACACTCCAACCGTAGATGCAAAGGAGTCGCACCGTCCTGGGATGAAAACCGGGATTTACTCGGAATGTCCAAAAAGAAAATAGACGATGAGCTGTGAATCTGTCTAAAGGGGCGGCCGGGTCAAACAATACGGGACCGACACATTTCAAAACCAAAAGAGATGAAAATGTTGTGATGGTGCGTTGACCTGTAACAGCAAAGCCAATGGAAATAGTGTGTAGTGCTTGTAGTCGATACTGAACGCAGATAATTATGAAAAACAGCTTAAATAAGGTTTCAGGTGCAGTGGGGATTAATCTGTGTGTTTATTATTATGACAATACTATATATTTGGGGAATTTTACCCATAAATAGGCTCTTTTCTTTACAGCAGCAAACACAGATGCGTCTCAATGTTTAAATCTAAAATAGAAATGCTGTCAAGTAAGAAAGCTTTCAAAAATCTTAAAAGTTTCATTTATTTTTCATTAATTTACAAAATGCAAAGTGAGTGAACAAGAAGAAAAATCAAACATTGCCTTAAAACAGCAATAATCTTCACTTTTTTTAAGAGTTTAAAAGAAAGTGAGTAGGTTTGAGGAGCTAACCACAGATGTGTCTTCAGGTTAATCCCAGACAGAACCAGACCAAACCGGGCCATGTAATCCCGGACAGACTCTCTGAAGATAGTTCTTAATGATACTGGCTTTAATTTTGGCATCACTCACTTTGCGTTTAGTCAATTTTACACTTTTAAAACTTTCTTACTTTGCAGCGATTCTCGACACCTGCGTATAAAGCCTCGTTTCCACAGGTTTGGTTCGGGTCAGTACGGGTCGGTTTGGTTGAGACTGTTTATTCCCATCTTCCTCAACATTAAATTCATATCTGCAGCAGTTTCCTCTCATTTAGACTCAATATTTGAGTTTGTACAGGTTCTGCTTGTGTTTAATGCAGTGGAGACGATAAATACGACGTTTAAATTCATAAAGACGACGTTTAAAACCACGAACGCTAGCTTTGTGTCGGGAAAAAGTACGACATTTATCACGTTTTCTGTTTGAATATGACGTTTATCACAAAAACAAGGAGGAATTTACTTGAGAAATATTTACGTTTAATGTTTTTTCTCATTTTTGCTCGAGTGAGGATCATCTAACGTAGTGTTTAGCTCCACCTTTTTCAAACTGTACTATGAAGTAAACCCCTAATTGATCCTGGAAACTCACCAGAACTGACCTTAACGTCCCAGTGGAAACGAGGCTTAACTTTTGCACCGTAAAGTTTGTAGTCAGAGTGGAGCAGTGGAATATCAGGTCTACGAAAGTTATTCTTCCTTTTTCGTGTCAGGAACCAATCTTATCGACTTTGAAGCTAAATATTGTATAAATATAAGGCTGTGATCAATGTCCAATTCCACCCACTGCTTTAGCATCTGCTCCTTTCTTTTCACTCTCCATTCTCTCCATGTGAGTGTTTGATCTGCAGTAACACCATTAATAATGCACTATGTAGTCGACTGCCACGAGCTGAAATTCCAGCACAGAGAGCAACTTGGCAAAAAGGAAAAAATGTCTGAGGTATGAGGCTTGGGTTTTTGACCGACCGGAGGAAATAAAGCCTCGCCAAGTGTGTGCAAGTCATGGTGAAGCCACATGAGCAAACTAATGTGCCTAACCCCAAACCGGAGACGAGAGTTCTATTAAAAACTGCTAAAAATATCGGTAGAGAAATATCAATTTAGAGATCTGTGGCTGGCTTTTTGCACAGTGGATGTGGACAGACAAACCTGTATTGCTTTAAAAGAAAAAAAAGAAACAATGACAGCCATAGATCAAAGCACATAATATTACAAGCTGCAAAGGCTGGATGCTAATTTACATTTAGACTCTATACACAGTTGCCTGCTGGTATACATATAAACAGTTATGCACATACTGTGGGCTAAAGGTCTATGTTACAGCAGAAAAAAAAATATATAGGAAATTTCACATTGTTCAGTGCACAGTTGTAATGGTGACCAGATGTATCACTTGCTCATATGGCTTCAACATTTTCTTTTTTTTTTTTTGACAGATGTGATCCTAAAAACAGTATGAGAAACATTCGAAAAGAACATGATATGGAGCAGAGCACTGAACGAAAACATATCAATATAGTGTTTAATCTCCGTTGAGGTGTACGCGGTCCCTGAACACGAGTGAGACTTCACAAAAAAAAAAGATGGGATTAAAAATGGAGATGGAAAAAAAAAATGAAAGTTTCAGTCTCGGGCTCTCAAAGTCTCTGAAGAAAGCAGCTGTCGCCATATTCCCTCTCCCCACGAAATACAGCCAAACGTTTGTCAAGTTAAGGATATACTGTCGTGTCGCGGCGTAACATCAGCCCACACACTTTAAATCATCTCAATATGATTTTGTGTAGTTTGACTCCCCCCTTTTCCCAACTCCCCGCAAAAAACAAACAAAAAACAAAACCCACTGCCGTTTTCTTTCTGCGTGTGACTAAAAAAACAAACAAAAAAAACAACAACAAAAACATGACAAAGCTGTTCTGGCAGTCCAATAGTCTCTTTTTGCATTGTATAAGTTGACAGTGCAAAGACTAGATATTCAGCGGGTCGGTGTTGGCTCTGCGTGAGGGGGCAGAGTGATGGCTTTGAACCTCGGTTGTGGCCGTCCCGGGACAGTTCGAGCTCGGGGTCATTTACGAAGGGAGGGGAAAAAAAAAAAAAAAAAGAGAGGACGATCTGCCAAGCCGTGGGGCAGAAAAACTAAAAAAATATAGATAGATACACCATTCAACTGATGTCTAAAAGGTAACACCCAGGAGATCTGCTCGCCTCATGTGAGCCAGTCACATGAATCTCTGAAGGGTTGAGGTGTGACGGTCAGGTTTCCCTAAAAAACAAAACAAAAACAAAGCAATTAGGTATTTATCTGACACATTCATAACATATACTTTCGAAGGGTTGCGACATTTTGTGTAAAGTGTGTTACATAACTGCACTGCGTTTGACCTGAAGGCTGCAGTGTACGACAGCTACCACTAGGTGTCACTGCAGGCTGCTGTGTGTCTCCCAGGGCTCTTTTCATGTCTTCATTAAAGCTGTGATTCACTTGTCCTCAGAGGACCCGCTCAGAATGGATGAGCTGAGGGGCTAAACACCGCTGCATATTGTGCCTCACTGCAGCAGAGCTTTGTTTGGATTTCATTTGCATTTTTTACAGGTTGTTGCTTTCAAGTCTGCTCCATAAAGCCCAGAATAGAGGACCAGGCTTTCTGTCAAAACACCGTACACCTCTGCCAGAACGCATTATATATTTCGGTCGGTGTTTTATCTGCTGTTGTTTTATTGCGGCGTGAGATCTGGCACCTGTCTGCTCTCGTAATCAAACACGAGCAGTCACTTGTGTCTCCCAGGGCTTGTGTTTTATTGTAGGGCTTTTTCTTTTTCCTCTCTCTGCAGCTAACAGAGAGACAGACTGGGGGAGGGGGGCCTCAAACAGAGAGACACCCTGCACTCTGCGTTATCTAATTACAAACGGAAGAACATAACATTTGACGCTGTCGTGCAAAGACAAAGTATGTGCTTATTTTGTCAAAACTGAGACAGGAGTAAAATTACGCTTTAATAAAGTCAGTTGTGTTGTTTTATGGCTCAATCTTATATTAATTAGGATTTAATCAGAGAAACAAAAGTCAAGCTGGTACAACACCACACAGGAATTGTGTAGTTATTCTTAACCAGGTTTTTTTTTTAATAAAGTAGGACACAATTCCCCGATGAAACTTTCTCTCAAGCTCAAAAAACAGAAAAAAACGATAAGAACGTGTAATAAAGCATGATTTTCATGTTGATTTCTTTCTGATAAAAGTATAATATAAGGAAATCACCACTTTTTTTTTTTCACAGATGAGAATTGAACTTAAAAATCCACAGGAAAAGCACACGTTCACTTTTTCTGATCATTTAACAATACATAACCAATAAAAATATACCCATTTCAGCCATTTTACTCCTTCTTTCTAATTAAAACTGCTCTTAAAATAAAGGAAATACACATTAAATATACGAAAGGAGACTAGAGTTTATCCAAAACAAAGAATAAACCTGAATTTTGAAAAACATAAACACTTTAAAGCCATTATTTTCATTTTCTCTGTTGTTGTAGATGCTGCACCGTGACTTTTCTCGACTAACCTGTGGTGTAGGAGAGGTCGTACTGCCCTGAGAGCAGGGGGTATCCCAGGTGGTGGTGCGAGGGCATGATGCGCTGCGAGGGGGAGGAGCGGGGCCGGTCCACGTCTCTGTCCCGTTCCCGTTCGCGCTCCCCGGCGGCCCCTCTGTCCGGCTCCCTCTCCCTGTCGTGGGGGGCCTTGTCGCCTACTGTGGGGGATTTGCTCTTGTACTGGCTGGCGTGCTGATGCAGGATGTCCAGGGCTTTGGAGTCTGTTGCCGTTTTAGTGACAGTAGGACTAGCACGAGATTTCTCACTGCCCTCCTCACCTCCGATTTTACCGGCGTAAGGAGAAAACGGGTAACCTCCTGGAAGATAGGAACCTTAGAAGAAGAAAAGACCGTGTTCAAACTTGTCATTATACCATTATCTCAAGACATTTTTAATCACACAAATCATTTTCACCTTTTGTGTTTGCATTATTTGATTGACATTTAAACAAAACCAAATGTCTTCATGTGTTGGCAGCTGCAGAAGTGTGATTAACTCAACCATTTTATTTTAATACAGTAATGTTCTGCTTAAAAATCACAAAATTCTCGTTGTATTTCTGTCGTTAATGGTATTTGAATTGGAGTAGAAGTCCTACCTGGGTAGTTCTGCATCATGACCGAGGGCATGCCCCTGTATCCTGGGTGGTTGGGGTCAAAGCCTTGTCCATAAGGGTAACCGTGCATGTAGGGCATGTAACCCTGGTGCTGTGCTAGTGGTGATGAGAACTGCATGTGTGGATTTGAACGAGAGTCTTTGCTCATGGCCCGGTGCTCCTCTGAAGTGATCCTGGGATCGCTGTCTTTAGCCTCCTCTTTGGGGCCGCTTTGAGAGTCTTTGGGCCTCGTCCTATCGTCCTTTAGTTTACGATCCCGCTCTCGGTCTCGGTCCCTTTCATCTTTCCATCGAGGCTGCTGCTGGTGTTCGTCGTCCACAGAGGGCTTCTGGCTCTCGGGATACTGCTGAGGGTGAACACGTGTCAGTCACTGTGTTGCACAATGATCATAAATCAACTTCTGTCTTTGTCAAACTCTTGAGTCTACAGCTCTCTGCTCAGGCTACTGCTGCATTCATAGGGTCTAGGTATTTATATCATTCAGTCTTTGTTAAAGAGGAACTACAGTTAAACCTAACTTGTTTGTAATGTTAAATGCTAATAAAACTATGCTAGGTGTAAATATCGATACGCGCACACAAACACAAGTCAGAAAAACACACAACAGACAACTGTGCTTTGCAGGAGCACATAAACGCATCATAAGATACAGTAGACAGGACTTTTTATGTCATTAGAAACCAAAACTATTAACACAATAGCCAGAAACAGAGAGACCTTAAGTACATATCTTCACCAGTTTATAAATGTATGTGTATTGCTCTAAAACTGGTCTTCATGTTTTTCTTGTTTACTTATATTAGTAATTAGTATATTGTGCCACTGGAGCATTTATATTTAATCTGACCTCAGCTCGACTAAGCTGTACACATGCAAAAATAGCCCGACAATGAACTGCATTACCCAGGTGTGTTAGTCTGATGAATGGAACTACTGCAATCCTAATTGAATATGACATTTAAACTAATTTTAAGTCAGAGTAGTTGGACAAAAATTCAAATGACTCTACTTTAATGTAACTGCAGTAAGTGAGGCACCACAATAACACTCTGAAAGACAGTGATAAACACTGATTAATGTGCGTTACCTGTCGGTACCACATGGCCTGCTCCATCCCGGCCTGGCCTCGAGGCTCCAGAGCTTGCTTAGGGTCTTCTTTTCCGTGGTGGCCTCCATCTGTCAGCTTCATCTTGAGCCCCTCAGCTTGTTGGGTCTTTGGGTCGTCCCCCTTCAAGCTACTCATGGATTTGGAGGAAGGGTCCGAGGGCGAGTCCCTGGATTTGCCGGAGGGCTGAGTCTTTCCCAGGTCGGACTGACTGGGGGCTTTGGAGAGGCTCGGAGGCAGCGGGCTCTTCTGTTTCCACTCCTCCTTCATAGAGGCTTCTCGATCCTTTATGGCTGCGTCCTTTTTCTCGGCGGCGCGGTGCTGCTCGGCCATCTGTCTCTGGCGCTCTTCGTACTGCTGTCTGTACGCGGGGTTGGTGTTCATCAAGTGGTTGTGATAGGCCTGATCTGGGTGGTATGCGTAGGGGGGCACATAGGCGTACTGGTTGTAGTAGAGCGGCTGCATGTACATGTTGGAGCGCTGCTGGATGACCGAGGGCTGCTGCTGCTGCTGCTGCTGCTGCTGCTGCTGCTGTTGTTGACCAGGAGCCTCAGGTTTACGATCTTCATGAATCTCAACCTTGACTTTGTCCTCACCTTGGTCTTGGTCATCATCCCTCTTCATCTTAACCTGTCCATCTGCCGCTGGTGTGCCTGGAGTGGGCCCACCGGGACTGGGGTTGACATAATTGGGCGAGTAATACGTCTCATACCCGGCGTAGTACGGGGAATCTTTATTTGACGTCTGGTTTGGGAAGAGTGTCTTTTTGACGCTTTCCCTAATGGCTTGGTCCTCCGTCTTGACTTTAACCCCTTCTACCTTCCCTTCCCCGTCCTCCCCGGCGTCGGAGATGTCCGAGTACGCGGGGCTGTTGGTTTTCACCGAGGCGTTGTCGGCTCCGTTCTGGCTCACCATGTGGAGCGGCGTCAGAGGCTGAGGCATCCCGCTGCCGTCTATCCGACTGGCCACACCTATCGACGGACTGGGGGCGTTGTCGGAGAAGCTGTAAATCTTATCGGCTTCTGCTTTTATGCTCGCTAGTCGACTCTGATGAGGGTCCGAGGATCCGTTAAGAAGCCCGTCTCCTTTATTCCCCTGTTCGCACGGATCTGGATACGGGAGCTTTAAATCTTCCGCTTTCCCGCCCTTTCCCACCGGTTTAGGGCTCTCGGCGTCCTTCATACCATCCTTCTTCTTTTTGTCTTTCTTTTTCTTGTCTTTGGAGCTATTTGTGACAGGTTCTGCTATAGCTGGCGTTTTATTCTGCGCCCCTTTCATCTGGGGGCTTTTGGGGATTCCCTGCATCATAGGAGTAACCCCAGGGGAGGAATTCGGATTACCAGGAGAAAAGGAATACATCTGTTGGGACGCGGTAGATCCAGGAGCAACCGGCCGAGGTGACTTCATGTTTTTCTGGGCTAACTTCTCCGCCTTTGCCCCGCTGTTTGACTTCTTGCCCCCTCTCTTGTCGTCTATCCCGTCGTTACTGGCTTCATCGGTGAGACACGCTCCGTCTTCACACCCGTCCATCGGCGTGACTCCCGATTCCGCTTCGGCGTCGACCGCTTTCTTTTTACCCTGCTTCGACCCGAACTTACCCGGAGACGGACTCTGCGGGTCGAAGCCTCTTCCTTTCGGGGTCGCCGATCGCGCGGGCGACAAACAGCCCTTCTGCGAAATGGACGCCCCGTTACAGCTCCCCGGGTCCGGGTGGAGAGTGGAGTCTTCGCCGTACTCGCTGTCCCCGTCCTGCTCCAGCTTCACGTCGTCGTCGTTGTGAGCCCGAGCTTGGTGGTACTTCAGCCCGTTGATGTGCTTGTACTTCTTGTTGCAGTTGGGATGGGGGCAGTCGATGAGGACCGGCGAGGGGCAGCTCCGATCCAGAGGCGGAGGAAGAGGTTCTGTTTTAATCGCTGGGATGTGGACGCCGCCCGGTCCCGCCGCCGCGCTGTTCGAGTTGGTGCGCATGCGTTTGTTGCCTTTGGTGTCCTCCGAGCTGGAGTTGGGCTCCATGTCCGAGGCGGGTTTGGTTTTGCGTTTTCCGGCGGATGAGGGACTGGCTTTGATGTCCTCGGCGTTGCTGTTGGGAGGGGTGCGGCGCTCCGACGGCGTCTGGCTACCCCTGCGACCCTTGCTGTTGGAGGCGGCTCGGGTTTTGTTGTTAGTGGTGCCCTTGTTGTCTGACGAGTTGCTGTTGTCGTTGATGGGAGTGTTGCTATTAGGCCTCATGCGCTTCCCTCGGCCACGGCCATTTCTCATCTCCAGATCGCTGGTGGGAGACTCACAGAACCTGCGGCGGGAAAGGAAAGAGTGAATTTAAGGATAGGCGACTTAAATTCTTCCAATTAATACCTTAAAATGGTCAAGTATCGCTGCTAAAGGCCTCACTGAACACAATAGTTAAAGGGAAAGCTCAATATTTCCAAAACAGGGCTTTTCTCAAGTTTTGGAGAAGCAGACTAAAGCATGTGCTGCTGTAAATAAAACAATACAAAATACACTGGTAACACTTTATAATAACACACAATAAAACACTACGGAAGCATTAATAGATGTATAATTAACAATTAATTGATAAACTATTTATAGACACTGACATTTCATGGGTTTATTAAGACTAAAACATTTATAACAATGTTTATAATGTTATAGTGATTATTAATGCTTTAGTATTCGTAGTACAAATACTCAATTAACGCTTAATAGTGAGTTATTCTAAAGTGTTATCAATACATTTAAAAGACCCACTAATTTTTCTGCTTTTTTCTGCAAATACAGATGGGATGGTTATTTCTCTTTATGTGTGTTGTATATAAAAGATGTGAAGAAGCTTGTGTTGATTTGGTGAGATATGTTTTCCACTAAATGGTATTGTTCCACATCAATCAGAGTTAAAACAGTATAATACTTAATGAATTATTAATTAAAAAGCCTTGTTCAGGGTTATTCTTGCTCTTTTTCTTTTCTTTTGTCGGAGAACTGTCAAAATGACTTTGAGACTATAGTTTAATCAATTCAGGTGATTTGATTTTGAGGCAGAAATGTATATAGTGTTGCTTTAATGTCAGTTTAAATCCGTGACATACAGACGGTATGTATTTGTGATAAATGCCTCATACTTTTGCTTCAGACGGACAAAATGAAGTGCTTTTATAAATGAACAGTCCTGGGGCTGTGTTTATGAGGAACAGAATTAAAAACCATTAAGCCAAATGTCACATGTGTGTAAATAAAAGCATGTAAATACCTCTTATGTAATACACACTTGCAGTAATATCAGTTTTTTAGTTGTAGAAGTCTGTTATTTGTCCCTAAAGCTTAAAACCTGCGACCTCTATTACAAAATACTGGACTATCCCTTTAAGAGCTTTAATAACTTTAATAAGGCAGCGTTCAGTTAAAAGGACAACTGAGAAATAAACAATATGCCTCATAAACACATCATTTTTTACACCTGTTTTCATAAGTATCTAAATTTAAACTAGAGGCCATCATAAACCAAATGATGAAATGTGATATTTTGCCTCCTAAACGAACACAAGGACGTACAACTCTCAAAACAAAGCCAAGAATTCAGAAGGGCTCCTGCAAACACAGCCTGCGACATAATCAAAACAGCCATTTACATAGTTTAAATACTAGCTTGGCCTTCAACAGTATAACGTAATTATCTTTGTGCGCAGAGAGCTGAAGGTTAGCAGATAAAAAGAGACACCACGGTATGACTCACAGCTGCTGCTACAAGTGCTACCAAACATTTTTAGCCTCAGCGGGGAAGAATGCGAGTACATGGAGTGTTTGATAGTGGCAGGTGGATTCAGACTCATTACTAGTCCAAGTTTATACTCGCTCTGTTGAAAGCTGCCTGAATTATTCATGCTGTATCTCTAATGTAGTCATGGAGGAAACTATGAGACTGTCTTTGTGTAAAAAAACAACTCTGCAAGCCTCTTAGTGAACATACTGACATGCTATGATGTATTAGTCTGTACAATCTCTTCCATTAGCAGGGCTTTTATCTTGTTACATTGCACCTTAAGGGTTTTTGAACTACTCTTAATGCCAACACTTGTGTGGAATAAACAAAAGCAGACGACGAGGACTGCGTTTAAATATGAAAAAACATAAAAAACGCAAATGCTAAAATGACTGAAGTACACGCTATCGGCCGCTAATCTCAGAAAAGGCAGTGTCTTTGGAACAGAATGTTATACAGTGTCGAGAAAAAGCTATTAGTCCAATAATTGGATTCTGCAATCTGGCTTGTTAGAGCAGCTTTCCATTTCCACAACTACCTCCTGGGACCTCAGCTGTTTGCGATGATTCCCGCTTCCCTCGGCTGCAGATAAAGAACCCGGCTGCACACGGAGCTGCAGGTTAGGTGCAAAAGGCAGTGCAATATATCCTTGAGCTGTTGCCTCTACAGCAGATTCATATCACACAGAATATGAAAAGGGTGAGGGACGGAGCGCGGCGCTGGTACATGAATGATTCATGCATCCATTTCCGACTTGACATTTACTACAGTGTGTGACAGTAGACAGGCACTAAATAAAATCTGCGCTTGTTGGCTTTCACGACGGCGGAAAAATGATGTAGGGAGCGTTCCGTCGCCTAATCTGACAAACTGGACGATGCATATTCAAATAATCAAACATCAGCGCTTCTTCTGCTTTTTGAGGATGGGATGTTTAAACAGGTTTGTATTTCTTACCTCGGAGGAGCCCAGTCGTGCCTCGTGCAGTCCAACAAGGTGCCCACGTACGTCTTGTTCCTCCAGGTGACGTTGACCACCAGCATTCCTACCAGAAGATTATTAGGTGTTATTTTGTGTTTTAAATAACAGCACAACATTTAATCTACACAACAGTTTGTAATGTTTAACTATTGGGCTGCACAAGCTTATTTATTAAGTATTTAAATACACTAATTCATACCATTATCACAATATTCTTATTGCGTTTTGCTTGTTTTCCTAATATTGTGCAACTCAATGAGAATTTCTTCCAAATCTATAGCTATTTATAAGCTCTCTTCCTTGATGTTGTTTTGCATTTCCCTCAACCTTGTGTCCCATTTATGCTCCACCAGTGAAACAAAAAGAAATATCAGCCACTATCTCCGTTTTATTTCAAAAAAAGTCATCTAAAGCGTCCTAGAGTGAAGAATCAACACGGAAAAGGCAAAACCAAAGATCACACGGTTAATTTGAATATTTATTTTTCAAATGTGTTGCAGCTCTTCTTCTTTTCGTGCATTTTCTGCTCCTCCACACCTAAAGAATTATTAATTTCATGTATCACTTAAGCTGTCTCTATTCTTATCTCCACTTTATATCCTCAAGAAGACAAAAGACGAGAACATAAAAGTAGCTAATGTTCATCTTTATCTCTAATTTAAACACGTCATATTCACAAAACACAAATCAAACCCTCTTTTTAAAACGACAGATGAGCCCAAATGCAGATTAATGACTGATCTGCTGCAATGAAAGCTGCTCAGTGTGTTGTACAGTGGCAAGATTCCCCAAAAGACTGTAACCAGGGAAACACAGCAGGCACTCTTTCCATTTAAATGAGCCATCTTTCAGTGAAAGAAGCTTCCCCGAAGGAGACTTATTTGGAGGCAAATATTTTTCAGTCCTACATCTTCGATAATTTACTACCTCGGGGAGATGAGGGCACTACCGCCACTACTACGGCTGCTTAAAAACAAGCCTCCAGCTCCAGTGTGAACAGCTCAGTTTGACAGACTGTTATGGAGTGGGTAAGAAAAGCTCCTTGACTTCGCTGGTATTGCTGTAATCTGTCACACTTAGAAGACTGTGCGCGGCCGTCGGGACAGTGTATATTTGGCGTGAGCTGCACAATCTGACCTGCGCAGTCTCGCATTTTAAATCGAAAATTAGTTCCAGAGAATCACACAACGCTCTGTAGGTTTTTCCTCGAACAATTTGCACCTCGTTGGTGTCGGCAGGAAACCCGTCGTGATGCAAATAGCTCTCTTATGTCCCTTGAAAGTAACCCATGTTATATTTTGTCGTTGATAAAGACGCACTTGTACTTTTATTTTTACATGTTACTGAAATGTTACGGTCTTATTATGCATGTCTCATCTCATGGTGTGGTTTTATTTTGGTAGATTTAACTACTTCCTGTTTTGCGTTATCGTGAACAGTAGCTTAACTTAGTGTAATAAACAAAATGTCACAAGATCCGTGGAGGCACAAGCTCTTACACTGGTAAGAGGGGAAAAATAAAGTCTGAAAATCAGCAGTAATTCTCAAATCATTATTCGGAGAGTGTGCTACATCCCTTTACACCACTAGATGGAGCGGTGAGCTACAGCTAACACTAGAGGCATGTTATTTTCCACAAAGCTTATAGTGTTGGTGTAAAATTGCTCAGAAATCACAATGAACTGTAATTTTGTTCTATCGAAAGTGGGCTCACAGTATATTTCCGCTCTCATCAACAAATTTTTCCTCATTATACGACATATTTTGATTCTTATTTTCTTATAAAATGCCACTTTGAGGGAATGAGATAAAACAAATGAAGAAAAAAACACCAGTCTAGTTAGAAATGTGCTGATACTTTTGTTTCTTTTGCTTGTTTTGTTGTAGTTTACAGTATTTTTTCTTTTGTTTTTGTGGTAGATAATACAAATATTTCTTTAATCCTTTCCTAGTCATTATACAAAGCGATTAAAAAGTCACTGAGTAATAGGCCAGTATTAATACGATAGTGTATAAAGCAAGCATTAAAGGCCGTAACACGCAGCAGAAGACTGGATTTATGGCCGCCTCCGTCACAGTGATGACCTCAGCGTGCCACTCGAGCACTGCAGAGAAACCGGAGTCTGCAGAGAGCTGACTTATCTAACGACACAGGAATGCTGGCTGGCAGCGTTCAGCCTTCTGAGCTTTTATTCATTTAGGAAACCTCTCCCGCTCACCCCTTTCTGCCCCTCTCCGTCAGCATCACCCTCATTTCCTCTTTTCAATGCTGTAACCATCCCCCAGTCTCCAGTCATTTTCCCTCCCACACAACAGTCTCCGCTCAGAGCTCATTTCTCTCCGACTGCCTCTGGCCTAAAGGCAGCTGAGTGTAGAAGGCATTTATAGATGTTTACAGGAACCTGCTGACACTTGGCTACGACTCTCTTCCTTTGCCGCACGGCCCGAAAACACTAGCGCTCGGTCAAAAACAACATCCAACTGCAAATGTCATTTGTGCGTGTGTACAACAGTGAAGAGGTCCTCCAGTTCACATTTCTGTCACATTAAAAGAAGCCAGAGCTTTCCCAAAACGCCTTCAACAGCCCACCCCCCGGCTCTCCAAACACTCCAACACAAAATGGCTCTGGCAGCTGGCCCTGGCAGGATGAAATCTGCACAGGCCAAATGAATGACTGGCCCTTCATCACGAGCAGTGGATAGAGTCTGTTTTCTCTACGTGCACATCTCCATTTTACACCACAATCTGTCAGCCTCTGGGTTTTGAAGGCGTTTTAACACCTCTGTTACTGTCACCATGATGTTCCACAGTTAAATCTACAAAGTGGCAGCTTGTGATTATTAAATTAGCGCTATTACATTGACCGGCGTTTACAAAACTTGCAGTATTCCTTCTTCCTAAACGCTTTATGCCAACGCTCTTTTTTCGGTTTTCATTTGGGTCGTCATTTTGTTATAGGTTTGTCTTTCTTTTGTGTTTTAATTATTTGCAGCCTCATTTCTTCCTCCTAACTCCCACTGAATGCTATTTTTGTAATTTATTTGTGTTCTTTTCATATTCTGGACGGTGCTGTTCCTTTTTTCTGTTGTTTTCTTGCTCCTAACCCTCTTAAAAAAGCAGCTATTTTTTCAGTCTATGTTATGGTGACCCACTTTTTGGACCTGACCTGGGGTTTGGAACCACTTCTGCAACATTAGTGCAAATATATCAGTGGAAACAGGACTGCCATCTTGTGTCAAATTTAATTAACACAAAAAGTAAAACGTTTTTTCTTTGTCTTTGATTATCTCCAAATATTCTACATCCTCTGAGCCAAGTTTAGTTCTTGTGCCTTATTTGTCACTGATTTTCTTGTTCACAAAAGCCTTCCATGGGTCTTTTTTGCCACAGTCTGAAACCTGTAGCGAGAATTTGACTGTTTTTCTTCCAACTGTAGGGAGCACGTCGATGAAAAGCAACCCACTGACACCTTTCCTTCACAGGTGCAGCGGTGGAAGGTAGATAATGAGCAGCGTTTGCGAGGATCAAGAGGTTTTCACACTGCGCCGCGGCCACGGAAAACAATCCAAACAATCAAACGTAATTACCGGCTTTGGTTAATGATAATGCCGCTAAATCTCCATCAAATTCCAAAAGCAGCCTCAGGAAAAAATGCTCTATTCAACCGCCGCTACTTGTCAAACCCACAGGAGCTGTCCCTGACGCAACAAACTGCAAAAATATCAGTAACTCTTCACCGAGCCTCTTTTACACATGTCGTGTTTAGTGCTCGGAGTGATTACCTCCTGGACACCCTCCAGAGTTGTAGCCAAGCAACTCCTGTAATCCAATCAGAGTGCTCTTTGGCTTCTGGGTCACCTCTGATCTCTGCCTCCACAGTTCTTTCTCTGAATGCTAATGACACAGCTTCTTGGGTTTCACTCTGGACATCTCAAGGACAATCACGAACCAGGCAGCCTTTTAACTCAGGACTGACTGTACAAACCATCTGCTGCTGAAACATCAAACCCAGAGCCTTTTGTTATGAGTTTAGAAAGCATTTAGCAGCTCCTGTTGCATGATATTACTGGGGATTTCTCTCAGATTTGAGCCACTGTCTTTTTTAATGCTCCAAATGTCGTATTACACACACTGTACCTGATTTTTTTTCTTCTTCTAGTTTGGAAAATGGTTTAAAACCCCTAGTAGTATTTTGTAAAAACAATAATATGTGAAAAAACAGTCTTTCTGATGCCATCTACTGTTAATTCTAAGAGATTGTAATAGATGAGAACCTCTATTCAGGAACAGAAAACCTTGGAGCGCTCCCATTGGTCGACACTTGTCACATGACGTTCCAGGAAGTTTAATAGCTGCAGATAAAGTGTATTTTCAGCTGAATATGTCTTTTAACAGAGAAACAGCTGAAAAAAGAAAAGCATCAACAGAGAAAAGGGAGACAACGTAAAACACAGATAAATACTGTCAATTCAATCACGTAATGTTTAACGAGGAGGAGATAATTGTCGTCCTGACGCTGAAGTCACAGCTAAGCTAACGCTAAACTCTAAACTTCAGTTTGGTCAAATGTACTAGTATTTTGGAGGAAAAGAAATTGGTCTGGTTTTATTTTTTTCTTCTCATGTATCTTGTCTCTTGTTCTGTGATTGTTTGATGCCATGTTGCTTCTTATTTGGACCTTATTTACTTCATTCTGTTGCAAGTGTGCTTTGGAAATAAATAACTGCTGGTCGCTTCTGTCGCTCATCTCACTTTTGGTGTTGATCTAGTACAAGCAAGACAAATATTCTGCAAAACAAAAACTGAGGATAAAAAAGGCGTTGATACAAAGAGAAAGAAGCAGCTCTCTTCAATCATAGTCTTTGTCTCTGGCTCAGTTTATTTGTAAAGTAAAGTGAAAAGCCTTTAGATGATGCCCACTTGTGAAAACAGAGAAAGATTATTTGGCAGTGTTGTTATTGAGGATAAAGTGATAAAAGCAGAGCCTTGATTGTTCTAAACACAAATATCTGTCAAATATTTTACCCCTTGACTGTGAAAAACACTGATGATCTTCAGAAGACAGCCCTGCGCCGCTGCAAACACAACCACACTGTGACATAATAGAAATTGTACTTTGAGCAAATGACAGTTTCCCTTCATTAAGCAGCCGTGTTTGTGCCGATAGCGGCTTACTAAAGCGTACTTAGATTAATGATTGCACATTCATTAGACTGCTGGGGGAAAGGGAGTGTGCCACAATAAGAGAACGGGCTTCCAAATTAGTAAACCTTTTAACCATTAAGTAGGGCATAGTGCAGCCTGCTTCTTCATTTGTTTTATTAAAAATGTATTAGTCTGTCGTTTGGAGCTGTGAATCGTTACATTTATTCATTCGTTCATTTTTTACCACCATTCACTCTCTTAGGGCTGCAACAACTAATCAGATTAATCGATTATATTAAAATCATTGTCAAGTAATTTAATAATAGATTTATCACCATCTGGGGTATTTACATACTCTGAAAAATGCTGAGAGAAGAGGTTTTATTAAAGACAGAGCAGTAAATCCACAGAAAAAGTAAAAGATTTTGATATAAATCCATCTTTATGTGGATCTGCTCTGTTCTCAGTTTGTGTCAGAGCTTCATTTGGTTCAGATTTTGTAAAAATGTATGTGAGTTTTTTAAAAGAAACGATAAAACACACATTTTTTAACCCTCGTCTTTGTTAGTCCACGCATTTACACACACTTCACTGTCCGATAATTAATGATTCATCGAAAAAATCATTCTCAGATTAATCGATTATAGAAATAATGGCTAGTTTCCGCTCTACACTCTCACATTCATTCACTAGAGATGCTTTAGATTCACCAGTTCACCTAAATTATTATTCAATACGAAAGAGAAGCAAAATAAAAAACACAAAAAGACAACGTGGCATGTCGACAGAGATTGTGACACACTGCTCTTGCTTCATAAATGAAAAACACTGTATTTACTCTCAACATTGCATTTAATGTGGACTGAACTTGAAACATAAAAACTTTAAAAACTAATAAATGGGAATAAACAACGACTTTCTTTTCTTACACACTGTTATACACAAGGATTTACTCTTTTATTTTATTCTATTTACGGAAAACCATCTAAGTTTTGAAAGTTTGCTTCAAATACGGCTCCTCTCTTTTACAAAACTCGTGTTGCTCTTGTTTTGGACGAGGCAGACCAAACATTTATCCACACTTTTATTCCCTAAAAGTGGCGCACCGTTTTAAACACAGCCCGCTTTAGCCGTCAGAGCTAATAGAAGTGGAACGGACACGAAACACTGCTCCGAACGTCTGTGGAAACACCTCCGTCTCATTTGAAACGGCAAATGTAAATTTTACTGCAAGGTGCAAACAAGCATGACAACACTGGTAATTGAGGTTGGCCTCAATTATTCCAAATGCCAAGTTTTGTTGGGAGTGAAATTAAACTGTATCAAGAGGTCAGAGAATCAGTACGGACACATGGTTTTTATATCTCTGGAATTTAAGAGCCCATATTTCAAACTAAAACCTCAGATTGAAACTTTGTTGAAGAAAAAGAAGAAAAATAACCAGGTTTAAGGCAAAGAATCAAAGAGTGAAATATTTCTAAACTGCTCTGATATAGATGTCAATGTCAACCCTTGACACAACAACCCAAACAGATTTCCCTTTGGCATTATTCAAGAAAGACAGGGCAGACTTTTCATGTGCAATTATATGTTTACACACAGTTTGATGTTTGTGTTGAACGGGCCGTGAACTCTCTTTACTCCATGGATTTTATTCTGGCAAACACACAGTCGGAGAGTTCAAGGATCAAAAATACAACCTGCTCGTCCAAACTGTAGTCCACCGGGGATTTGTTTGGAGCGATTTGGCGGCCGGTTCCCCGCCCCCCGCCCCGTCCCGTCTCTTTGTGCGGGCCTTATTAGGGTCACTGGCGACAGCTGAATGAAGCCTGCATTAATGAGAGGAATTGGCCTGTAATTTTACCACTCATTTCCTTTCAGCGCGACAACAAACGGCCAGACCAGCTCGGGCATCAAGTATTTAGAGAGGATTAGTCCAACAAGAGGGTAATAGAAAGGAAAAAATGAAGTTAGGGCTAAGTTGTGGTCCTCAGGGGTGACTGCCCTCTCCAGACCTCAACCCCCTCCTCTGGGGCCTCACAGATCAGCTCCTCTGCTGCAGGGCCAAGGGTTCAGGGGCCGACCCCTGCTCTGACTCAACAGGAATCCACCAGAGGTTAAAGACATTTTCACTGAGTGACCTCGTCCAAAACGCTTTTGTTTTTGTGGAAGTTTAATGCAGCGCGATGAGTGAACATAGAATGGCTTTGTTTCTGTGTGATATAATAGATGTAATAATTAAGAAATATTTAAAAACATTCCTTTTCAGAGAAGCATTTGATATTCCCTAAATTTAGTCTGTCTTTGATTTAATATTCTAATTTATGCATTTGTTTTATTGTTTTTTTATTCTTTTACAGTAAAGCACTTTGTAACTTTGTTTAGAAAAGTGCTATATAAATAAAGTTTATTATATCATAAATCCAGTTTATAGCAACATTTTGAAATGTCTCAAAAAGATAAATACAGATTAGATGTGTTTAAATTATAGAGCGTTATGTGAAATGATGCAAGATGCAATGCTACACTTTCAACAATGTCTAATCACCTCAGAACAATACACATTTTTCTTAATTTTCTTAAACATCTGTTGCATTATGAGACTTTTTAACAATTGAATAAGAGTCTTGACGAGCGATGTTATGGCTAAGTCTTATTCTAATGTGCTAAGGGTTGCTACACCGACAGAGGAATAAGTGACATGCTAACAACTGCACTCACTTTAGTCTAAACAATCCAAAAGGAGGCAATATTTTCATCATTTTGTTGCTTAATTACTCTCTAATTATCTCTATAATCAAGCCAATCAATAATATTTCACCAGTTGTTTGCTCTTTTAGTAGCATGAATACCCAAACAAGTGATTTTACTCATTGTTCACAAAAGCAAAAATCGTACAATGTGATATTTACGCTCCATAGAACCAGAGCCCAGACAAACTGAGCGCTGCCGAAGGAGAAGCACACTTTCCTTTTGTTTTTAAATCACCCTCGGGCTTATTTCCACTGGGTTTGTCCCTGCAGGGCTGCCATAGCCGTTCATTGCTCTAAAAAGGAGGAGTGTAAAGTGTGGAATTGCAATCTATCTTTCTCCACCAGAAAAACGACACACGTGACCTTTAAATGTCAAGACGTTCATAAATTTTGAGTAACGTCAGAAACAGAGTAAAAAGAATCTAGTTTTTCTGGAGTTTTATGAACTCCACGTCGTATTTTTGCTTTTTACTGTTCTTATTCGGAAACAAACGTCGTGAAATGCATTGGTTTAAGCAATGCAAACACTGCAAAGTAACAGTTTTGTGTTGTTTTTGTCTTCCTAATTAGACTCCAGACATCTTTCTTTCAAACTGGAAACAGCTGACAGTGTGAGCTTGCTACATTCTCCAAGTTTATTTGCAAAAACTGTTTCCATTCCCCAATTATGTGCATAAACTCCTGAAGAGAATTACCTTTTAAAGCATTCCCCGACACTTGCAATTATCAGCTCTCGCACACAGCCAGGCACTAATGTAATTGACAAAAGTTTTACAACCTCTTTATAAGCTGCGAGAAACAGCTCTTTTCTGCCGCTCCGAGAAAGTGAGAACAACGAGAAAAATAGTGTCAGTGTTGATTACCGCGGGGAAGATAAAAGATAGCTGGGCGCCGCCACGAGCAATAACTCTAACGTTGATAAATGAAGCGTTTGAGCGTTCGAGTGTCTGAGCATGTTTTCAGCAGACCATTTTAAGAGTCTTTCTGCACTCCCGGCGCATAAAATGTAGTCGAGCGTGTCCAGATATGTCAGTGTCACAATACAGAGAAGTCAGCGCTGAGCTTATCACAAACAGAGGGCTGGCAGGAATTTAGGAGGAAAAGCTGGAGTCAGGTTTGTGTCAGATACGAGGTTAGGGAGAGGAATGCGCTGTTGGTTTAAGGACGACGTTACAACACTCTCTGTTTATCAAGCGGTTGGTTATTAACATAAAGCAGAAAGTGACAGTTTAATCAGCTTCGCACAGGTTTATCTTAAAGAAGCACTTGGTGTTGAATGAGTATAATTACCACAGACTCGATCGCTCAGATTAAGGTCCATAGTTCAGTTCATAACATCGCCGTATTGACGTGGTAATGCTGAATAAAAGAGTCGGGTGTTGAGTTCTGTGGATGGTCAAAAACATACCACAGTTTATCGTCTGATTGTCTTTTCTGATTGGAGAGTGACAGTATCTATACCTTGTTTCTGTTTGTGGTTCGGTACACGTCACGGGCAAAGATATTCTTAGCGTTTGAGATACAACACGTATTTGAAGCAGACTTTTTTAAATTTTATTCCCATCTTTCTCAACATTAAATTCATAGCAGCAGCAGTTTCCTCTCATTTAGACTCAATATTTGAGTTTGTACAGGTTCTGCTTGCATTTAATGCAGTGGAGACGATAAATAAAACGTTTAAATTTATGAAGCGAGAGTCGTACGACGCTGTTGCTAATAAACACTCGCATTGTCTTTGGTAAAAATGAGAGAATAAGAGGCCAAAACACACACGAAAAGCATTGTTTTCTGAGTGGACAGCCATTGACGCTAATTGGTCTATTATACAGCTTTTAAATTTAAATGCACCAGTCTGGACAATGGCTGAGTCTAAGCACAAACCAAACCAACCTGCAGCTTTTCTTTAAGATACATTACATTAATCATAATAAGAGACAGTACTTATGCCTTAAAAGCCACACACTTACGCCTTTTAAACTCGCAGCAGTAAAAGTAAAAGTGCAGACCAGGTGAAAAAACGCTGAGCCGCTGTAGTTTGATTTACTTTGTGCCACTGAAAGATTTCTGCTCTAACATCGGTCTGGAATGCTTACTCTGTATTGCCTTGTAATGAATCAATTCATTTAAAAAACTGTAAAAGCTTTGATGCAGAGTAATTGACAAAGAATACAACGTTTTTCAAGACCAACCAACGAAAGACGGGAGTAAAGACATAAAAATGACTAATAAAGGAGACAAACGAACTGCTGACGACTTTATTTGAGGTTTAGGAACACGAGGCGCCTACTTTTTCGGCTCAGAGGAGGTAAAAGTGCAAAGTCACTCTCCGACAAGAATAACAGCCCGGGAGAAGGTCAGTCCTCTCGTAGCTCGCAGAAGCAAAGGAAGCGGGTATTAGTATGCTCCCCGCATCGTCGCAGCATTATCAGCCGCATACAGCAGCCTCGGCGAAAAAAAAAAACACACACTGAAGTTTACTTCCAGAAGAGTGGATCACAAAACAGCAGCCGAGCATAAAAAAACAGCAGAGAAATGACATCTTAATGCTCTTCTAGACTCACACATCACTCGATATCATTTGTAGCCGAGGAAAAAAATGCCGTTGAGGTAAATTCGGTAAAGCTACACATCATATTTAACCAAATCCTGTGAGGTTTTCCTTTGAAATAGGTCAGCCAAAAGTGAATGACTCTAGATCTTGTTGACATGTAGATAGCAAATGTGAGATCTCATGACAACCACAGGCAAGGCCCACCATTCCTTCGAGGCGTATAATTTACAATACACCACCGTTTAAGAGCTTAAAATAAAAAAAAAAAAGAAGAAGCAGCATTTGCCGAACCGAAGTCTCTGAGGAGATTCGGTTAACTCTCTTCACACGGCATCTTAGTAACAGCAGCCGGGGACTACATCTGTGACTAACAAGACAAGCATCCATCCTTAATGAGCGCGTCTTCCTGCAGCGTACTTTCCATCACACGCTGTTACCGGCGTCCAGCTCCGGGGTTTTATTCCAAAGGGCACCATTAGCGACCGACGATGAGTGGAAAATGGAAGTCTTTTCTACTCTTTCCGTTTCCACTCTTGCACAATGCATTCAGATGAGATTGTTTTTGGAGTTGTAGCAGAGCAAAACTGTGGTTAAGGAACTGCCAAATGAAAGTCCACAGAGTCCAGGCAAAAGTAACAAGACGGGCGTAATTAATGACGTTTTTCTTGGAGAGTTGGAAGCTCTGGGAGAACTTTAGGTCGACTATACTGCTGACATTTGGGTTTCTAAAAAAATAAAAAAAACAGTCTTCGTTTTCTTAACATAAAGGAGCCACAGACTAGAAAGACAATGTCAGTCCTCAATAATTGGTCGTTAATGGTGAGAAAATGCTTGGGTGTGCGTTTATTTTGTAGCTCTGCTCTGTTTTAATCACTGTTCTTTTGCAAATCCCTTAATACTGCCATTAGCAAATAAAAAAATGGCATTCAACATACTTCCTTTCAAAATCTCATCTGTTTATCTTGGGGAAAAAAGTGCATTTAAAGCTCCATTTTAGTTCCATTATTGCTGTTCCTGTTACAAACTGTATACTGCACCTTTAATTGAAAATACGTGGCGTTAATGTCTTTATAATCTGGAGTTTCTTCCTTCTTTCTGATCAGATTGAAAGGGAAAGTGTGAAAGTCTAGTGTGAAGAACATCAGCAAACTTTTAAGCGTTAAAAAAGTCTTGTATTTTCCACTCCACAGACTCCGGGCTCATTGACCTACACAGCACCGAGCTGCAGACCTCTTGTGCACAGCCCGCTCTTCTTTCAAGAGCTTCTATGGCGAGTTCACAGACAGCAGACGCCCCTTTTCTTTGTCAAAACATGTCAATGGGAGCGTTTCAAAAGAGCATGGAAGCATAACTGGCAAGTGAGTTACAAAGACAAGTGCTCCGTTCTCACTATTTACCCCGTTGCACCTCCCTGACATAAAGGAATCTAAAAAAAAAAGACAAGTCTCAAATGATTATACAGAGCTAACAGTTGCACAGTGACTGTTCAGAAGCCAACAGCTTTTAAGTTCTGCGCCAGAGCCAATGCACTCACTGCAACGAGGCCATAATGTGTGCTGCATAAATAATCCTAGAGAGCACAAACACAGTGTATTATTCGTCTATTAGGGAGCTTAAGAAGGGGTAGGAGCAGAGGGCAGGAGCCTGCTGTGAGCTGGAGGGTGGGAAATTTGAGAAGGGGCTGCACTGGGACGGGATGACACCGTCTGGAGGGATCAGACCGACCGGCCGAGGGGTCCCGGCTTGTGTTTCGGCAGCAGTAAAGTTCGCTTAGCATTTGCAAGATGACATTTGGGAGTATGTTTAGCCAAAGGAGGGGTCGACTCAGGGGTCCACACATGACCCCGAGAGCTGCCACTGCTTAGTCTGAGCTGAGATTTAAAATATACCCAGGCTCTTTTACCTTTTACTACAGGTCTTCCCAGAAAAATCTTAAAAAATAGCTATAGATTAAAAAAAGTGACCAAAAAATAAAACATAAAATTAACTAAAGATGTTTCCATGTGTCCTTCAAAGGTAAACCTGGTGATGTGAATAAAAAAGAGAAACTATCACCTTTTTTGTGCCATTAACCTCCTACTAGCCCATTTCTGATTTGCCCTAGAATAAGAAACATGAATAAAACAGAGTGACTCTTGGTAAATGTTAGCCCCGAAGAGCAGCAGAAACACTTTCCTTTACATCTTCAAAACAAAACTGCTATCTGCACTGTTTAAATTACATGAAAATAGCACACATTTCAGCTCAGTTTAGCAACACCGAAAGCTACAGTGGCTCGTGACTCCATCTAGTGGTAAAAAGTGGCACTGCGGACTGATCTTTCTGTGATACAACACTGTCATCTTTAGTTTACTATCAACAGGCCATTTCTGGAGACGTCAGGTAGAGCACACGCCTCGACCCGGGTTCGAGTCTCAGTCGGATCATTCCCCATTCTCTTTTTCTCCATTTTCTATCCAGCTACTATCAATAAAGCCCAAAAAGCTCCCAAAAATCATCTTTAAGAGCCCATTTCTATAACCTGACGATATCTGTAACGACATTTCAGATGATTACAAACTTGAATTACTTCAAAACAGATTTTTCATTAAGTCTGAAAGCCACAGGCTGTTTTTCACATATTACAATTACCCATACAGCGTAAAAATGTTGACGGCATCTGTGCTTCAATTACACGGGATTAAAAAAACACTCTCAGACTAATCATCCGGGTTTGGTGCCGACTCGGAGCAGAGGTGCGGCTTGTTCGGCGGTATTTTGTTAGGTGTCGCTGGCTTCCTCCTCATCTGTTTCTTTCTCTGGCGCTCGGTTGAGTTCGCGTGAAGGTGCAGACAATTACCCTGAGCCTGTTGTTCATTTACTCCCACTAGGCCCGAAAAGGCGGAGGTGATGAAGCAGCTGTTGGTTGGCATGCTAAATGAAACGTGCAGACACACAGCGCATGTCTAAACAGCTCCGTGTGATACTTGTCACGCAGCGATGCGGGGGACTGCTCCACTTCGCCGTTAATCAGGACGCCACCGAGGTGTCTTCGAGGCCTCCGTTTGTCGCCCTTCTCTGTTTTCTGTCTGTTTACTTGATTTCCTCATTTCGTTTGTGAGTCTATAGTGTTTTAAGACGTCGTTAAGCTTAAAAAACGCCGTGATAATCGCAAAATTAAAACATAAACTCTCAGAAATTACATTTACAGACTGTCTTTTCTATTTAACATGACTCTTTTGCTGTTTGCTCTGTTGAAATATTAGTATTACAATGACTTTAGGTAAAGTTTGGAGTCTGTTAATGGTCCATTTAACAAAAAACACACCTTGAAACTGTCTTACCGTGATATTTTCCCTCAAAGTTATCATACGTCCCATATTGTCCCATGCCTACTTCTGTTATCAAATTACAAAAGCAAAGTCTAGCCCCTTTCGAAGCCCACAAATCTCTCCCAAGTCTTTAATTGTTGTTTAATTCCTCCTCAAACAGGTCGAACGTCTATTTATATCCCACATGTTGCCCGTCTGCCTGTTATTTTAAACTTTACGGTGGTTGAAATCACTCTTCCTCTGTTTATCCGACAGCACGTTGGCCTCCGGGTCTGAGCGTGAAGCTGAGCAGTTGTTAGGTCTGGAGATGTGTTGCTACCTGCCCCGATGATGGTATCAGCCACA
Source organism: Rhyacichthys aspro (assembly GCA_036850595.1). Taxonomy (NCBI): domain Eukaryota; kingdom Metazoa; phylum Chordata; class Actinopteri; order Gobiiformes; family Rhyacichthyidae; genus Rhyacichthys; species Rhyacichthys aspro. Next base: position 3,442,582 of record CM072150.1, on the reverse strand, counting down.
GGGGTTGGAGGTGAGGTGGTAATAAGGGTAGAGAGGAGCTGAGAAATACCTGCTTTACATTCTCACTCCACATGTGGGGATCAGCTATCAAGCATTGAATGTGTGTAAAATAAATAACTTAAGATGTATGCTTTCAATACACAGGTGTTTTATATAAAAATACAGGTTAAATGTGATATTATTACACATTAACACTTGACTAACACACTTCAATTCATAGCTTAAGCCGTTTAAATGGAGTTTAGCTCTGGCTTTTGCTGAATTCATGACAAAACCCATTTGTTTAAAGTCAAACTACTCAAAATAACCCATCACTGTAACTGTTTTAATCTCATTTTTTAATCATGTTTCTTTATGTGGTCTTTACCTTTTTCTTTTATCTGACATGTACAGTGACCTTGGGTGTTAAAAGGCGCCTTTAAATTGAATTATTATTATTATATTACTAGTTAACAGCATTTAGTCTTTGTTCAAAAAAAGAGAAGAGCTTAAACCTGACGTGAACTGGATTTATGTATGTAACTGCAATTTATAAACTGTTATTTTCTGTTCGAATCATGGATCACAACATCTACAAAAGTATTTATTCCTTTAAATGGAAAATTTGTTAATGTGTGTGAGAAAAAGCAGTTTTAATAACCTAAAAGCATCTGTAAAAACACAAGACTCATAAGACGTCACCTAGGATTTATTATGAAGGATTTAAAAAGACGAGTGGGTCTTTGGCCAATCACAGCTCGCTTCTGGAAAAAGGAGCGCTCCCATTGGTCCACACAGCTTGTCAACAAGGAAGTAATGGCTACTGATAATATAGAAAAAGTGTATATTCAGCACAAAAAAGGAAAAAAGAAGAATAAAGGGATGAAATTGTATAAATATTGGCAATGCATTCACACAGTGTTTAATGCGGTGGAGAAAAGTCAAATCTAAAAGTTTAAGGTAAGCTCTAATCTATTAGTATTTTATGGTGGAACAATTGGTCTGGTTTTACTTTACAAAAAAAAAAGAAAGAAAAGTAAATCATCGTCCATCAATCGTTTGGGGCAGATATTTTAGCCGAAGTAGAAACTTGACTGGCAGCTTGTTCAAATATCATGTACCTGAACTCATCTTTGATAACAGGCTTCAAAAGAAAGCAACAAGCAAGTCTCCAGAAACCCTACTGCCTCCACCTGCAGAGCTGCAAACCCACTCCTCAAATCCCAGCAGCCACCTCCCGACTGAGGCCGATAGCATAGAATCAGGAGAAAACACAGCTCCATTTGGCCAAAGCACCACCTCTTTTCAGCCAAAATAACAGCCTCCACGGCGAGAGTGAGTGCAGGCAGACCGGGAACAGGAGAAAGGGGGAGGGTTGGATCACGCTGTGGGTGGCAGAGAATGAGGGAGCACAAACACCGTCCTGCTGCTGGCTCCGAGCCATGTTTGTGTCACTAACAGAAGTAGCCTTGTCTGTCTTCCCCCATTGCCCTCACTCACTGCTTTGCACTAGCGCTCTCCCGGTTTGCTTGGAAACAGAGTCAAGGGGTTGGCTGCCTGGATGCTTAGTAACAAAAAAAAAAGAGCTGCAAAAAGAGAGAAGAACAGGGGTGAATCAGACACAGCCCAGGGCAGGAGCAAAAATCAAAAAACGGGAGAAAAAAGCCACTCAATAGCAGAGACTGTGCTTCGGGAATGTTGATGAGGCAGGGGCCCTTTCTGTTCAGCTTGTGTGAGCGAACCGACAAGCTGCAATGTGGATGTGTGGGCGATTTGTAGTCAGCATGCCTGCAGAGCCACCGAGCACGAGCTGCTTTGAAGATTAGGTGTTTGCAGTATTTCACATGCACGACAGAGAGGGAGGGCAGTTATTCAGAGCCGGCAGAACCCGATAGCGCTACTGAAACATCTAAAAATTCAATCAGCTCGACGTGACTTCGATCAAAGGCAGAAATAGTGAAACGTCTTAGATTTCACACAGACTCCGCTGCAGGAAAAGCGGCCAAGTCTATTCCCAAATGGCAGCCGGCAAGAAATGCTTTGTGGTATGAGGCATGTTGTTGTTGAGAGCCGATATCTCTGTGCTACAAACTCCCGCCTGCATTCTTCTGAGCAAAAAAACAAATCAAGGCCACCTAAGAACTGCCTGCCAACTACTATTCTTACTGGCAACATTACGTAGGGAGTGTGTGCGGTTACAAACACATTACCAACACTGGTTCTCCAGGCACAACATATCCAATTACATTTTAGTATCCAACACTTGTTCTGGACTGACAGCCAAGTCCTCAATTTAGCCTTCAACCAGACTCTGAAAAGGAAACTCACATTGCTCTTGTCAAGATAGTAACATTGGCCGGTAGTACGCCTCTTATTGCGTGGGCTGACCTCATAATATCTGGTTTGGAGTCGTTTGTGACCTCACAAAATCTTAAAAATCCCCAGAGCAACTGCAACAAGCCATTTTAAGAACTGAAGGAGATGTAGACTTTAGAAAATATGCTACAACATGATGAGCTTTGGACTTTGTAGATGATTTATATTAACGTAAAGGAATCTTTTTTATTTAATGCAACACTAAAACAGAAATAATAATAAGCTAATCTTTAAAGGTTCTCTAATATGCTCTTTTTAAGACAGTATTATAATATTTTGTGGTGCTCCAATTGGACAGAAGAACCCTTATTGCGTTTAAATATGGACTGTGTAGTTTCTGACATTACAAAATCTTCAAAATCAATCTTCAAAATCAAAGAGCAACTGCAGCAAGCTTTGGATTTTTCCACTTTTTATATCATCAAAAGAGATAACATTGACTAATAACAAAAATAAAAGACCTTCTAAATTAAATCCATGAACATTTTTTATTAAGAGGCTTCATGCTTGTCTAAGTCGCTTCAAACTTTTGGACGATGAATGTCAACGTAACAAGTAACATCTGTGCAAACTCTAAAGGAATATACTACTTTAATGTAGCAGGAATCCAAATAAATATGTTCAATCCATCTAAAACCTGTTCAAATCCATCTAAAACCGATTAAAATCCAAATAAAACCTGTTCAAATCCATTTAAAATGTGTTCAAATCAAAATAAAACCTGTTCAAATCAAAATAAAACCTGTTCAGATCCATATAAAACCTGCTCAAATTAAACTGAAACTTGTTCAAATCCATCTAAAACCTATTAAAATCCAAATTAAACCTGTTCAAATCCATCTAAAACCAGTTCAAATCCATCTAAAACCTGTTCAAATCCATCTAAAACCTGTTCAAATCCATCTAAAACCTGTTCAAATCCATCTAAAACCAGTTCAAATCCATCTAAAACCTGTTCAAATCCATCTAAAACCAGTTCAAATCCATCTAAAACCAGTTCAAATCCATCTAAAACCTGTACAAATCCAACCAAATCCTGTTTGAATCCATCTAAAACCAGTTCGAATCCATCTAAAACCAGTTAAAATCCATGTAAAACCTGTTCAAATCCATCTAAAACCCGTTTCCATAAAAGAAGCAAATTAATGTTAAAGATAACTTTTGTAAGACATAGGTAAAGATGAAACCTTCCATTCAAAATGTAATAAAACCTTCCAAATGTCACCATCTTGGGCCCCTGAAATGATTCTTATTAACTATTGTGGCCCCTCACCTCTTTGAGTTTAAACACCACTGTTATATAATGACAATATCAGCCCAAAAATATCATTCTGTTGGATAAAGAGTTCTTAGTATCAAGTACGTTATCAAAATGGTTCCCGTGGAGCTAAGTGCTTGTTATTTGCTTCATAAACATCACATAAGTGGGAGGCCTGGACCAAACAGCGGTTGTTTATGGACTCTCTCGACTTACCGTCCTCAGTTTCTTGCCACACGATGCCCTCCAGATTGACGCTGGTGCCGGGCTCGCAGGGCCCCAGGCACTCGGGCTCCGTCGACAGGGCCACATCTGACGTGTTCACCGCCACCGAGCGAGTACGCACCATTATCTGCTCGCACGGCGAAGAGATCTCACTGTTGCCGACCGCGGCCAGGAGGTGGAGGGGAGGAGGGGCCGGCGTGGAGACGGGAGACTCCATCTGAAGGGAACAAGAGCGGGGGTAGATCAGCCTCAGACACACAAGCTTTTGGATAAACATGTACAGAGCAGATGTTCAGATACGGCCCGCGGATGCTACAGTGAGCGGAAGTCGGCTAAGTACTGAGCGCATGGAAGACATCCTGGTATGCCGTGTACTTTATTCAGTAAATAAACAGGCGCAGGACTGAATTTTTAACACTTAGTGAAAAAAAGGTTGAAGCTGAAGGCAAGAGGAGACATGGCTTTTTCAGGAAGAGCCCCTCGAGTTTGGAACGACCTGAGATAAGGTGGAATCAGTATCTGCTTTTAAATCACTTTTATACACTCTGATTTATTTATGTATTTATCTATTAATTTATTTAGGTTTTTATTTATTACATTTTTATTTATTACATTTTTATTTATTACGTTTTTATTTATTACGTTTTTATTTATTACATTTTTATTTATTACATTTTTATTTATTACGTTTTTATTTATTACATTTTTATTTATTACGTTTTTATTTATTACATTTTTATTTATTACATTTTTATTTTTCTGTTTTTATTTATTTAGTTTTTTTAATTTATTTATTTAGTTTTTCTTTTTTTATTTTATTTTAAAAATGTATTTATTTAGTTTTAATTCATTTAGTTTTTATTTATTTAGTTAGTTTTAATTTACTTATTTATAGTTTTTAATTTTTAGATGATTGCCTCTACATCCATCTGTCTGCCTCTGATTTTAATTTTGCTTTTCTATTGTTTGGTTTTATGCTCATTTTGTTAAGCACTTTGTAAACTGTATTTTTAAAAAGGGCTATATACATAAAGACTATTATTATGCTTGTTATTATTCTTCTTGTTCTTCTTGTTCTTATTCTTATTATGCACAAGTTACCTTTTGATTCTGACCGAGTATTCATTGATGAATGGAAGTACATCACATAAAGGAAAGTCTTTGAAGCAGTGTCATCAGAGGTTAATCAGTACAAAGAGAAATACATGATGAATAGTGTTGAGAGGTGAGTGTGGTCTCCATGTACAAGGTCAAAACTCTATCAGCGTAAATACTTTTATTCAATGTACTTAGGGGAGGATTTTCTATTAACATTTCTACTTAAATATTTATTTGAAGCTTTACCATCTACTCTTCATAAAGGCCCTCGGTGATTTATAGAGGCTCATAACTCAGGAACATGATGCAACTCAAAGCACTCTTCTGCAGTGATAATCAAGACTGGAGAGGAGTGAGGGTCAAGTCAAAAAAGAGAGCCAACATTTAAAAACAATACACCACCAAAAAAAGTGTAGCTGTAAACTGAAATAAACCATTATTACTATGAGTTTATAATCCATATAACTGCAAAATCTGATGTTATAGCTGTGTTTTAAAGTAATCTAACTCCCAAAATATGACCAATGCACTTATAATTACACAAAGAAGAGCCATAAGGTGCTGTTGCTAATAAATGCTAGCTTTGTTCATTAAAAAGTGCAACATTTTGGTATGGATTTCTTTTGAGAAAACATTTAGACGTCTCTTTCTTTCTCGTCCAATCAAAAGTGTAGTGCAGTGTTTAGCATCCTTAAAACACGGCTGGAACCAAAACTGAGGGGTACAAAAAGTAGTTGAACACCGTTAGCTTACTTTCAACCTCTTTTAAAAATAAAAACGGACCTAAAAGTGCACGGACTCGACCCGTCCTGTACTGCTGCAGTGAAAACATGACTTCACTGAAGCAGAGGCAGCTCCCAGATCTGTGACATTACATCATCGCCCGGACTAATCACTCATTAATTCCTTCAATTAAAGCGCTGGTCGTGGTGCGGGAGCGGGCTGAGGGTCAGTAATTGATTGCACCTGTTCTGACATAAGCGTGACCGCGCCGGAGAGCCGCTAGCCCCGAGTGGAAATGAAAAGGACAGGAGTGTGGGCGGAAAGGGAAGTGGAAAAGAGAGTGAGAGGGACGGTGATTTAAGGGCCGCGCTGACACCGGGCTTAGTGCGCTTTACTCCAGGCAGTCAACATTAAAGCACTCCCGATCATTAGCGCTGAGCTGCAGGAGGAATGCGACACCGCTGCTGCCTCCATTTATTAATTGGGCGCAGGGCTCTCGGTGCTCGGGAACACACCGACGATTCTGGATGTAATTAGAGAGAGAATAACCTCAGACAGGATAATTATTGTATTGGATATGACAGTACATGATTTTTATAACATCTGCATTTTAAACTTAAAGAACGCTTTTATTTTATATACAACTTGTCTTTAATACAGCTGCACTTCTTCAAAATACTCCAATAATAACGTTTAATCTTATGTTATTCAAAGACTCCAAGGTTCACCGTTTAAAACAACATCGAAATAAAACTTTGCATTTGTGTTCTTGAGAAAATTAAAGCTCAATTACTTCCTGTTCCAGTTTCTACAGGTGCCCAGAGTGGACAAAATGAGCACTGATAAAGGAAAACACATGGATACTTTAACACAAACGAATTTGGTGGATTTATTTTCGGAGCTATTTCCATTATTTCCAGGTGTCTTTACGTTAAATTGTGGTGTGACCAAATGACAACGTCTTTAACCAGTGGAAGTTAATCTAACATTTTTTATTGCACAAAATATAAAATGAAGAAAAAAATCCTCCTCAATCTCTGCTGCTGTGTTATTTCCCATTACCAAATGAGACAAGAATGCTAAGAAGCTACACCCTTCACATGTTTTACACACAGCACTTGAGCCATGTGTGTGTTTTAACTCACCTAAAATGTGTTTGTGTGTAGCTAGTGCCTCACAAATGCTCTCTATCCACTCACTGACAGCACACACACACAAAACCATCTTGTTTATGCAGTATTCCTGATTTTTGGAAGCTAACGTCTTGCAGAAAAACAAATTCCAAGATGTTAAACCATCATAAAATAGAGTGGTTTACCAATTTCCATATTGTTTGAATAAAACAGATTAATTCTTAGTGGTCTGGACTGAGTTGGATCTACTGGTTTAATTTAAAACTGGGACGTGACAGCGGTTCGAACAATGCTCTCAGGGCTATTTCACATCAATCCCACAAAGAGAAATCAGACTCAGCGATGAGCCGAGTGCTTCGAAAAACCAAACATTAGCCCCTGATGAAATTTAATATTAGCTCACGCCAGAAGCTTCATATTTCACGGTTTACTCAAATGAGCGCGGACGGGCCGTTTCTCCGAGCGGCGGCGCGGAGTCGGACCCTAACGACGTCCTAATCACCGCGTGTCACTCCCTGATGCATGATGTGTCCAAGCTGCCGGGCGGCTGACTGAATGAGACGGGACAGGTAATCACCAGAGCTGTCACCACACACTGTTCCCGGGACTCACAGAGACGCCGGGGGGCTGCACACCGGACCACACAACCAGACCTTCTCAGTGACAAACTCGAGGCTGAAAGGTACAAGCAGAGCCCTTCACAAACAGACTCAAACCGAAGCGTCGCGTTGACATTTGGACGTGACATTTTGGGGGCTTTTCTCAACAGGTCACACACAAAAAGGTTTTTAACGTGAACTTCTTGACTTAACGTGACAATATATGAAATCCTCCAAAGATCAGCTTGTTGTATATTAGTTGCACGCTGCATGATGTAATGATTTACCAGAAGAAGGTCTATCAGTCACATTTAAATCATTTCTTTATTCATAAAAGCACCATTCAATTGTGAGGACAGTTGTACGAGAGTGTTTCCACAGCAGCTTTAATGGGTTTTCCTTCAATTTCCTAAAATACAGTCTTGAACTGCCTTTTGTCGTGTGGATTTGATTAATTAAACTTAATTTTCTGCAGTGTTATCGACAGTCAGTTAAACTACTACTAATTTTCTGGTTAAATTACAATAAATTTACCACATCCACTTTTTATCTAATATATTTGTGTATCATGTTGATTGTAAGATATAAATTATTATTATTATAACGCTGAATAATGAATATTAACATTTATTCACTAGTTTAGAGGACATTTGTATTGCGATATTGCTTAAATATATTGTGAATAAATATATATTTCCATATCGCCCAGCCCTAAATCCACTGATTTAGCGATCAAGGATAAAATTTCAATCAATTTTCCCCCGAGAAGGTAACATTCTTCAACAATAGATTTGATAAGATATCATTTTACAGTGACAAGCTTTTCCTTTTTAGTTTCTCACTAAAAATATCTAAATTCTAAACTAAAATACCACTAAGTTTAGTTTAGAAGTAATAGTTTTGACTTTATTGTAGTCCGTTAAACACCTTGAAGGGCGTGTTATATCAGTTTCTGCCACTAGATGGACTCCTGAGCTACTGCTTTGTTCAATAGGGTCTAATACAACATCTTGGCATTGGTTTGAATGTTGTAATTCAGAGTTCTGCAGAGGGCTGAATGGAAATTGCACAGACAACACTACAATTGTCCGTTTTAAACAGTAGATAGCTGATGTAAAGATGTTTTCTAGGTCGAGTAGTGTTCAAGGTAAGTCTCTAAATATGTCTCCGTGAAGATCCACAACACAGTCTGATTTAATTTTACCGTGACAACAATTTGTATTACTCAAACACACTGATAAATCCCACAGGCATCCAGGCGGCATTTATCTATTTGGACATAACCTTGAATAGATAAGCTTGACTTTCCACTTCAAACCTATCAGCGAAGGATTTACAAAGAAGAAACACACTCCGAGAGTCAAGAATAAACGTGACGAGACGCATCCCACCTCCAGATCCAAACCGCACTCATCGTGTAATGGTTCTGAACGAAAGCGGAAACACCGGCGTTTCACAAAGTGCTGGGACAATGCTGTCTCTATTAAACACGGCCCGGCGCACAAAAGCACTTTCACTGCGAGGCTCCAGAATGTAAACCCTCGCAGTGAAATGCCTAACGTCTTGTCCAGGCTTTCGACAAAACCACATGTGACTGAAGTACGCGACTTGTCAGATTACACAAGGCTCTACCCAACTCTCAGCTAATGCCAAACTCCACTGATTTCTTCCCTCTGTGCGAGACTTTACAGACGGATTTTGAAATGTGCGCCAAAACCACAATGCCTCGGTGTCACGCGAAGCTTTTCTTAACTCGAACCCCATGCCAACTGCTTGAGAAAGCCACACTGGCACGCACAGTGTTTAACGGACTGACAAAAATCCTACTAATCTTGGCCCGGCGTTAAGCATCGGCAGAAGTGCTGACGGAGAAGGACGCTGGATTTTCACTCATAACACAATGACTCGACCGCGGCAGACGGACACTTTTTACTAGACACATTAACTTCAGCTTGAACTTGTTTATCAGACTAAGGATTAACTGAGCTTGGCCAAGAATTATGAAAGGATTACACCGCGGAGTCGGAGTGGGGCACCTGTCTCTGCTTCGCCGAGGCCCAGCCCAGTGCAGCAATGGGACTGTTGACTCAGATAAATATGCACCGGCAATTAAGTGTAGTCTGAAATGATCGTGAAATGGTGAAAAAAAAATCATAATCACAATTATTTTGATCATTATTGAAATTACAATTATTTTACACAATTACTCACTGACTTTGGAAATATGTTGGATTTATTTAACAGTGAAATTTCCTAAAATAAAATAAATAATATATTCAAACGTATAAATAAACAGCTTAAAAAATAATCAGAAATAATAATTAAGATAAATAAATAAGACCAACAATGTAATGCACTTCCACAACAAGTGATAAATAAAAACAAGTAAGAAAAATCGTTTTTTTCTTGATTACGTTGGTTTTGTAATCGTTGGGAGCCAAAATTAAAATTGAAACTACGCTAATTACATCTTATCAAAACCAAAAACAAGACAATCAACAAAAAAAAGAAGTCTATGTGCACACTTCCCAGCAGCTTCAGACCCGCTGCAGGAGATGGACCAGACAGACTGAGTTTAAATCAATCTTGGCAGCCGTCTGTAAAGTCTCCAGTGAGTGATTTCACCATTTCAGTAGAATTACTCCGTCCATTCGCTCCGATTCCTTCCCATTACTGTAACTCTGTAAACTGTCCTCTACCAGACAAAAAACTAACCTGGTAAATAGTTCCAGTGAATACACACCACAGTGAACAGAAGAAAATGTTCTGAATGGTTGCATTTACGTGGAATGGAGAATTGTAATAAACCTGATGTAGCTTCTGTTCAAATAGAAAATAAATCTGAACATAATTTATAGCCTAAACGCTAGATTACACTTTATTTTAGGCACTGTGTCCAATACAAACAATATAAATAATCCTGATGATAATAATAGCTTTCAGAAAAAATACATTAAAAAAAAGGGTTCACAGTATTTTACTTTAATCTTTAATCTTTGGTAAAAATCTCTTTAGTCAGAGCTTGGAAACTGACTTTTCCACTGGTTCCACTGATGTTACTGGTCTTGTTATTTGACTAAATTAACTAATTTGACATTTTAAACTCTTGTCTCATCAGCTCACATCACAAAAATGGAAAATCACAGTATTAGTGGCTTTAATATCTCTGTTATTGTGACGACTCAAAACCGCGAGATCCTTTAAAAACTGGTTGTCTTCCAATGACTAAAACCAACTCATTCTCATCACGTTAGGACTATGTCTGAAAATGTAGATTCAAGTCAATGGCGTAGACTCATAATGGACCAAAAAACTGATTTAACATGGACCAAAAACACTAACAAATTTCGATAAATGTGTCAGAAACAAATCCGCCATTTTGCAGAATTAGCTGTTGCTCGTGTAGCTAGAGATGCTAAAGACAACAAACTGTTCCCATTCTACATTTATGACCTCAAATCTTACATATACAGTTGGATCTCTGCAATAGCCATCAAAATTAACAACACAATAATCAAAAATGCCATTTATCTTTTCCCAGTTTGGCACAAGGACAGGTTGAGGATTTGGAGAGAAGTGGAAAATGCAATGTTTTTTTTAATGGAAACTAAAACAATTGTCCAATTCTTTATATTCTAGTGCTTTTCTGGGATTGGGGGGCATTAGCCTAGACTTCCCTCTCCCCAGACGCTTCCTCCAGGGGAATATAGACAAGCTAATTTAGTGTGGCATACATTAAACAGCTTTTTAAAGTAAAGAAATGCTCACGTGTTTTTTTTTTTTTTCAAATTCTTTATGGCGTTCTCCACCATCTATGGACTCCATCCCTATATTTAACACCGCCGTCACACAGTGCTCCTTTCATGGCGGCTAATCGATGCATGTCGTGGTCACGGTAGATCCCTTCATATGAAACTGCTGTTACAGGTCACAGAGAATCATGTCTGCAACACTGCTCCTTACACATCGCCGCCAGAGCAGAAAATGTCATTTTCTGGAGCTATTTCTGCTTTATTAAGTACCTGTAATAAAATAAGCAGCATAAGCCCTTTTTCCTTTCCCCACACACTAATCTGATTATATTCAGACACTTCTGCTCCAGTCAGGTGTCTGTTTTTAAAGACTTGTTCTTGGCTTTTGTTTTAAAGAGAAAATAAAAGAAGTAAAAGGAAACTGGTCACAGACTCATACAGAGACATGGGTTAATGTGGATTAAAACAGGGTCGTGCATTTAGGTCAGATATGCATCATCGTAAAGGACTGGTGTATTGTATGAATAGAACGTGGTAAGAATATACATTTACCAGAATATTTCTTTAAAAGTGCATAGCGTAAAAGATTGTATTCAGGATCCAAATTAAACGTTGTATTTGTCTCTTTGGTCTATCTCTGTAAATCTAGTGTTACTTCAATTACTTCAGAGACTTCAGAGCTGGAATTTGTGATACTTGGTGAAGACGGTGAGTACATTTAAACACGACATTAGAGTAATTTGAACTATTGCTTTAAGCCCCGTCACACAGTCTGATTTAATCACTGGGTCGCACAGTGGGACGGGATCAAAAACCAGAAAAGAGACAATCCTGATACAACTGTATAATCGATTGGTTAAAAGATGGCTATGTCAACAAAGAAATGCTCTTTATGCAACAATACTTTTACAGACAGGTTGAGAAATTTGAATTATCGCCTTAGTCTGATTATATATAGAGTTAAAAACTGCTGTAAACATTTTTGAATTTGAAGTTCTCTGAATCGGACTAACACCTGGATAATGTGGCTCATTGTCAGATTATTGCTGGATGTTTACATTTTACTCCGATTAAGGCGCACTGAGCATGCTCCAGAGTCGGACAGAGACACAGAGTAACACATCTAAACAGAAAAACATAAAGAGCAGTGATTAAAAACAGTCATTTTTGGACAAAGACACATATTTCGGATGCTGTTTGTCTGTTATTTTGTTCTATTCGTGTCGTAAAAAGTTCAGAAAAACAAGCATCTACTGTAGTTTAGGATGTGTTTAAGTGCTTTCTGAAGTGTTTGTTTTAACACTTAAGACATGAAATGGCTTCTGTAGGTGCTCACAGGCTGCAGTAAGGAGGGTTTAAAACTGCAATCTGAAATTTAATCATCTTTAAATGCAGTGAATGCTTGATTTAAGTCTAGTAAAAATAACACCATTCAAACTTTACTTGTTGGTTAAATAATGTATGTAAGCTAATTAAAAACGTAAGTCGTCGACAGTGTCTTCACCAAAACCGAGTGCTATTTCTCCGAAAAATAGAACGTTTGAGCCTCTGTGGAAATGAACTGCACATTTCAATGAGCTAAGGTGAGTCAAAGGACATCGGTAAATGGATTCTCTGGAAATACAAGAGAGCATTGCTGGCATAACACTCTACATGACCACTTTGTTTTAATCAGGAAGTAATTACAGTAAACAGTATCAGGGAGCAGCGAACATCTTTTTTCGGCTGATACTTGACAAAGGCAGCTGTAGTTTCCAGGCAACACCCCGCAGTGGCTAATTGGGCTTTTAAAGAGGCACATGAATAATGGAAAGAGGAAGCTGGGCTGAAGATGTTCATCCAAGACTTACTGGTTTAGTGGTTCTGGATTACATTTGTGGAAGAATTCCTCGAGTAAACATCATAACCAAGTGTTAGGATTCAGGTTTTATTAGGATTTGTCTACAATTCTAATTAAACTCTAAATAATGAAGGCTTTTTATCAAGATTTAGAGGCCTGGTTTTGTCTGGGATTACATGGTCTGGTTTAGTCCAGTCTGGTCTGGTTTTGTCTGGGATTACATGGTCTGGTTTAGTCCAGTCTGGTCTGGTTTTGTCTGGGATTACATGGTCTGGTTTAGTCCAGTTTGGTCTGGTTTTGTCTGGGATTACATGGTCTGGTTTAGTCCAGTCTGGTCTGGTTTTGTCTGGGATTACATGGTCTGGTTTAGTCCAGTTTGGTCTGGTTTTGTCTGGGATTACATGGTCTGGTTTAGTCCAGTTTGGTCTGGTTTGTCTGGGATTACATGGTCTGGTTTAGTCCAGTTTGGTCTGGTTTTGTCTGGGATTACATGGTCTGGTTTAGTCCAGTCTGGTCTGGTTTTGTCTGGGATTACATGGTCTGGTTTAGTCCAGTTTGGTCTGGTTTTGTCTGGGATTACATGGTCTGGTTTAGTCCAGTTTAGTCTGGTGTTGTCTGGGATTACATGGTCTGGTTTAATCCAGTTTTGTCTGGGATTACATGGTCTGGTTTAGTCCAGTTTGGTCTGGTTTTGTCTGGGATTACATGGTCTGGTTTAGTCCAGTTTGGTCTGGTTTTGTCTGGGATTACATGGTCTGGTTTAGTCCAGTTTGGTCTGGTTTTGTCTGGGATTACATGGTCTGGTTTAGTCCAGTTTGGTCTGGTTTTGTCTGGGATTACATGGTCTGGTTTAGTCCAGTCTGGTCTGGTTTTGTCTTGGATTACATGGTCTGGTTTAGTCCAGATCCTTCAAAAACCTTCAAGCTTCAAGAACTGCTCAAACTGTTTCTGTTTTTTGAGACAAACTCAGACCAAATATTGATTTAATTTACAATTTTCTTCTGTTTTTTCACTTTACATTTTGTAAAATAATAAAATAAACATACTTTACAGTTTACTTTCCTTTTTATATCCACACCTGTGTAAAACAGCAGAAATGTAGTCACGTGATAATACGAACAATACCTGTACATACAGCCGACACACTTTCAATGCAGGCAATTACAATTACCCTAGTGAGCTATTTGAGAAGTCTACAAAAGCACTTTGATCACCTTTTCTTTGGGAAACGCGACGCAAAGCCTCAGCTGCACAACGACAGAAGAGCAATACCCTCAGAGTGATTTACAGCCAGTTAAAAAGGGTAAGTAAAGCTCTTACATTTGCAGCACCTTTCAGTCTGATTCAATTCAAGTCTTTTTAGCGTGGCACATTAAAGGACTGTGTTATAAATCAGAGCTGCCGTTTCTCCCCAAGGCCATTCATTTTGTGTGAGGCAAAAGTACACAAAGGTTTCGTCAAAGAGAGTGCGTTTTTCACCTGTGGACACACGTGTGCAGCGGGTGATGAAACGACCATTTACGATCATCAAAACGGGGCTGAAAGAGACGCAGCAGTGAAGTAAAAGTGATGCGCCGACAGAAGGCACGAGGGAACGCAGCTGAGATAAGTACAGCTCACTTAAAAGCACTGGCCTAATTTGCACAGTAAAGCAAAGTCACTGCCACGAAAACTCCTCTGCACGAGTAGAAGCAGAATTTAGAAAAGTGTGGTTTGATTCTCTCAACGTCTGTGATGTTGGCGGAGCTGCAGCGTCTACATTTTTCAGCAATTAAAAAAATGACGCAAATGTACACCGTGTACAAACGTTAAAACGAGACGTGCTGATTTAAAATGCCTCACGCTTTTCAACAACAAAGAAAGTGCTAAATCTGGGCCGCTGCGCTGTTGTTTAACTTGAAAAACAGCATTTTCCTTTCGGCTGATGAGTTATTGAGAAACAATTACACAGCATGAAAATCAGAACGTCACCGGGAATTGATTTAGTTGCTGAGAAATTGAGATACACTGATAAACTGAAGCTTTTACTGATAATATATAACACTGTATTTAAAAAAAAAAAAGACCCATGGCCCATTTTCAAAGGTTTGTGTTTTAAATGGTTAAAAAAGCACGTCTAAACAAACAGCCACCATCACTTTCAGTCAAAGATATCATTGTTCCGTATCAGCTGATCCTTTTTGTGGTTTGTTGTGAATGGAAGTTGCATTCAAATGTCCCCGTCCACTCAGAATTTGAATGGGAAATCCCAGCATCCACCATCTGACTATGTTTTCTGTTTGAGCTCAATGTTGCTGCCATAACTAAGTGAAAACGGGTAATATTGTGATAGCACCACGTAACTTTTAGCCCAAAAATAGAAATTCTCACTCTCATTTTGATGGTTTTTAGACATAAAATCGGTCGGATCAGGTCTATCTCACTGACACAGTACCTTCAGCTGGACACAAACCTCTAATTTAAGTTTCCTGAAGCCGGGACGGTGGCATATAGCGAGAGATTACCAGAGTATCAGAGTTGCATTTGTACAAAATACGCTAAAATGTTCTTTCTTCCAAACGAACTACTTGTAAATAAAGATGGCTGCAGTTGCACAGAAAGGGATCTACGCCCTCTGCTGGATAAAAGCCACGCAGGGTCGCTTTAATGTATTTTATTAATGTATTTAGTCATTTTTTATACTGTCTGACCAACACCAAAAACACCAGCGACCAACGTTCTGGTTCGATGAAGACCTGCCCTACCTCCTGAGCCACTGCCGCTCCTTTATAAATAAAAGAAATAAATCCTCTACTTGTTAAAGCTTCACAAAAATCTACCCACATTAAATCCAACTCCTGAGTACGAAGCAACCGGAGACGACGGTCGAGTGAATCACAGCTGACAGAGTTATCGCCGCACTACAGTGTAATAATATAATAAAAGGAGGTTGTAAAAAAGCCTGTTGGTGTCTTCCCACTCGTTTCTTATCTGAGGCTTTGGCAGCTGATGTGCTCCCACTTGACCGGCTCCACGCTGCAGGTGGCTGGGTGCACTTTTCTCTCGTCTGGGTTCAGCTTGACCCCGTCGACCTAATTCCTTCCTTTCCTCTCCTCCGTCAGCCGCCTGGCCTGCGTCTCCGCCCGGTATTGTTTGTCAGATGACTGGGTGGGGGTTGGGCTCAGAGTGCACACTGGGGTGAGCTGTTGGCCATCACCACCACTAAAAGCTTTTCTTTTTTTTTTTACACTGCGGTGAGCCACCTAAGCATTCCTCTGATTTTACTGCTGATAAAAGACATTAAACACAGGCAGGAGGAAGTGTTATCTGCCAAAAGGGAAGAAGAAGAAGAAATATGTTTTGTTGGATTATGAGATTAAATGGTTTCAGTCGAACTAGCTCACACTTGTTCTGAGTCTAAAAGCACTCAAAGACAAAGTGTGTTTAAACCAGAAGTAAAGCTACTAAACTAGGACTAGACAAGAACTAAACCAGGTGTAAACTGGGGCTAAACCACAATGAAACCAGATCTTAACCAGATCTAAAACTAAAAACTAACAACTAAAGCAGGTCTAAGAGATCATTTACACTGATTCTGTTGAGGTTTAGTTGCTGATTTACACAAGGAAGACATTCTCACTCCACAAAAACACAAACTATTGAATCAAACCGAGGAAGTGTGTTAGTTTTGTTGTCGTCTAAACAGTTAAACGGATGCCAGAAAGCTATTGGCTCCTGGCTACACACACCGAGTAGAAAAACAATGACGAAATACAGTGTTTTTGTGCTTTAAAAACTAATCTTGTACTAATATACTGTTTGTATTAGACTTATAAATTCAAACTGGGGCTTCAAACATTACTTCTTCTTGTGTAGCGTTAGCATTAGCAGGGTTTACAGTGCCTCTACTGGCCTGGCAGACATACTACAGTCTGTTCAAAAGCTGAGAGTATCCGTGTGAACACTATAGGCCTGTGTTTGTGTTTTGCTTTCAAACAAATGGTCCGATATGACAAATCTACGGAGAAAGGCAGGTCTAAACCACGACTAAACCAAGAAACAAGGACTAAATCATGAACTGACTAAACAGGGACTAAATAGCACTAAAGACTGAACCAACTAAGATTAAAAAGTACTAAACTATGGCTAAACAAGGAGTAAACCAGGATTAAATTTGGGGCTAAACAAGGTCTAAATTTAGAAAAGAACAGGCCAAAACCTAGTCTAGAATCAAAAATGAAAATCAGGGCAAAATAAAGGACAAAACTAGGGTTAAACTGGATCTAAACTACAACCAAGACTAAACCCAGTCCTAAAGCAGTGCTAATGTTCTGATTTAGCACTGGGCTAAATTTGAGATAACTAACAAGATTAAACCAGGAACGCACCAAAAATAAATCAAGATGGAACGTAGGACTAAACCAGATTTAGGAACAATCCAAGCCTAAAACAGGACTTTTGTTTTGTTTGTCTCTGATTGTCACATAAAGAACCATAACATTACTGTGATACAAGCAGTTTTTTACTTACGGATAATAATAAACCTGTGATATATTGTGGAAGCTAATTACAAACTGATTCTATTATGCTCCTGTGGGTCCATTCCTCATCCTCCCGCTCCGGCCACAGGTCACTCGACAACAACGGTATCTATTACACCAATAAGCCACATTCTTGTCAAGGTCACACACTCGACAGCAACGGCGCGAGAGGAAGGAGGGTGGAGGAGGGTGGAGGAGGCTACGCCGGGAGCCCAAATCCAGATAAGCTAAGCTGAGCCTACAAGGATTTCTCCCTCACCACCCCTCTCCATAGTCATAAATCTTATCGTGCAGTAAAAAGAAACCTGACAACAAAGTGAGAGGCTGTCAGCAACAGCTCAACCACCTAGATTCCCACCCAAATACCAATGATTCACTCTAGACCAAAGCTGCAGGGGAAAAGAGTAGAGTGCATTTAATATTTATGATTCTGACAGCCATTACAATTTCTGTTGCGAGGTAACAAAAGAGGTTTTACTAGTCCCTTATATTTAACGTCAAAACAAGTAGTTATTTTCATTGGGATTTCCCCGTGAGACCATAAACTGTATTATGTAAAACCGTTGGGCTAACCCTGTCTGTGGGTGGTGGCTTTTCTTAGCGTAATGAAAAAATATCTTTGGATAAATGAGCTAAATGTGGTTTGAACTAATTTAGGAATCATGTAAACAAACAGCAAACCACGTATACTATTGTCTGCTTTATCTTTAACGGCTGGTGCTACGTTGTCAGGAAAACAGAGGCGTTTTGAACGTTTGTGGAGGAAAAAACAAAATGATAAGTAAATATTATGTGTTGGTTTGTGTAAGTTAACATCAGCAACGGCAAAGAGTATTATTGAAAAAGAAAAGAAGCGGTATCAAAGTCAACAAATAACAGAAAATGTGTTTCAAAACTGAAAAAAAAGATCTAAAAGTGATTCTTAATGCAATATATTTCACAAATCCATGAGGTGTCCATAAATTTTTTCCTCCACTGTAGAAATAATCGACAGTTGCAGCCCTAATAAATCGGTGCGTCATAATATTCTAGATGTTTATTAATCCAGGAAACAAGTAAAGCTGCAACAAAACAAGCGTCATGACAATGTAAAAAAAATATATGTGACTTTTTGTTGTCTTATAATCACTTTTAAACCAAGTTTTCGATACTTCTTGTTAGATTAATCGAATAAATAATGGTCAGATTAATCAATTATAGAAGTAATCGACAGTTGCAGCCCTAATAAATCGGTGCGTCATAATATTCTAGATGTTTATTAATCCAGAAAACAAGTAAAGCTGCAAGAAAACAAGCGCCATGACAATGTAAAAAAATATATGTGACTTTTTGTTGTCTTATAATGAGTTTTAAACCAAGTTTTTTTTATATTTTTTGTTAGTCCACCAGGTCCCCACGCATTTACACGCGCTTCACTATCAGATTTTAATAGATTAATCGAATAAATAATGGTCAGATTAATCAATTATAGAAGTAATCGACAGTTGCAGCCCTAATAAATCGGTGTGTCATAATATTCTAGATGTTTATTAATCCAGAGAATAAGTAAAGCTGCAACAAAACAAGCGCCATGACACAGTTGGTTGTAGATAACCTTTTTCGATGCCCGTGCTATACGTCTACTGCAGATATGGCTGTATTTCACTGCAGTCTAAGTAGGACGTGCTACTCTGAGTGACCTCTCCCGCTGGCTGTCTCACAGAGCTCCTATTGAACCGTGTCTATCTTAATGGACAGTGATGCGCACTATTACCGAGCGCCTGTGGTTCCTGGCCCACAGCCTCCCAACCTCTATAATATACCTTAATACACCTCCGGGCAGTGAATGCTTAAGCCAGCAACGTATGACATTTCAACACTGTTACTCACGAGACGAGAAAGAGTGGAAAGGACAGGTTGTCTGAAGAGCAAAGCACGGCAGGTTATTTTAGGATTCAAGGATGTCTAAGAGCAGTCTATTAATGCCTTATAAATAATTAACTCTGTGGACTAGATACCATTAGTCACACTAGTGCCATTTACCTTTATTTGGCTGTACAATATTTTAATTTAAAACTCTGAATGGACAAATCAAACCCTGAAGACAAAGTTCATAGTATCACAAAACCAATGTACTGCAGTTACAACTCTTTTATTGAACATTGAACAGACTGTATCTGATATTTTTTCTTCTAGTCGGGAAAATAGTTTAAACCCCAAATAGTTTATTGTGGAAAAAAATTGTTGCCATCTACTGTTTATTCTAAGGGATTGTAATAGATGAGAACCTCTATTCAGGAACAGAAAACCTTGGACAATCACATGCTCCAAAAAGGAGCGCTCCCATTGGTCGACACTTGTCACATGACGTTCCAGGAAGTTTAATAGCAGCAGATAAAGTGTATTTTCAGCTGAATATGTCTTTTAACAGAGAAACAGCTGAAAAAAGAAAAGCATCAACAGAGAAAAGGGAGGCAACGTAAAACACAGATAAATACTGTCAATTCAATCACGTAATGTTTAACGAGGAGGAGATAATTGTCGTCCTGACGCTGAAGTCACAGCTAAGCTAACGCTAAACTCTAAACTTCAGTTTGGTCAAATGGATTAGTATTTTGTGGTTTTATTTTTTAATAAAGGAGAAGCAGGAGAGGTCCCTGTGCTGTTTTTGGAGGAGAGTGGAGTCTGAGACTGGGACAAAAAAAGAAAATCAGGAAGTGGAGCTTTAAAAAAAGATTCAATTGTCAGTTTCCCATCAGCTCAAGAACAATATTAGTGTTTCTAAAACCATGTACACTATGATATTTTATGTCAAGAAAAAGGGTTGTGATATTGAAGAAAGATAATCTGAGAAGAAATAATCTTTTAAAATTTTGTTTTTTTTTTTTTTAAAAAAACCCCAGGATTTTTTTTTTTTCCCTTCCCTTTTTTATCACAAAACATTTGGTTTCATTAATGTTGATTCATACTTGATAACCAGATTAGAAATGTCCACAGTGTATTGTGTACTGGGTCCTCCAGCTCCACTTTACTGCTTCTTCAAAAATGTCCTCTTCCATTTTCATTTGTCCCATTGGTCGGTTTGTAACCCTCTGTCATCTTTTTACTTCTAATGTCCACGTGTTGATTTTTGATTTTTAATGTTTTAATGTTAATGCACTTTACTTGTTTTGTTATAACGCTGTTGTCGTGTCTGAAAAGTGCTCATTAGCTTCTTTTGCTTCGATAACGATGCATGCTAACACGCTAACATGACGTATCCTCTTGTACAGATTGGGCTGGGGGTAAATATTATTTGATCCAGGTTGTCAGGTGAAATAAACAGAGGGTAACAAACATCTCAACCACAACGCACCAGTTCACCACTCACACCTCTTCATCCAAAACCTCTCTTGTTTTGAAGTTTAAGTGCAATTGAAAACATAGAACTCTGGGGAAAACCTGAGGCATTAGTCGTGTGATGATCTGAACTGCATCAGAATCTGTCTATCGCAAATGAACAATATCCAAAATGCAAAGAACTACTTGAACTGCACCAATATCAGGATATTTTACGTGATATTTTCAATCAAAGGCTCAAATAAAGCAGCTGTGACAATTGTTAGTGGCGTCAGTGAAACCAACTTAGTCCAGAACCTTGTATTTCTCTAAGAAGTAAATTCAACTTTTACCAAATATTGTGTATACGGTTATAATATTCTTAAATAGTTTTGCATATTCTGATAAAGTTCAGCTAGTATTGTGCAGTCCTTGTATGTATCTAGACACTAAACGCTGGTAAAGTGTGAAGTACTTCAAGTAAAACTGGCCTAAGGTTTATTTTGATCTCGTTATTAAAACATAGAACATACTGCCAACATTTGGAAAAGGGGTTAATTTCTTGAGAAAGGGTCAAACGCAGCTGGAAAAGGGTTCAACTTTAGCAACAATGACACATAAAGCCTTTCGATCGTCCCTGAGGCGATGTCTTCACTGAAAGAACATGTGGCCAAATGCCAGCCCAGTGCAGTAAGCATCACACTGGGAGGGGATCTCCGAACAAACCATCTCCCGTCGCCCTTCGGGTCACCACGGCGCTAATAAGTCGCTGGAGTAAAGTCAAACCTGCGGGAAACACCTCGAGCGTCCCGGGCCTGGCTCCAGCTCAGGTCCGTCCGCCGCCGCCGCACTCTGTTGACCTTGTTAGTTTGAGTGTCTAATCTGCTAATGCCCTGATAAAAATAAAACAGGCAGACCAGTCACTGCGGTGCCCCTCCTCCTCGTCCCGTCTGCAGCTGCTGCCCGTAAACAGATGATACCTCCATCTTTATTTATCCCGGGGAGTGAATGTACAGTAATATGTGTTTGTAAAGAAGTGAGTAATGCCCTTAATTCCACTATTAACCAGTCGGGAAAGTGCTTTTAACAACAAAACATCTCACTTTTCAAAGGATGCATAAATGTAATAGATATGATTAAACGTAATTCACTTATCCAGATGGATAGAGAGGCCCAATTACGAAGCATAATTGAATGTGCCGAGCTCTGCTTATTGGCGAGGGCTGAACAAGTCCCGAGATTCTACCAGAGCAGCTCATTTCCATATAAACTTCACCTTTATCGATCCTCTCTAACGTCCCCTCACTCCGTCTGACACCAACAGCCCCCAACCTTTAGGGATAATTGAGAGAAAGTCAGTCAGGACAATGTGCTTGTATACGCCTGGGTTATTGACCCTTAATTGGGTTGAGGGTAATAGGCAATCCCGGGCATTTTCTCTGGAGACAGTAACAAGAAAAATATGCACAACTCCTCGAAAAAGGAATTTATTTACCTGGGTAAAAGAAATCCTTCCTATTTCCTGCTGAAACCTTTCACGAACAATAGCAGGCTAACGACCCAGTGATTGATCTACAACAACAATAATCCCCGGGAATCAGAAAAGAACTATATACTATTAACTATTTTTAAAAATTGCTGTGGTGTAAAAGAGGCTTTACTGTATGTATCTTCAAAATGCTCTGATATTGTTTTTGTTTTTGAGTTTTTGTAATGTAGATGTGTCCCAAATGTGAGTGCGTAACTCCTTTGTCAATACATCGAGGGCTTGTGTAAGGATATATTAATCTATATTTACAGTTTTAAAGACCCAAGACCTCAATACATGCGTCGAGTTTGAAAAAAAAGCGAGTAAAGAGCAGCTTAATATTCACATTTTCCTTCACTTTCTGTAAAGGAATAACAAATCCTTCATTTTCTTGTTCATGTTTTGATTTGGAACAGAATCTGCAGTGTGAAAATGAAAGCTATTATAATGATTTTGAGCTTTACTCACTTTTTAAAACACATTATTAACTGTATCTATGGGTTTTTAAAGTTTGTGCCAAGTCTGCTCATTCATAATTCATAACAAACATCTAGTTGTTCTAAAATAATATGAATAGCTTTCCATTTAGGCTAGAAATCTGGCAAATAACACTGACATAAAGCTTTCAAACTTAAAACATAAACTAAAATAAATTGAGCGCACTGTGTAAAGCTTTTATGATGCCAATTAGGCTCAGAACAGATTTTCAGATAATCATTTTATCAGATGAAGCTTAAAAAACCCAAATGAACCTCTTTCATTGTTCGCTTCATGTTTAGTTCAACACAATTACAATTAACTGAACTGAAAAGGTCATTTTTTAAAGCGGCAGTAATAATACCAGAGTCTGGAGGGTAAGTAAATGCCGTAAGCAGGGCGCATTTTTGAAATTGCTGAGCAGCTTATTTCTTATTCAGGCGAGTCGCTCAGTGCATTTAGTGTGGAGTTTGCATTTTCTCCAGGTGCTTCTAGTTTCCGCTCATTCCAGACATTCATTTCTGGTGCACTGGGAAAAATAAAAATCTCTTTCGGTGTGAACATAAGAGTTGACCTCAGGAAGAATAATAATAATAGTAAAAGCTGTGAGTGATTAATATTCGCTTGGTTTTTTTGGAGGAAGTGTAATGACTTTGGGTGGATTCCAACAGTACTGTGCATTTCTCTCCACATCACAACCTTCGCCTACAGCACACATGTCAAACTCAAGGCTCTGGGGCCAAATGCGGCCCTTTGCGATGTTTTATGTGGCCCTCCAATGCATTTAGTTGGTAATATTTTGGCACATTAAGTTTGAACAAGTTTTAGATGGATTTGAATCAGATTTATTTGATTTGTTCAGCCAGTTTTTCTACAAAGATATGTAAAATATGTTCAAATCCATCTAAAACCTGTTCAAATCCATCTAAATCCTGTTCAAACCCATCTACAACCTGTTCAAATCCAACTAAAACTTGTTCAAACCCATCTGAAACCGGTTCAAATCCAATTAAAAGCTGTTCAAATCCAACTAAAACCTGTTCAAACCCAACTAAAACCTCATCAAACCCAACTAAAACCTATTCAAATCCATCTAAAACCTGTTCAAATCCATCTAAATCCTGTTCAAATCCATCTAAAACCTGTTCAAATCCATCTAAATCCTGTTCAAATCCATCTACAACCTGTTCAAATCCAACTAAAACTTGTTCAAACCCATCTGAAACCGGTTCAAATCCATCTAAAACCTGTTCAAATCCATCTAAATCCTGTTCAAATCCATCTACAACCTGTTCAAATCCAACTAAAACTTGTTCAAACCCATCTGAAACCGGTTCAAATCCATCTAAAACCTGTTCAAATCCATCTAAATCCTGTTCAAATCCATCTACAACCTGTTCAAATCCAACTAAAACTTGTTCAAACCCATCTGAAACCGGTTCAAATCCAATTAAAAGCTGTTCAAATCCAACTAAAACCTCATCAAACCCAACTAAAACCTATTCAAATCCAACTAAAACCTGTTAAAATCCTACTAAAACCAGTTTACCATAAAAGGAAGATATTAATGTTAAAGATAACTTTCGTAAAACTCAAATGAAGATGAAACCAAACATTCAAAATGTAATCTAATGTTATCTATCGTGGCCCCTCACCTCTTTGAGTTTGACACCACTGGCCTACAGTAACCATAAATAAAACCCTACTGTAATTACTGTACCGGGAACGAGAGCAGAAAAGGGAGAACGTACGAGACGAGCATCGTTCTGACAGGCGGCTCTTTCCCGGGACACAACAGATAATGCACTACTTCTGCATTCAAGGACACAGACTTCATTGAGCATATCAGCATTCATAGAGGACTCCGCGGTGCCAGGGGTGACTTTGATGCATGTGCTACTCTTGTTTAAAGAAGCGAAACAGCATGTGAAAATCAAACCTGCGTACACCGGAGACCATTAAAGTCGTTGGCACACGACCAAGTTTGGAGGAAAAGCAGAAGCAGGGGACAACTACATTTGTCACTTGCGGCGTTTAAAGCGTTTAATGTTGTGAATCGTGCAAATACAGAGAAACGAGGAGACAAACAGACGTCTGCTGGGAAAAGAGAGAACAAAGAATGCAATCTTTTCTTATAATCTTTTAAAATACATAAGGAAATCACTCGACAGAATACGAGGTGTAGTCTGGATATGTGTAATAAAGCTGTTACTACGATGAAATGACCTGTAATAATTAAATAATCCCCTCGGAGAACAAAAATGAATACTTTATGCTGTTAATGTCTTTTTATTTTTATATTATTATGCAAAACTTCAATGCAGGGCAAATACTTTATTAATATAAAAACACGACAAACCATAATCTCTCAATAGCAGCGTGAGTAAATAGTAAATAAAGATATATCACAGCCCACAATGAAAATATCAAGTAGTTAAAAGTACAAGTTTTAAGGTTTTTCGCATTTATGGCGTATCACGATATGTATGATGCACGTTTGTATCACGATAATAATAATAATTGCTAAGATAAATCACTACATAACTTGCTTTAAAATGCACAGCTGTCCATGCAATATTATAAATCAATACTAAATACAGTTAAGGAAAAAAAAATCTTATAGTACAATATCTGCACAGCTTTTTAACTCCATTTTACTGAAGATGATCAGTATTTGTGATCATTTTATCACGATATCGTTGCGTTTCTGATTCTTGATTATGTCACATTTCTAGAATAAAACTACCTATTGCAAAAAATAAAATGCAGTGGAGTTATTGTCCTAATATCAACATATTAACATCATGATTTAACATTATAATATCAGGATATCTACTTTGTGTAGGGCTGGGTATTGTCACACCACGATACGATACGATACATACCTCAATACACTGAAATATGATATGATACAACTCAATATGATCTGATAACCATATTTAATACCACAAAACAGCAAGTTATTGGCTAGAATATCAGTATTTTATTGTCTTTAAAAATATCAATACATATTTAAATATTGTTTTCGTGCACAGCTTACACCGCGTTGTATTTTTATTGTGTCCCATCTGAGCCTGATTCATCCAGAGTTTTAATAACATTAATACAGTCACTGCTGACACTGACTTCAGAAGTATTTTACACAGCTACATTTAAATACTGTCGCTCATTCACGGGCCCAGAGCCCAGCTGCATTAATTTAAACGCCATGTAAACACCGCCTGACTCCTCGATGCTAAAGTCAAACAGTTCCACGTCATCGAATTTGGAAAGGACTTGGCAGCAGAGCAACACTGACCTTAGGCCGCTCTGACACCGCCATCCATCAGCGTTTGGACACGTACTGCATCTACTGTATGCTTTTAATTATTTATATCTCGGAGAGCTTTAGATTGGGCGAGGATTTAAAGATCCAGCTGTGTCGAAGCATTAAGTTGTTGGAGGAAAGCCTAGTTTCAGCAAGACACAAGACGCTCCTTATTTGATCGTACTTTATCCTCGAACAAGAAACCTGACAATGTAATAGTGTCAAAAGATGCGTTTCAATATAAAGTATTTAATGACAAAAGGGAATTGCTCTTAGGGGAAGCTCCGGTTTACATTATTCCATTAAAGTGGACGCGTCAAATACTTCCACAGTGCTTTCTATCTTCTTATGTTGTAACAGCACTTTGAGCTGAAAGGACACAAAGACCATAAGAAGATTTTTAATAGTTCACGTTTCCTGACAATAGATTTACACAAGTTCAATGGCAAAGGTATTACTGGGGCAGGTTATGTTATCTGTGGTTGGGATTTTATGTCTTAAATATGGATGTGTGACATGAAATAAACATAAGCTAACTGTTTAAACACATGCTCTATCACATAGAAAGAAGAAATGGACGTGTTTGAATTGATTAATTGATATAGAAAGCGAATCAGAAATAGAGCTGCATCAGAAAAACATGCAATAACAATTAACTATTAACAACTACTATTTTTTGTACTATTTCTGACATAGTTGTTGAATCAAAATCAAAAATATCCATAGATACAAAGCTCTATGCTAACGTTCAGCTCTATGCTAATGTTCAGTAAAAACGAGTTATTTGGCTGCGCCTTAATTTGATTTCAAGGTTCTGATTTATCAATGATTTAAAACTAAAAGTGTCAACGTGTGTTTCATGGAAGACCTTAACTATATAATTATATTAAGATAGAAGCAGTACTTTGCATTTGACACCATTTTATTAACATTGTCATAATTAAAAATAATAATAATTATACAGAGGAATTGTATTTATCTATACTGTGTCCCTCTGTCCGTCCTGGAAGTGTATTCCTCCTTCTGTGGTTCACCCTGAGGTTTCTTGTTTTTTCCCACAGTTGAGTTTGTTTTGTTTTTATTTTGACCCTGATGGAGGGTCTAAGGACAGAGGATGTTGTCTGGTACAGTCTGTAAAACCCTTTGAGGCAGCTGAACTGTACAAAAATAAATGTCTTGAAATGAATTATCGTAATATTATTGTATTGTGATTGCCATTTTTAGTGCAGCCTTTAGAAGAAACATGAAACGTATTTGTTTGGCACTTTGGGACTTATATTCTAAATAAAGTTCTATTCAAGTTCTATTAAAACTGGGACTATTTCAGTATTTTTTGGGGGGTACACCCTGGACAATCACCCTGGATAGCATTTAGAGACTTATACTGTTTAATATTCACCTAAAGCCATTTCCAATCACCATTTAATCCATACGTGTCTGTCTTTGGACCCTAACCTAAAGCTTTAGAGCCCACATAAGGACATTTATGAGTAAATCTGTGCAGAATATTCATTGTAACCCACTTTATTTGCAGACACATGACACGCATACGGATGTTTGCAGATGCATGATGTGATTGTCAAAACACCGGTGCATGTTTACAGTAATTATTCCTTCATGAAAAAAGCAACCTGTCAAACCAATAAGCACAACAGAACTCACACTAGTTCCCATTGTTCAAGTCTGTCTCGTGCACAGTGCAAGCATCCATGAACTCACGGATGTTTGACATTGGTCCCAAAGGACGGACGTGTTCTCTCTTTAATTTCTATCAGCAGTATAATCCCCTTTGGAAAGCCTTTTTAGGGTGAATTAGAGAGGCCGGCATTCAAAGAGATGAGTGGAGAGAAGGGGGTGGGAATAATCACAAGGGCCTAGCTGTCTGTGTGGATTAGAACGGCAAAGAAAATCCTTTCATCTCAGATCTGTACTTTCAGGGCTGGAAGCAGGCGTGCACACACAGCCTGCACCAAACCTCCAATGTATGAAACTAGGGATGGAAGAAAAGATGAAGACCGCACGGCTCTTCGGTTCATAAAACATGTGAGAGCGTTATTTATGTATAAACCAATCACATCTAATGGAGCAGCAGACTTTACAATGGATTCTGAGGGTCTGAAGGTTAAAAATAGGGCTACAGACTATTTCACAAATTTATTTTTACATTTTTAAAAAGTAAATACTCATACGGGGTCATTCCATGTGAAACGGATTGGGTTTGCTTCAAAGTTTGGCTGATTAACGTCCGTATAATCAATAAAACATGTCGTATTCGTGGTCTTTTAAGTTTGAGAGAGATTTAAAGAGGCATGGCAGGTCAAAATCAGAAGAAAAAGATCCACAGCTCATAACTTTTAGAGATTATTTTACAGATGAATGACATTTTTAGTCATTCTTTAATACTGTGGCAAGTATTTAACCTGTAAAAAACAATAGATTTTCCAAGTTAAGGTCTGCCAAAAACTGTAAAATTGTTCTGCCCTGATTTTGACCTGCCAGGCTCCATATTTCAAACCTTTATATCTCACAAACACAAGCATTTTGCACGTGTTACTGTCGATATGGACATCTCACCACGTTGTAAACAAATCCAAGAAAGGCACGTGAGACATTTTCTTCTAAAATCTTCTTCACATGGAATGACCCTAATACAGAGAACTACTTGAAGCGTAATAATATAACTGTATCTTGTGTGATAAACTCTACCTTTTAACATAAATGGCCATTCAGAGCTTTAAATCAAACTGTGATGCAGCAAAACTGACTGAGTTTTATCAGTGAAACAGGTGAAAGTTAGTCCAAACACTTTATTTTAAAATACAAAGAGGAGCCTGAGCAAAAATGCACCTAACAATGTGAACATCTGTGCAGACAAAAAAAAACAACAAGGCAATCTGCCACATATATAAGTGAAAAAGCCTTCATTTTTAGCTTTATAAAGTTTAAAACATACTGCACTCAGGCTTTCATCAGGGAGAGCAAGCATTCACATTTCTTTGTTAGAATTTAGGCCAGATTTATACTTTCTGTTTAAGTACACATAAATAGAGTACATGACATAATGGCATAGGATTGATGGGTCCATGGTGCAGGGCTGCTAAAGCTAAATAAATATGGCAGTTCAGAGCACACTGATGGGTGAAAGGTTCAAAGAAAGACTGATAGAGAAGGTTAATACACAACTGTAGAGCCAAGTGACAAAAATGTGCTAATTGTAACGTTAGCATCGGTAGCACAATAACAGGAAGAAGCACTTCGGTGTCACTGCTTCTCGAGGAGCGGGCGAGTACCTGGCGTTGGATGTGAGCAAATCTGTGAACGAGTACGAGTCGCAATCCGCTCCATTAAAGGTGTTTGTGCACGATCTTCAACTACTTTTACAAACTGGTTTACAACTGTCAAATAAATGTGGCTACGAGGCTAACAAAACAGGTGTATTTTAGCATCTCGGCATAAAAAATAACAGATAAAATCAACTCTGCCAGCACGATTCAAATCTAATGAATGGTTTGCCCCCATCCATTGACTCTTGATATTCTTCCAAACTTTGTTCCAATTGGGTAGAACCTCCTCCTCCTCCTATTATGGTCTAATTAGGTGAGACAGACTCTGGACCAGCTTGTGTAATGGTGCGCGCTCGAGGCTGACCTCTCGGCTTGGCTCTCAGGCAACGAGAACGTCCAGAGATCAGCGCGCGCCCGATCTAACTCGCTTCTCCGATTTCTGGCACCGCCGCTCTATTTTTGGCAGCCAGCCTTTTGACATTCAGTGAAATGTAACGAGAGGGAAGAGGCCATAAAAGCTGCTCCGACTGAGAACAACACACAAACGCACTTAAACGACACAGGCTGACAGATAAGGGGAAGATTAGCCGCACAGCGTGTCAGCTCCGTCGCCTTTGAGGCTTTAACTGGGCGTAAAATGGACTAGCGAGAAGATGCAACATGCTACACTCATATGAAAACACAGATAACAGCATTGTGGCATTTTATCCTGTCTGAAATAATTCAAAAAGCGCTTTCAGCCAATAAAATCTTGTAATGCATCTCGCAGCAGTCTCTGAGGAGCTGAATTCAGGAAACATGAGCGCTGTTTAGAAAGCAACATTAGCCAGAGAGTGACTATTGAGTCTGGATCTTCAAGGCTTCACAGCAAAAATAAATTACACTTCTCTTCTTACATGATTCTAAATACACAAGGGGCCCCGACTCCCTCCGCAGACCGTCCACCGTCTGAGGACACACTCCAGCAAATTAGATCACAAGTGCCCAAATGTGTATACACGGGCTCCCAAAAGGCTAAGCAACCAGTTAAGTGGTATTTTTAGCCCAATTATACATAATCACACGGTAGGAGCTGCTGCATCAACGGAAGAATGTGAGTTGTTCAGCGTGTTTTTCTCTCTGAGCGGCCTTTGGTCTGGACCGAAAATGCATCATGAAAATGCCTAAACAAGAAATGGAAATGAAGTTGTCTGAGGCTTTAGTTGTTTACACATTTAAATATCACACAGGAATGATTTAAGGAAACAGGAAATGTTGTTGAGTCAGAAACTGTTTCTATTTTGTTCTGTTTTTCTTTTCTTTTTTTTGTATCACCTGTTTTTTATCTTTATTATTAGGCCAGAATAAAGTGAAATGAAATTATTTTTTTAAATTAAACTTTGATTGACTTGAATGTACAAGAAAACAAGAAAACTTTCATCAAATATGGGAAAAAGTATCAATATTTGACAGAAAACGTTAAGGTAAATGTACAAATACTTGATGTTGGTGCACATTGTCTATATTTTTTATTTATTCAAAAAGATAATACAAGACTCCACAGGAAAAACTCCTGAAAATCTACATTATTTTTCCTCAGGCTTGTGTCACTTCACTTTCACCACTTTTTAAAATTTCACAAATTCCATTAAATTTCAATAAAAAATGCAACCAATTAGAACCTTAAAGTAAAGTGTGGAGCAGATCAGATCATTAGTCCCACTGACTTATTATAGTTACAGTCAGAACCATAAGGATTTAAAGACTTGTGGACACTGATCAATGGTAAATGAGATAAGGGAATTTCAGAGCTCAACTGTGGGTGATTCCCACAAACGTGTTTCATTTAACACCTAAGTGACTGAAAACAATCCCCTTAGAAACGTATTAGGGGGAGGGCAAGAAACGTAATCCTCCGTCTAATCGCTGCAGCTCCGACACCGAGGCCTGTTTACGTCCTCTTTGTTCACGTGGGAACCTTGAATACCAGCCAAGCTCTCGGAATAAATACTTGTGAGTGTCACTGCTTCATGTTGAAACTTGTAGTAATTATTGTAGCACTAAACATAACGGGAGTAAAGATGATGCTGTGAAAACAATAGCCCCTCAGACACAGGGAAATATCACTGTTTACACTCATCAGACTTCTTTATGTAAATGCACAGGTGAGATTTACAGGTGAGTCTCCAGCTCTGCTCACGCTAATTAGCATTTATTAGCATTTAGACTTGGTTAAAAGAGAGTTCATCTTAAATCTGACTTGTTTGAGCAGTTAAAACACTTAAATAATTTTATTAAGTCAAAGCTGAATCAATTTGTAATGTTAATACTCGGATTTTTCTTGCTTTTTCTTCAGAAATTGCAACATGAATATAAGCCACAATACACTGACCTTTTGAATTTTCACAATTTTGGCTCCCAGCGATCAAAAACTTATGTAATCGAAAACAAAATGAGTATTTATTACTTGTTTTTATGTATTACTTGTGTTTTACTACATTGTTGATCTTATTAGTTTATCTGTTTAAGCTATTTTTTATAATATATTCTTTATTTTAAGGAGAATTTACTGTTTTGTTCAATAAATCCAACATATTTCCAAAGTCAATGAGTTATCGTGTAAAATAATCGTGATTTCAACAATGAACAAAATAACAGTGATTATGATTTTGTCCACAATCGAGCAGCTCTAACGGACCTTATCCATTTTTACAGTGAACAAAAAAAGACTCTGTCCAAGCTTTGTCCATCTTTGACGAGTTTTCAATTGTTTGTTGGTTTTGTGCAGAAGGATTGAGCTCTTAACCCTAGTCCTGTTGAGTCCTGCAGCTCACATTTGCATTATTTAACCGAGTTATCTCCACTAAATTCGAATGACAGCCACATTTGGATGCATTTTAACATTCCAGTTTTAATCGGACTAGGCTGGCGATCTGAATTTCCCCAGAGCTGTGTAAACATAGTCTCTACAAGCCTTTTTACAAGCTCAGTACAAACTTCACCTCTCGCCCGGCTGGTACAAAATTCCAGTTGAGGGGTGAAGGGGGGCCTCGTCTGCTCCTCCCCTCGGTGTGGGTTTTGTTCTGCTAATCAGACCACATGCCTGAAGGATTCAGGAATCCAAGAGCTCTCGGCCAGCTCCGCTCATTCCACACAGAGCCTCTGCAGCCTGTGACAAACTATTCACTGTGTTTGTGGGGGTTAAAGACTCTATCCATTCATAGCTCTGTCCGGGCCTCCGTCCTAACTCCTAATCTCTGCCACTTCTTTAACCGCCACCCCACAACCTCCTCCTTTTACCCCAGCGTGCCCTCTCAAAGCCTTTTATCAGTCTGCATACTCAGTTTATTATTAGACCACGGTCAACCACACAGCCGCTAAATAGAAAAATCACCAGGCCTCGCTCGTGCATTGAAAGCACCACAGGCTTGTTCTTTCCACTGGTTTTTGCAGGGTTTCCTCTCCGCTCGCCCCTCCGTGACTCTCTTGCTACTCACGCATAGAGAGTCCAAATGAGGCACGCTGGAAATGTGCAGGCTGACAATGGAAGACAGCTGCTCTCGCTGCATAAGTCTTTCATGAGCTGAATCAGTCGGCCTCTCCTCCCTTCCCCCAACACGCCTCCCTCGGAGCAGGCCGACCCACACGAACCACCAACACGCACCTCCGAGGGACAAGGAATACTTTTACAGTTTATTCTACGCAATTCTGGGTTCTTACACCTTTTCTAAGTTCAAATTCAAGCACTTTTAAGGTGTGTTTTCATGTTTTTCAAGCAACTTACAACTGCAGTAAATCACACATTGGAGTTTTTCCTCATTTAAATCCATTGTGGTATAAAAAAGACTTAAATTGTTTAAATTGTTGAATACTTTGGAGCACAGAGAAGGGTTATTTCACCCAAAAATGAAACTTATCTGATCAAAAAGATGTTAATTTATTTGATGAAGTGTCCCTTTTTACGGAAGGCTTAATCGTTTTATTTTCATTTTTTTGCAAGAAGTAAGATTCTCAGAAAGATTGTGAATTATTATTAAAGCAACACAATCAGAATTTCAAGCACTTTATCCAAATTTCAAGGACTTTTAAAACCTTGGAAACACTAGATTAAAATTCAAGCATTTTCAAGGATTTCAAGCACCCGTGACAATCAGTTTTTCCACTATTTATGAACAGAATAACTCCTCTTTATAATGTGTTTTCTCATAATTACTCCATTCTGTTGGTGTCCGAATGTCTTGGGACTAATAAGTGTGTAACCCACTCAAAGTTTCCCACAATACATCATTAAAAATAGTAAACAGCGCTGCATGGTCACTATAAATGGACCGAGTAATGTAACTTTGAACAATGGCCATTCAATAATATGAAAATAGCCTTTTATCGGCTTATTTTAGCTTGTGTCGGTGGAGATAATGACAGTGCTTCCTGTAAAGGTGAGAAATAGAGTTTATTTATTTAATAATGTTTAAAAAGCTGCTAAATGTAATATGTATTTCTGTTACTTTTTTATTTTATAGAATAATTTTATTGTCATTGTACAACGAAACTGGATGCGTATAAATAAATAAATAATGTTTAAAAAGGTAAAAAGATTAAAGGCTATAAGTAAAAACACACACATCCATCACATTCAATAAATAACTTAATAAATAAGTTAAAATATTGCTTACTTAAAAGATTTAAATTAAACTGGAATCATTTGATTAACGACGACAGAAAAAGAGAGTTGTTCATGTCCAAAACACCAACTGAGATTATCTAGTCCAATATTTAGTGATTCAGGGATTAAGGTCAAAGAAGTGGTTTTAGACACGTCCTAAAACCAATCTATTCTTTCTCCGACTACAGTAGCCTCACAGGGTCAAAACACAAACTTCACATTTCCGATAGTTTCATGGAATATGTGAAGCTCCAGTGTAAAACCTGAGGGTGTAAAATAAAACGTCACCAGAACAATATACTCTACATTATTCCCAGGTGAGATTTTTGTCTATTTCTGGAAATCTACTCCAGGTTTTCCAGGATGTGTGGGAACCCCGCGGAGACAGAGAGTTTACAAAAGAGAAGAAGAAGACAAAGCATGACAGGGGCTTTGTTTGACAGACTGGTGATTGCTTTTTGCTGGAGTAGCCCAGCATGTTTCATGTCCCGGTAGAAAAGCCTCACATCAATTCTTAATGAAGCTTCTGAGGTTGCGTTTCACTGCACAACGCTTTGCTTGCTCTGCAGTTTAGAGCAAAGACTTTTATATGAATTTATTGCAGAGATTAGCAGCTACTTTGTCAAACTAAGAAATGATTTTAGTCATTTTTCTTCCTTTTTTTTAGGCTACTATAGCAATAATGTACTGTGACATGCATCTGAATGACTATGTGACAGTTTAATTTTGCATGATATAAAAAAAAAAACCTGTGATATATGATAATTATATCAAATATCGCAAAATCCGATATATCGCGATATTACGATACTGCAATTTTATTTGTTTTATTTGTTTTCAGAGTGAAATAATAGAACAAAATATTCAATTTATTTAAACATATGTAGAAATATAGTGGTCTAGACGAACCTCGACTGATTCCACAAATATTAATTCACTTCTATTTGATCATATTGCGATATATTGATTCAATGCAAATACAATACAACGATACTTTAAAAGATAAAAAAAGGATTGTGTCTTGAATTTTGCAGTCGAGTCTGGAGCATAAATGGCACAAAAGTCCGACGGTGATAATATAACGGTGATAAAAATTCCAAACAGCATCAGAAAGTAGCATAAAAGCAGCTAATGGACACAGGACGGCTGGTGTAAAACTGATGTGGGCTGACTAACTGTGATGCTATCTATTTGTTGAGACTGATATGACCTTTTCAAGAATCCGTTGTTCTACAGCATGAATAAAACATCTCGCCTCAGGTTAATCTGACAATGGCGACAGAGAGAACAACAACAAAAAATCCACTCTCTTTTGGAATACAAAAATACACCCAGGCTAATTGTGCAACCCGATCCTTTCCCCACAAAGCCCCATTACTCCTTCATAACCTCTACTTAATATTTCATCATTCCATATTGCACTTGTGGTAAAAGCATGCTTACGCTGTGCTCAGTTTGAGTAGTGACAGCAAATCCCAGAAGGCTTTGTGAAGCTGAGGCGGGACGCAGATGTGCAGAGCGTCGGCTGAGGTCAAACCGACTGCAGCCGGGGTTTGTCGGAGCAAAAACCTGATTCCACAAAGCCGGCGGTGGACCGAGACTGGGATTTCCGGTGCTATATCCCACCAGGTCAAAATCTAAGGGTTTACACGTGACCCGAACAGTTTAAAACGATAAAGGTCGGCCGTAGATAAAGATGATAGATAAGCGTGTGTTTATTAAAGATGAAATTCACGCCAAGGTCAAAGTACTTCTGCATACTTTCATATAGATTTAATCATGTTGGGTGTTAATAAAAAGATTGAGGACCAAATGGTAAAGGTTAACACAGAGGTGAAGGTTAGACTGCAGTGGAAACCATGACACTTTAAGTTTAAAAACCTATTTAAGAATACATCTAGTGTTTTTGTTTTGCCCATAGTGTACTTCCAGAGAAATTTTGAGCTTATTCTACAATATATTCCTGGAAAAATAAAGCTTTGTTTAGAAAAAAAGAGCTAACACAATGGATGCAAGCATAGCACAGTATAGCAATAGCAATAGCATTAGCAATAGCAATAGCATTAGCAATAGCACAAGGATAAGACAATGCAGTAAATGGTAGACCTCAGTTATTTTACGGATATTGTTTGTTTTTTAAAGGAAACCAGCAAGAGACCAGCACAAAAACAACTCGGTCCAGTGTATCGGCCTATTTCTGGTATTTCTGCTCCTTCTATTTGAGCCGTAAAGCGCTTGTAACTCGTCTGTGTGTCCCAGCGACAGGAATTATATACAATTTATTCTAGAAGTTTGTGTCCAGCTGAGGGAACTGTGTCAGAGAGATACGTATGATTCTAGTAATCTCATAAGAACCATTAAATAATTACGAGAATATACATTTTAGGTAGTAAAAATGTACGCAGTGTGGCTTTAACATTTAGAAAGTCCCTTTATGGACATTTCTATTATATGTTGTAGAGAAATGGCCCAAATTTGAGGGTAATTCTGGGGTCATGTGACTAAAATAAAAGTTAGTTTGAGAAGCTTAGTCGTTAAAAAGGTGTGTTTTTACTGGAGCCATACGTAACAAAAAGCCAAAGCCACAATTAAATACTGCAGGAAATATCCATCTTACTTAAATAACTTCTTAAGGAGTCCCATTTCACAATTATCTTGATCAAACTAAACTCATAAACCCCTTTAAATCTTGCAAACCATGTGCCAGTGTAAAACTAATATGGGTCACAGTAAAAGTGGAAAATGTGTGAAAACATATTGAACCAAAAGGAACGACATGTCTGTTCCAGTAAAACGGCTGTTTACCGATTTAATTGCATTAAACCATAACTTGACAGACATGCTTTAGCTTTTGTTTTGCCTACGAGCTCAAAAGCACTTTGATGTAACGTGGAGACAGACTAATGGCACACGTGAAAACCAATTAGTGTCAGATGTTTTCCTCCTGAAGCGAGGGACCCCCTGAGGCTGGAAGCTGGAGTCCCACAACATTATGGGAATAAAAGACCGAGCTACGATACGAGTCTGATACTTTCGACTCTGCGTGAATTAGGTCAAGTTCTACTGCTTAAGCGACCATCTAAGAATGATCCTTTTATATTATTGTATCATAGCACCATTGTTCCTGTTGTGCTTTTACCAAGACTAGAGTTAAAAGTGTGGTTTAAGCAACACTACTTAACCTTTCACAATTGGCACCCACTAATAGACTCTATCTGCAAATACACTGCTGCAAATGTGGCTAAGACCTATAATCTTGATTTGAATCTTGAATATAAACGAAGCGAGGAAAGCTGTGTATATTTTTAGAGATGTTTTCTGTGGTAGCATACGTCATAATGTGGAATATCTGTCCAACCTGGGGCAGTGCGTCTATAAAAAGAGGGGCTTGTCCTCTTGTTTTGTTTGAGGAAAGCATCAATTAGCCCTTTCACACCGCTCAGGCCCTGTGCCACTTCTGGTTTATTTTCCGAGACCAGAAACCTTCAGAGTTCAGACCAGTTTGAGCAGAACTAACATTAAATTTCGTAGAAATGTGTCACCAAAGGAAGGTGCTGATTAACACACAGCAGGTAAGAAAAGTCTAGAACATGGACTCCTACCTTTGGTTCACAAGTTTTATTTTTTCCAACTATTTTGGAAGACATTGACAGAGGACAATGCTCTATATTTAGTTCAAGAGACAAGCTGTGAACGTAAACAGATGAGTCCGTGAATAACTAAAACATTTATAAAGCCGTTAACATCTAAGCTTTCAAAATTGTTTTTCAGTTCAGGCTGGAACCATCTTTTCAGGTTCCAAACCAAAATATTTAGTCGTCGGTTCATGATTATATTTGAGAACTAGAAGTGGCACGGAGCCAGTTTGAAACAAGTAAATGTGACTTTGGGGTTAAATCTCGACTCAGCTTTAATAAATCTACTATTGGTCTAATTTATCGATACACATTTGCAGGAAAAGTAAACAGAATGCCTTTGTTGTGGGATTCTTGATGTAATTTACTCCTTGCCTCAAAGCCAGTCTCACTTTTCTGTCAGTGCCTTTAAAAGCCTTGGCAGTACTTAAAAGAAATGAGATGTAACACAATAACAAGAGCCGGGCACAGGCTGAAGAGAAAGCACCAAAGCTAGCTCTGATGAGATTCCTAGTCTTTAAGATGGAGAGCAGAATGGTGGCTATGAGCTTTCATTCAAGTGCAGCCTGTTCTGTTTCTCTCCTCCGTTTTCAAAGCAGCACCGCGAATGTAATTTTCCATGAAAGTCGCTCCATTTATCAAGGCCAGTGGCACATGCAGGCAGCCGGAGAATGCCTTCCTCCGCTAGATTTGTATAATGAGAGGTGGGAGAGTGAGACGCACTCAGAGGTGGTTAGAGCTTGTTCGAAGAGGAGTAGCGATGATTTATTCAGCATCTGAGAGCCAATGCTCCGGGGAGCTTAAGTTAGAACACGGACAATGCAACCGCGCTGTTACACCTTCACTGTTCAGAACAAGACGAACGCTGATTAATGCTGCTCCATCCAGGACGGCTCGTTAGTCTCAACATGACGTCGAATTAAAAGACAGCAAACATGTCAAAACAGTTCTAGTCACGGTTAGAAAAGGCTCAGGCTCAACGTGGATATTTTATGAACAAACATTTCTCTCAGGGCCTTTTGTCCGTGCGCAAATTTGGTTTTAGAAAGAAGTGGAAAGGGCACAGGCATTACATAGCTTTCCATTTCTGCGCCAATATTACAGCTTGATTCGTGCGTGCTAATTGGTAACAACATAAACAGTAATGGCAGCTGCAGCACCAGGCTTTTGAGTTTATGAGCCTAAAAATGAACCAAGTAACATTTCAACAAAGAAAGTTTGTCTCTCATACTTCAAAATGTGACAATAAACGCGATATTAAAGCCACTAATAGCGTGACTTGCTGTTTTTGAGTCTAATTTCTCTCAGATCACTCCAGTGACACCAATGCAACCAGTGGAAAACTATTAAATATTACAATATTTACTATTTGATTATGCTTCATTTACCTGGAAATAAAGCAACACTATGTAACTTCTACGCTTCATATCCACAAATGAAACTAAAGATGACAAAAGCAGGGGTAAAGCTCACACAAGAATGCTAACTTTTTATAAATATCTTGTTATTATCGTAGTTTTAATGTAAATTTGTGTTGATCAGGTGCACTTAATCTTTAAAAAATGGACTACTCTCCCTATTTCATATGAAAAACCCTCTAAATTGTTGTAATGACTTTTAGACTCAACAAAGGGACATAGTGCTGCTTTAAAAATCTATATTGTATTGATACCAGAATACAGTCAGATTTTTTTGTATTCATCACCTGGAAATCTGCAGCTCTTGTTTGTTGTGGAGATATTTTCCCAAACTCTCTTGGCCCTCCTGACAGAAATGATTTTTAACAGAGGGATAAAAACCACTCTATTCAATATCCATGTACTCAAAGCTTAAAACAAATAACACAACAGTATTTTGATCTTTTTTCAAGTGGCTTTCAGCTGGTCTATGAATAGCAACACGTTTTAAAGCGGCGACCCTCGGTGCAGAGGAAATGGTCCGGTGCAGGGCTCTCTCTCTCTCGGCCGGTGATGCTTCAGTGGCTGCTGCGATAATGGAGCAGAGAGTAGGCCGCAAACAGCTGTCATCCACACTACTGCACCGGCTTCTACCGAGGAGCAGCAGACGTGTTATTACCACAGCGCTAATACAGGAGAGCAATCCGTACAGCGGCTGTCGACTGATGCATTAGATTCAAATGTTTGCGAATGGTTTCTGCTCGGAGCTGTAAGAGCAGGAAATAATCACGCTCGTTTTTATTCCGACAAAACTATGTGTTTCCCTTTTATGGATGGGTATTATAGAGGAAATGATCACGTATTAGATCAATGTTGTAGCAATAGTTGTACAACGGTTAAAAAAGGATTTCCATATCAAGTAACATAAGGTGAATTAAAAAGTAGTAAAAAGGGTTTAGTAGTAATGTAATGATGTAATGAACCATGACAACAATAAAAAACATTAATTAAACAGACTGTAACTAATATTTTTTTAATTCTAGTTCTAGAAAATGGTTTAAACCCTGAATCAATATAGTAAAATCAATCATTAGTGAAAAAAACAGTCTTTATGATCCATCTACTGTTTATTCTAAGGGATTGTAATAGATGAGAACCTCTATTCAGGAACAGAAAACCTTGGAGCGCTCCCATTGGTCGACACTTGTCACATGACGTTCCAGGAAGTTTAATAGCTGCAGATAAAGTGTATTTTCAGCTGAATATGTCTTTTAACAGAGAAACAGCTGAAAAAAGAAAAGCATCAAAGAGAAAAGGGAGACAACGTAAAACACAGATAAATACTGTCAATTCAATCACGTAATGTTTAACGAGGAGGAGATAATTGTCGTCCTGACGCTGAAGTCACAGCTAAGCTAACGCTAAACTCTAAACTTCAGTTTGGTCAAATGGATTAGTATTTTGGAGGAAAAACTGGTCTGGTTTTATTTTTTAATAAAAGAGAAGCAGGAGAGGTCCCTAGGCTGATTTTGGAGGAGAGTGGAGTCTGAGACAAGGACAAAAAAAGAAAAAAAAGAAAATCAGGAAGTGGAGCTTTAACTAGGATTTTTGCCTTTGACATGTTGCATACTTTTACATTCCACGATTGTTTATATCCATTTAAAACCACAATATGCTCCAGGAAATGCTCAGTGCGATGTTGCCCCTACGTCTGCACTAAATGGAACAAGTCCTGATAAAATAAAACGCTCAGACATCAAATCTTTACTTAACATTACACCTTTACTGCTGACATATATCTTTTAGCATTGTCAGTGCTAGCGTCTAATGATTCCAGCCACTTCCTGCTTTAAAAAACTCAAAGGTTTGATGATACTAAATTAACAATGCCTTGCTTCTTTAAACTAATGCACTGTGACTCATAGAAAGAGCCTGTTGTTTTATTATTTCTACTGGCATTAATACGAATATTCATTAGTAAACCTCCTCCACGAATGTTGAGAGAGTGGGTGATATTTCAGATGCAAGCGATAGCCTTATCCGTCAAGCTTAGAGTTTATGTTAATGTTAAAATATACTGCTTTACTTATGTCAATGCTGTTATAACACACTGCAATATCTATAAGCCTTTGTAGATTAGTCAAATTAGTAAATTACCAAAATAATTGAAGCCCAATCAAATGGAAATGCTAACGAGCTAATGGAGTGTTTTTCAATGCTGTGATGTGACTTACAGGACATATTACAATGTTTATATAACGGCCGTCTATTATAAATACAGTCAAGATTAGCAAACGTCTTCCCTAGCAGCGAATCCAGGCTTACGCTGACTAGCCGTCCTGGATTTAAGGACTCAAACAGGCTTCCTCGCTGCCCTTCCCCCAACAGCACTTTGAGAGCAGCAGGAAACACGAGGAAGGGCTCGCTCTGCACCAGTCCCCCTCCCCCAGCCCAAAGCGGCTCCACCAGGCATCGCCGGGGCTTGTGGGATTAAGAATGGAACACGATGACAGACAAAAACAGGTCCTCAGCACCTCCCCGCTCGCCTGTCTTTTATAGCACGGGAGCATGAAAAGACTGCCATGAGCCGCACAATAGACGAGAGTGATGGATCAACTCCGCCGGAGAACAAGATAAGTGTGGGTGAAAAGCTCTGCAGATCTTTACATTGTTCTTGTTTGACACAGACAGTGCTGAAGGGAAAAAAAAAAAACACAATGTGGTGTTAACATCGTAGACATAATGTGATGCATATGGCTGTCACTGTCTATTATGTTCCTCACATTATTACTCCCTTCAATTCTGCAAGTGTTACAATCAAATATGAACACCAGTCATAACTTGTGTTCACCAAGCAGCCCCAAAACAGTGTTCCCACCATTTTCTCACACGTATCGTTTAACAAAGATTGATTCATACGTTTCAAATCTATTTCTTACGCAGCCATCATGTGGAATTATTCGACTGTACAATTAAACAAAGAAACGAAATGCCAAAATGCAAACGTCGGCCTGTAAACTAATCAAACTTAAAAATTCTCACACACTTGAAAGTGCTGTAGTATATCTGCCAGACCAGTAGGGGCGCTGTCAACACTACACTCAATCCACACAAATAGTAATGGTGACGGTTTGCTCCAAAACAGCGAAACTTTTTGCATTTTCTGGATCAGCACTGAATATATTCTGAAAAGATCATTAAGCATTAACATATATTTTACCGTTCTACTTGCTGTCTGAAACCAACAGCCAATAAAAAAAGTCCTTACTTTTGTCAGACAGCAGACATTTAAAACAAAATCATCCTCTCTGCTGTAATAAAACGTTTTCTGAGTGAAAATTGTGTAAATTAATGGTCAAAATGCAAATGAATCTTTTTGGATATTTGGTGAAAGACCAAGTAAATTTCTATTTCTATACACATTTTTCCAGGTTTTCCAGGATGTGTGGGAACCCTGCAAAAGCATCAGTGAAAAATGGGCTCAAAAATACATCCATAAAACACAAAGCTGTCTGTTCTAAATCAATCTAGTCTTTGCAGTTCATAAATTATGACACTGAAAATAATTTTGAATAAAAAGGAGTTAAAGTCTGAACATACTCCTTTGTTGTTTTCATCGCATTTCAGTTTGTTTTGTGACAGATGCAATAACTCTTGAGTCCTCCTACTGGTAAAAACTGATCAGAACATCCACAATTTCAAGTCTTCTTAATATCTCAGTAAAATAACACACTGGAGTCTCTTTTCTCTGTAACAGTTGTCTGAAATCCTGTTCAAGGCCAACAGTAATATCTATACTGCCACTCTCACAGGAGCGTGGTGCACAGGAAGCAGATAAATGCCAGCTATCATAAACAATCTGTACTGCACAGATGGGAAAAGACATAGTCATGGTGTGGGCTATTTCCCGTGGCTGGTCTGAGCCTCGGCTTCATCAGGGGTGTCCCTATTCATCATGTGGCGATAGAAGAGGGAACAGCAGTGGGTCTTTTCATGCATCACATGTCAGAGCGCTTCAGGGACGGTGCCAGTCTGCTGCACACTTCAGGCTATCGCACAGCACTACTTCAACAGCCTCCCAGCGCTCCAGCCTTTATACCCCTTTGTATCCATTCATAGCGTGATTAATTAAATCGATGAAAGCACACACTGTTACCAAATTAGTTCTCATGGAAGGTCACTAAATATAGCTCAGTACAAGGAATTAAATAGATAACTTGAGACATGAGAATCAGTTTTTGCAGTGTTTGGATTATAAAGCCTGTCAAAGGAGATTTAAATCACTCATTCATGTGCTCACAATTAAAATATTAGCAGACATGGCTTAATATCTGAGCTTCTGTTTAAAATCAGCCAGATTAATCCTGTTAAACTGAAGATAACATACAAACGTAATGTGGATGCACTGAGCCATGAAACACAGACCTTTTTCTCACGTCTGACGAAAACAACAAGTTACTTCAGAAATCAAACGTTTGTTGTGAACTGACCCCAATAACCACAACCAAACAGCCAAGAGAGCAAACTTACCTTTTCATTTTTCACCTTCTTTAACGTCTTGCATTCACCGTTCTCCACCTCGTCTTGTTCAGTTTTTGTCAATGCTGGTACTATCCCAACAGGTTCAAGTGCAATATTCCCCATTTGATTGGCTTCTGCCAAGTCTGTTGATTGTGTGTTCTCAAAGGACGTGTTGCGACTATTCCCCAAAGCAACTTGAGCCTGAGACACAACATCCTTCTCAGCAGCAGCTATTGCCACCACTGCGGCTCCATCTGTTTTGTCCTTCTTACTTTTCCCACTAGCTTCCTTCTCCTTTTTCCCACTCAAAACCCCTCTGGAGGCTTTGCCCCCTTTCTCCATGTTCTTTCCAGAGGTGGAATTGTTGCCAGCGGCTGCTGTATTAACGGCTGGGGCTGTCGGCTCCCCTTGAGTCCTTCCTGTAGTGTCCTTTTTACCCATATCTCCAGATGCAGCTTTGCTATTATTGTCTTTAGAGTTCTTACTGCGCTTGTATTTGGATTTACTTTCCTTGCCTTGAGTTCCAGACACTGGGCTCACAAACCTGATGTTGTCGGGCAGTGCCGCCACTGCGCTGGGGGGTGCCGCCAT
The DNA here is from genome assembly GCA_036850595.1 of Rhyacichthys aspro. NCBI lineage: Eukaryota > Metazoa > Chordata > Actinopteri > Gobiiformes > Rhyacichthyidae > Rhyacichthys > Rhyacichthys aspro. Next base: position 3,398,400 of record CM072150.1, on the reverse strand, counting down.
GCCGTCCTTGGTGCCAGACATCTCAAGCTTGTCTTTTTCTAAATCTGCGTCAAGGTCAATAATCAGATTTCCAACACCGATATCCCACTCATCCCCGCTGTCATAAGTGTCCACCGCATTCGAGTCCACACCTTTCCCGCCTGCAGTGCCACCACTTAGGGACATTTTAGTGCCAACGGCCCAGGAATGCCTCAGTGAGGTCCGACACCCTCTCAGACGGTTGGGACTCCGGGGCCAGGGTAAGAGAATCCTCACGGTCTGCACGTCCCTGTCCCATTGAACCACATTATGTCCCTGAAAAACAGACGAGAGGCAAGTTAGTCAAACACAATGAGATTGACAAAGACACTGGAGGCTCTCCGTTCTAATTTACCCCGATACAGTCCAAAATGAACCAAAAACAAGTTCCTTTATAGTTCATATGTTACTGTTTGCTGTGAATAACCAACCCTCATTTTTTGTTTTTCATCAGCTGCTTGAACAAGAAGTATTGGATAAAAGCAGAAGAAAAGTTGAGCAAAGCTAGCAAAACATTGGCACAATTGTTTAAAAGTCCATTACCTGATTTTTTTTTTACTGTTTTTCATTTAGTTTTCCAGTGTAATCTCCTAAAGTTTATTGTAACAGGAATGATCTGTGAAAAAATGAGACCTTAAGACGTGATCTAGTCTTTATAATGAAGGATTTTAATAGATGAGAATGATCAGCCCACAGCAGGATTTTGTCCAATCACAGCTCACTTCAGGTAAAAAGGAGCGCTCCCATTGGTCGACACTGATGTCAACAACGAAGGAACAAGGAAATAAACCAAGGAAATGGGTTATTCTGTTGGAAAATACACTTTATTTTACAGAAAAACAGCTCAAAAAAGATAAAAAAAATAGAGAAATGTGCAATGAATGAATGAACATTAGTATTTTGTGGTGAAAAATTGGTCCGGTTTTACCTTTTTTTTAAATAAAAGAAGCAGGAAAGGTTACTGCTGCTGTTGGAAGAAAGTGGAGTCTGAAACCGGGACAAAAAAACAAAATCAGGTTCTGCAGCTTTAAGTGACTTTTAGCTGAAACCGTTCCAGATGAAGGTACATTATAATATTTATGAGAAGACAAAAGCTGTTTCTTCAGTAATCTAGTGTTTAACATGCAGATTAAAGCATGTTTACATTCATCTACATTGCTTGCAGCTAATTTGCATGAGTTAGGAACATGCTTCTGGGTCTATTCCGCTCAAAAAGCCCCTGCCCCCTCTACCAACGATGACGTCCCGTCCTCCACAGACCCACCGGGAAACACTGCGGTCGTAAAAGTGAATTGGGTCATCTCATTGGGTTCAAAAGAAAAAAAAAACGGTTTGATGTGGACCTTTAAATGCTCGAAACGTCGTGTGGTGATACCGGCTGGTGTGACAGCTCTGCAACGAAAGCCTTTCTCCATAATCACTTCCCACCGTCGTCATGGAAACCCGGGGTAGTGTAGCCTAAATCCTGCTCCGACGGCCGAGGTGGCCCCACAGTTCTGAATGACCGGCTCTTTTTCCACCAGGCGCCGCTGATAGTGTCGCGGCTGATAAATAAAGAGTAGCCGGCCTCACACACCTCGCATTTTAGCTTTTAGAGTCGGACACAATGGTAATCTGGCATCGACGGAGGAGCTCGAACCCATGAATGAGCCAGTGTATGAGTCAGGACAACGCCGGTTTGTAGTATTTGCTCAAACACAACAGAAGAAAGGTCAGCGTTTGTCTAATCTTTCAACACGGCATTCCAACACAAACAACAGATGCAGCTCAGATCGAGAACAGAAGAAACACAAGGAGCTACCGAGCTAGCACCTTCCGCAATCGAGCATTTGTAACTGCAGACTCGGCGTTAGCAAAAACACAACGGAGCACTACCACACAACGCAGGAGCCCTTCTTTTTCTTATCTGCACATCTAAAAACACATAAAACCTGAAATAAAGAACAAGTTTGACAAAGATTTTATCAGTAAAAAAACAGAAAATGTATAGATTTAAAGTAATATTTGTGGGAAAGTTGACTGAGATAAATAAATGGTACATGTGTAAACAAAGGGACAGGGCTTAGACTTATAGGGCTTGTAAGTGTAAGTGGTTAATCCGATCTGTCACTCTCATCTGCCTTTATGACCAACTGAAGGTTAAGAAGACCCAAGCACCTTCAGTGATTGGAAGCTGGATTAAGTGCGATTAGATCAGAGGCATTTAGTTTTGTGTTCTGGTCAGATTTTTCATTTGTTTTTATTCTGTCTCTAAGAGTGGAGTGTAGGTAATGAATTACACTAAAACCCATTCCATAGTGTAATGTGTGACATAAATGACTGTGCTTTATTCATTTTTATACATATTTCATAATGTTTGTGACTCGTTTTTGTGCAGATAATCACTAATGAAGTGTCTTCAGGAAGTAATGGAGGTGCTAATTCTAACCAGATACCTGCAAATTCTCAATTAACACATACAGATCAGGAAATAGCTCCTGCACACACTGTCTTTTTGTTCCTGGAAAAAGTCTGACTGGTTCTTTACCGTTGGATATAGGGCTGATTTTAAAATACTTTAATTAGTTTATTTGAGAGCTATGCTTTGAAATTTACAAACAAGGAAGGCCCCACAGATCTCCTTGGCTTTTATGTAGTATTTTATAAACAGTATATTTTATTTAATTTTATTCTATTTTATTTTATTTTATTTTATTTATTTTTATTTTTTATTTTATTTATTTATTTATTTATTTTATTCTATTTTATTTTATTTAAACAAATCCACCATTGTTTTTAAACTGTTCTGAATATTCTGTTTAATGATTTTATTTTGTGTAGCACCTTGACTTGGATTAAGCAGTATGAAAAGTGCTAGTTAAATAAAGTTTGATTGATTGATTGATTGATTACTTGACACCAGCAGCTGCACTGTGATTGGTGTTCACTCAGAAGAAGTGATTTTATATTCCAACTCTGGCTGAACACTCACAATAAGGCAACGACAAAATCAAGAGACAATTGGAAGGAAATATAATGCTGTTATTGCACCAATTATAGCCTATGTAATATTAAAAAAACAAAATATTATATAGAAATGCCTAAACTAAACTAAACTAAACAAAAAACTGACTTCATCATGAGCCTATTTGTACAGAGAATCTATAAAGTAAGTGACAGAGTATTAAATGCAAGTGAAAGATTTCCACTTCTCTCCGAGGATCTTGATAAATCCTCGCTCGTTCACAGGCACAGCAGCCTCGCCGAGCACTTACTCCAAAACTGTAACGCGTTCACTTCACATCCGCGGATTATTACACTAAATACAGCTCCACTTTGATGAGCTTATCAAGCCAAATCCTCAAGCTTCTCCAATAACTATGACAGCATCTGAAGAGACTGAAGGATACGAGCAGATTTTATGGTCCATAACAGTTGGCGCTACAATAAAACCTGTCTTTAGGAGTGAAGAGCTCATTTACATTACACAATACAGTCCCAGTAATGCTGCAGTAATGTAAAGTTTCTACATTTTCTGACTAAAAACATAATTCCTGAGATGTACAGTGAAGTTCAATACATATTTTTTTAACAGAACCAGTGCTAACAAAGTATAAGTCCTTTGTCTTGTACGTAAAATGTAGTTACGGTGCATATGATTAAAGAAAAATAAACACAAAAACAAAATACAACAGATTTTTAGTCAAAATTATAAGTGATGATGGAATAAGAGAATAATGCAAGTGTTTCATGAAGTGTTTCAAAACAGAAACATGAAAATGAAGTTGAACTGTGCGGAAAATATGCACTTGGAAATGTTGTGTCTAAAGCATTCTGGGAAACGTAGTTAGAGCTGCTAGCCCAAGCTAACTCAGTACAACAACAATTACGGCTGTAAAATGATAAAATCTTGGTTTCATTAGTCATTCTTTAAAATATGTAAACAACACTCCAATCCATAACCAATCCATATTTCTAACAAATCCATATATTATTTGTTATATTTTCTGAGGAAATTGTTGGTGTTGAAACATGGATGTATAATAAAATCTTTTACCTGGTGTCAGTTTGATTAGTGCCACTCGAGGTGTTCGCTTAGAAAATGTTTGGCTCATTGTCGGCTAAAAACAAAATCACTTTTCGTTTTATAATAATGTGTCAGAACCATAGTGCAGCTGCTGTATCTTTCTACTGACGCAGAAATAGACCTGGAAGCCAAAAAAAACATTTGACGTGCTGCGCCAATGATCGAAGTCCATTGAAAATCAACAGTGGCCATTATTTATTCAGGATTCTGGTCAAATAATACATCTATTAGGGCTGCAACAAGTAATCAACTCATTTAATAATCAATTAATCTGGGGGTTTCATCGACTCTGAAACATACCACGTGCTGAGAGAAGAGGTTTCATTAAAGACAGAGCAGTAGATCCACAGAAATAGAGATGTACATTTTGTGTTTTTGATATAAATCCATCTTTATGTGTCTCTGCTTTCCTCAGTTTGTGTTGTAGCTTCATTTAGTTCAGATTTTATACAAATGTAAGTGATTTTTTGTTGTATCATCATCAGTTTTAAACCGCAACAATAAAAACAGGTTCTCACACATTTACACGCACTTCACTATCCAATAATTATAGAAATAATCGTTAGTTGCAGCCTTAATATCCATGAGTTGAAAGAACTGGATTTACCAGAAAGTCACACACATATCACGCAATGAGCACACATCATGGTCTTTACAGGCAGCAGCTTGTGATCTGGGACTGGACTGACTGGACTGGGAACATGGCTGGAAGCTAATGGAAGCTTAGCCTCTGAGCTAACGTGAAGAAAATATGAATAATATGGACAAAAACACATGGATTTTTGGATTAATTGCTTTGGTTTTGGGGTTTTCCCAACAGCAAAACACAGCCATGATCCAGAGAGTGATACCATTTCTTCTGTAAAGGATAAAGAGACTCAAAAGGCACAGTTTGAACGGAAAATGGGTCTCGGATACGAACGGAAAAGAAAACGAGCCCGTTTAAGGCGTTATTACCAGGACGATGTGCCATTACTCAGCTCTCATTAGAACTGGAAGTCTAAAAATGGCAGGTGGCTCACTTCATGGAGTGATGCAGGTGATGATTCATTTACGGGGCCAGTCATACCCCCCTACGGTCGTCACAGAGGTAGAACTGTTGAACAATCGTACCACAGATGGCCTCCCCAAAGGAACAACAGCCCCTTGGTGGGTTGGAGAAGGCGTGGAGATGCAGCTGTCCCCGTTCGACTGAGTAAACAGTTGTGAAGTCTAATTTGTCCAACACCTCCACAAAAGAGCGTCTGTAACTCTATCGGCGCTTGACCTACTGTACTGCCCTTAACTGGAAGCGCAGGCGAGCCCTCCCGAAAGCTCCGAGGGGAGACGTCCCAGTGAGTGCCCCGTTGAGCGATAGGCATGCAGGCTGCGCTACTCCCTCCGCGCCTGTCCTTTTTTGTTTTTTCTTTTTTTCACAGATCCGGTTTCATCGGGCGATCTATCACGGAGGCCGCGACGGGGTGATCCGGCGGTGAAAGTGAAGAAAAGCATACAAGAGAGAGTTTTCCTGCTCCGTTAACTGAAATCACACCGCGCAAGAAGGAAAAACAAATCAGAGAATGTGTTTTATCTATAAACAGTGTTCTGGCACAAAGCACAAGGCACAATAAAAGGAGTTGTCAAGTTGCTTACTGCGGAAATGTGATAAAAGAAAAACAACAAACACCGGGGAAAGCTGTGAGTGCCTTCTTCAATTAAAAAGAAAATACGCTCTTTCCACTAATATCGTAAGTGATTCCTGGAAATGTGCCAGTTTTTTACAGCAGTTTTCTGTTTGAAAATGTAAACAATTACTAGAGCTACACACTACATCATTATTACGGCATTATTGCAATAATCGTATAATATAATAATCGTTATGGTATTATATATGAACGCCACATTTACACTTCACAATGGAAAAAAAGGTGTAATCGTTGTTATAAATTAAATCAATGTTATTGGGATCAGTGTGACCAGTGGAAAATAGTCCAGAGTAGATTCAATTCCATTTCAATTCTTAGGGTTGATCAAATTTAATTCAGATATATCGTGTTTAATTGCCTATGCCTTAATAAGTCATCCATATCCATTCATTTTGTCCGTTTCTGTTCAGTTTTCCTTCACATTTTGAAACACAGATGTAAACATGAACAAAAAGGCCACATTTTCTGCCTCGAGACAACTCTTTACATTTCATAGTGTGGCTCTAGTTCATTGATAAAAAACTTAAATCCAGCATTTTCCTCTGAATGAAGTGGTTAAATCATGAGAGAACTGTTGAGTTTAGTATTGTTTCCAAACATCTTTTGATTTGCACAGTGTGATATTGCTTTGATCCCTTTTGATTTTGGATTAAGATCATGACAATCCAAGTCCATAGTACATTTGTTTATCCTCATGAAAACAATAGCAGATCGTAATAGTAATCATCTGTGAAAAAAATGAGTCGTCTAGGCTTTATTATCAAGACTTTTGGCTCACTTCTGGAAAAAGGAGCGCTCCCATTGGTCTACACCGTGTATATTCAGCCCTGGAGGCGTCTTTTTACAGAGAAACAGCTCAAAAAAGCAAAACATCGACAGAGAAAAAGGAGGCAACGAGAAACGAAATTGAAATAAACGTTGGCAATTCAATAACGTAATGTTTAACGAGGCGGAGATAATTGTCGCTCTGATGCTAAAGTCGGAGCTAAAAGGTTATGGTCTGCTCTAAACTTCAGTTTGGTGAAATGTATTAGTATTTTGGAGGAAAAAATGGTCTGGTTTTATTTTTTTAATAAAAGAGAAGCTGCTTTTGGAGGAGACAGACAAAAAAAGAAAACAGGATAGTCATTTTTTCGTGGCAATATTCCACATAAACACATATTACCTGTTTTTCTAACATACAGCAGTAACAATTAATCTGTATCATATAATATTATTCAAGGACTAACTGAACAATGACGTAATGATGATAAGAGAATAGTGAGTCTAATAAAGGGTTTCTGTTTGAATGAAAATGACATTCAAAGCCCAGAGAAACAGCTTAACACAAGCTAGTAATTATCTTGAGAGCAGCGCTTCATAATTACAGTCAAATAAAACTATACTATGACTTTCAGGGCCTTTACAGAGGTATAATAAGGTAGTTATTGTTACCGGCTCACCTCGGTGACCTACACTGTGAGTAATTTGCAACTGTAAAATGCCTCGACGGCGCAATAAACGAGGACGCAGGTAAGTGTCTGGTTTACAGCTCCTCGCAAAGAAGAAATGCAGACTTTACAATCCAAATGTGAAAGCTAAGCAGAGGATCGAGTGTTGCAAAATAAAGGTTTGGTCGACAAATCGGGAAACCAGGAGCAGGGCAGTCGAGCTCAAGTGTGACTCAACTGAACAAAACAAGCTAATGACCTCCACTTTGTAAAAACAACAAGCTCTCCGTTTGAAAATGAGCTCAGAAATCAACACATTCACTTCAGCAACACATTAGAAGACTTAATATTCCCCAGGAGCTAAGGAGGAACTGAAAAGGCACAATTCTGCAAGTGATATCGTGGCTAATGTTGCTATAGGATGCTAGCATATTCTACCAACTGCTAACATCCTGCTGGACACTTTCAACCTGATATTCTACGTAAAAATATACCTGTTGTTGGTTTCAAAAGCCACCGTTGATCCCCACACTCTCATTAATAAATAATTACAGTGGTTTGAAATATAGTTATCTTTGTCTAGTGCTTAAATTAAACAAGTGTGACAAATGTGCAAAAAAAAAAAGAAAGAAAGAAATCAGGAAGTACAAATACTTTTTCACAGCACTGTAGCTTTAGATGGGATATTTTTGTTTGCATCTACATAAAATTTGCATTTGCAGCTACATAAAAAATCAAACTGGACATGAAGCAGTATCCATAAACACCTCATAAGCCGTGTAATCAAAAAGATACACTCCTAGTCTTTCCTATTTATTTATATAATCGTACAAATTAATCATAAGCCAATATTTTACACAAAATAAGGACTTTTTTTACCCTCGGAAACAGATTCTGCCTGGATTCTGTGTTGCTGTCCTTCCATGAGCTCCATTTCTCTTTTGTTTACCATTAGCAAACGGAGCAAGAATGCTAGGAAGCTATAGCCTCTGCATATTTCTGCACATATTTCCATATGTGCTTGTTGCTATGCATTTTTTCATTACGTACACGTCTAGAAAAACACAGCATTAGGCTAAATACTCATAAAAACACAGCAGCCACATATTAAAAGCCTCACTAATGTTCTCAACCCAGTCACTGACAGCACACATGTGAACACAGTGGGTTATTTTATTGAATCTTTTGAAAATGTAAAACTTGATGAGCCAAAATGTGCACAGCTCTTAATAAAATACAAACAAACAACCATCTTAAGAACCATTTTTAAGGCCCGGAGCTAGAAAACCAAGCCCGACTTCCAAGTGCAGTGTCTGGCCAAAGCCCCGTCTCTCTGCAGGTTATTTAAAAGCAGCTCGCCGTCCAGAGAGGCCCACGGTAACCTCCATGTAATTGGATTGAGCGCCTGAGCTGATTACCAAAATAGAAATGCACCCAGCCAATCCAGGTGATGGGAATCAGGAGTCTGCCCGGGTCAGCCAGCATTCTTATCAGTAAATATGTCAGCGCCAGGAGCCGGTGATACTGTGTAAAGTCTACCCTCTGCACGGCCCGTAATTAATACATCATCCTCCCTTTTAACCGTGGAGCTCGCGTTAGCCGATTCTTCCTCAAAAACACACAAGTCTCCATCGGTTAACTTGAAACCTTGCCAAAAGCTTATTTCTTTCCGAATGCTGCGGCCTCAATGCGTCTTTTGGACTGGCAGCTGCATTAGTCAAGCCGACAACCCGAGCACTGTGAAATATTCAGATTGTTCTGCGGCTGATTAGTCAGTAATGTTCAGCCTCTGCAGAGATGCGACAGAAACAAGCTTCATCTTCAAAATAGAGCCTCGTAATGTCGACAAATAGTGTACAGTAGGTGTTAAAGTAAAGTCTGAAGCATTGCCAAGAGAAAAATGTAGAAAAGGATGTGTTTTTATGAACTGAACTTTTTTACTTTTGTATTTTGTTTGAGAGTTTAATCACAAAATTAAAATGAGACATTAAGACGTGATCTAGTCTTTATAATGAAGGATTTTAATAGATGAGAATGATCAGCCCACAGCAGGATTTTGTCCAATCACAGCTCACTTCAGGTAAAAAGGAGCGCTCCCATTGGTCGACACCGATAATAAGGAAATAAACCAAGGAAATGGGTTATTCTGTTGGAAATACGTCTTATTTTACAGAGAAACAGCTCAAAAGAGGAAAAAAAGAAATGTGAATTCATATTGGCAATGCTTCAACACAATGTTTAACGAGACGGAGATAATTACAGCATCAATAATGGTAAATTCAAAGCTAAAAGTTCAAGGTAAGCTCTAAACTTCGGTTTAATGTAATGTATTAGTATTTTGTGGTGAAAATTGGTCGTTTTTGTAATAAAAGAAGCAGGAAAAGTTAATACTCTGACGCTGGAGGCATCGGTTCCTGGAGGTTTAAGATATAAAAGGGATTTTGCGAAGTCTGGGGTAATACAGATATAGCTTTCAAGTTTTGTGTTGGCAAAAAAAACAGGACACGATTATTACTTTGGCTTGTTTCTTCTCTTTTTCAGGCAACGGGATCCAGCGCAAATCCATCTAACGTTCCCGATATTACAAATTTATTCATAAAAATGGTTCTATTCCACTTTTTCAATTTTTCAAATAAGATTAAAATTAGAAAAACAGCTTGAGAGTAAAGAAAGAAGAGTTTTTACAAATTTTACTGTTTCAAAATGACAAAAAATAAGAGGTATGCAACAAATATCTCGACTATTGTGAGTGAACTATGTCAAATCACAAAGAACGCTTTAACCTTATTGCAATATAAGCAGTTCTTTGTGATATAGATATTACAGTTGTTGTAAATTTGTGATATATTGTGCAGCCCGACTAATGACTCATCAGTGTCAAGTGTTATAAATCACATCTAAGCATTTTTAAATAGCTCCAGTCGTTGAAAACCTACATCAAGAACTGGTCTATCTGGATCTCACCAAAGAGTACGTTCATCTCCAGAAATCAGTACGAACGGCATTCAACAGTCGAAACACGAGCGCGGCCGCTGCCAATTACAACATTATTTATATTGAACATCGTGACGGCGTGATATGATAAACAGCTTTCAGAGGACAGAATATTTACTGCTTTAAAGAGTGTTAATGTAAGCAGAGTAAGGATTAAATATGGATTCAGCGTTGGGTCAGTGCCAAAAACATTAAGGTTGCCTGGAAGGAAGTGCATGATGCAAATTACAGCATAAATCAACCAGCCACCTTCTGCCAATAGAGAAACTGTTGACGGAAATCAGTCATGTTTTTTTGGTTTTTTTTGCTTTTGCTAAAATTGACTTAAAAAACTAGTGCTGCTCGATTATGGAAAAAAAATCATAATCAATTATTTTCATCATTATTGAAATCACGATTATTTGACACAATTATTCATTAACTTTGGAAATAATAAATAAATAAATCCTTAAAATAAATAATATATTCAAACGTATAAATAAACAGAAATAATAATTAAGATAAACAATGAGGTGCACTTCCACAATCTCATGAAAAACAAGTAATAAATGAAAACAAGTAAATAATCGTTTTTTTCCCCTCAATAATAGGTTTTGTTATCGTTTGGAAAATTAAATTGAAATTAAAATTTGATTAACACAACCCTACAAACAGGACTGTACAATGTAATGCAAATATATAGTTACACGATATCAATGATTGCAGTTTTACAAACAAAAGAGGGACAATATTTCGTACGTATCTTTATCGGATATCGCGATACAGATATCACGATGTTTGTTTAAAGGTCTTTTTTACTGGGAAAGGGCTGTTGTGGTTATAGACATGTGGGATATGGACAAAAGATGGACTAAGCAAAAAAATAAAAGCATTATCAATCTATATTTTCCTTGAGATCATGAAATATATAATAACATGTGTAATAATAGATGTATTGTGATATTATCGTTATCGTGGACAGTGTATCGTATGTTCCAGATGTATACACCGTCCATGAGTAACGCCAGTGGAAGTTAGTCGGGATCTTTGTATTTCTTTAAAAATGTAAAATACTTTCTTGTAGTTATGGTGTTAAATCCATCCAAACAATCTTAAGAATACACAGATAAAAGAGTATAAATAATCAAATAGTAGCTTGTGGCAGCAGCTGTTGGAGCAGATGAAAAGAGCGCTGCCTCCGAGGCCACAGTGGAAGAAAGTGCCGATCTTAAAACCTTGACAAGGTGCCAGATTGATTTTTCCTGTGCTCAGAGTCGACCCGGCAGAAACGAGAGCAACTCCATTAACATGCTCAGCCACTTGAGTCTGCTGTGATTTCTAAATTACAAAGCCAGTCAGCGCCGTTCTCCAAACACTTCATTATTTCTGTTTTCTTCTTTTCGGACTTCTCTGTGAAGTGGGTATAGTCTGACCGCCAGAAACGGCAGCAGTGGAAACAAAACAAGACAATTCAGACTTGATGATGGTGGGGATTTCACAGTAGATCAACAGACTCACTGTAAACAGAGAGAATGGCACTAAAAAGATGAACGAAGGTCCCGATGCTGTTGGATTTGATTGTTCTACAGAAAAGCTATTATAGTGTGCAACTACCAGGTCACGTTATATAGTTTTCAGTGGCTTTATTTAGGTTTCAAAACACTTACAGAAACATATCCTGATTCTGTCTAAGAAGAAGAAGAGGAGGCTGTCTAGTTCATCCTGTTCACATATTTACTGTCTTTTGTTTTGTTTTGTTTTGATACTGGGCTTTAGAAATAAAACTGAATTGAATTGATTTTGAAGTGTTTATGCAGTCTGTATGCAGCACAGTGGAAACACAAGTGGTTTTTCTGTGTATTTCTTTGTTTCTATTTAAGATATTATTCATATTTGAAGAGAACATGTAGCTGTTTTGCTAATAACTAAATGAAAGAAGTAAATAAATCCTTGCAAGAAGCTTAAAATCAGAAAGCAGGACCATGTATTGCTGTATAATATTATGTTATGCATGTTTACTGCAATGTAGACAGCAAATTAAATGTTTTTAACACATAAATAAAGAATTGTAAGACAGAGACTTTATATGAACCCGGAAAAAGCCGTTAGAGTTAATTTAGCCTACAACTGTTTAGCTTAATTTAAGAAAACATTACCGTTTTGTGTTTCTCCTTGGCCCAGACTGCAGTGTTTTTAGCTCTGCCTTTTAGAACCAAACTAAACTGTTAGTAATAGTAAAGTACATTTTGATCTATTCTGTTGTATCCACATCTATCTGCTCTGACATGTACCAATACGAGATGAGGAAGTCAGTAAATAAGACAAAGAGAAGGCTTCAGAAGCGCTGCGTTTTGTTCTAGTAACATATGACTAACATATGACACAACTCTGGAGCATGAAATTGCGCAAAAAATACACTCAAACTGAAAAATATGTGGCATGTGTTGAACAGAATAGTTAAGGCAAAGAAGCTTCTGGAAAAAGCTGTTTTGTGTTACATTTAGGCTCAGAAAAACGCTCCTTTTCTTTGTCCTGTTCCAAACCCAGCACCAAAATAGATGTGAAATCCATTTGAATCTGAAATCCATTTTGCAGATGAAAAGATGGCCAGAATAAACTCGGTTCTTTTCACCTCCCACTGACTGACAAACAAGTCGGAGGTATGAGCCGTAAGAGAGCCGTGACGAAGCCACAGGGCAGAGCGTGCCTTGTTGAACACTGCTGGGTGTGTGACACTCAACAGTATTTGAGTTGTTTATTACACGCACTCCTGCACAAGCAGCCCGCCGAACAGGATTTCAACCAAACTGAAAACTCTGTCTACATTCGGTGCAAAAGCAAGACAACACTGACAAAACACAGCATTTTAAATCGGTAAATGACTTTGACCACATTCTAGCTCTACAACTGAGGTCAGACAGACAATTTTAAAAGAGCTGCACAGGTTCGATAAAAAGGAATAAAAAGAATTCCACATAAAACATAATATTGGCAAAAAAGGTGAAGCTAAACACTGCAATTAATTGACAGAAAGAGAGAGAGAAGAACCTGTTTAAATGAAATGTTTTTGTGATAAAACTAGTATTTATTTAAAGAGGTGAGGGAATAAGAATCATTTCAGGGGCTGAAGATCGTGACACTCGATAAGCTTTTATTAAATTTTGAATGGTTAGGTTTCAAGTCTTACAAAAGTTATCATTAACATTAACTTCCTCCTTTACGGAAACTAGTTTTAGTAGGTTTTGAACAGGTTTTATATGCGTTTGAACTGGTTTTAGATGGATTTGAACATGTTTTATTTCGATTTGAACTGGTTTTAGATGGATTTGAACATGTTTTATTTCGATTTGAATAGGTTTTAGATGGATTTGAACACATTTTAAATGGATTTGAACAGTTTTATTTGGATTTAAACAGATTTATTTGGATTCCAGTAAAAACCTAGTGCCAAAAATATCACCTAGTCAATGGAGGGCCACATAAAACACTGCAAAGGGCCGCATTTGGCCCCCGGACCTTTATTTATTAGCAGCAGCTGTCTCTATGTCTTAGAGCTCTCACATTGTACATTAAAAACACTGAATTTACTGTTGAAATTGCATTAACCATGAGCAGAACTTGAGACATAAATAGTCAACCTCTAAAATGTGTGAAACTGGTGCAGCTTTAAGAATTTAAAACAGCGTCTACAGCTCCGTACTCACCGTATTTACGAGAGTCAGGAGTGAGTATCAGACCTGCACAGTTGAAGTGTGGCCGTGTGAATGTTTAACCAGAAACTAAGGCGTATATAACCATTAACCTCATATAACCGCCGCTCCTCTCCTTCAGCAGCTGCTTTACTGACGCCACACTTCGTATCGCGTTGTCACTCTCAAAACGGCAGCTGTCTATAATCAATAAACCAGAGTGTCACAATCTAAATCACTCGTGTGTTTCATTAAAGCCCCGCTCGCTTCCGGTAAAAAGGAGCGCTCCCATTGGTCGACACCGATTGCAACGAGGAAGTAACGGATAACGATAAAACACATATTTTTATGCAGCGAACAGTGTGAAAAAGAGAAACAAACAGAGAAAAGAGAAGTAAAGTTAAAGTGTCACCTCAATCTGATGCTGAACTCTGAGCTGGAAGGTTAAGGTTAACTTAAAAGTGGTGTTTGTGATGGAAAATTGGTTAGTTTTTGTTTTTTTAGTGAAATAGGAGCAGAAAAAGGTCCCATAGGCTCCTGTTGGTGGTCTTGGTTTATATTCTATTTTAAGTTTATTTTTTATTTAGTCCTTCTTAGGTTGACTCTTAAAGTTAGTCCTGGTTTGGACCTGTTTTAGACTCTATTTAATGCAGTTTAAACCTGGTTTATCGTTTTAGCCTTGGTTCACTGGTCACAACTAGTTTAGTCTTATACTTAATCCTAACTTAATTCATGTTCAGTCCTGGTTTAGTCCTGGTTTAGTCCTGGTTTAGTCCTGGTTTAGTCCTGATTTAGTCCTGGTTTAGTCCTGGTTCAGTCCTGGTTTAGTCCTGGTTTAGTCCTGGTTTAGTCCTGGTTTTGCCCTTAACCTGGATGGAAAAGATAAAAAACTGGGTAGTGATGCTTTAAATACATGCAAAGGGGGCATTCAACTCTTCATTTTAGCAATTACTTCACATAAATGTTGTATATCACACGTTTACTTTAAAGCTGACCTTTGAATATCAGCATAAAATCAGAAATACCACAGCGTTACAGCTCGAGTCGCAGCTGTATGTAACTCAACTGTTTGCCAAGAAAAGCACGCCGTGTGCTGCAGAAGTGATGCAACTCAAGATGGCACCTGTGAAATAAACGTTGTTCTTAAATTCCCGAGGTGTATCATTATCTGTTTATGAGCACGACGAAGTTTAGGTAATCCGACTGACGCTTTTGTTTTGGCGTTTTTAGAGATTTTATTGGATATCTGGTCCCGTTTCCATCGATGAAAGTGTTGCAGATTCCTTTTGGACGAAAGTTTTTTTATCTGAAGTCAAGTCTTTGCCTTCAGTCATCCATCTGCCCCACGCTTCACTTCTCTTTACTGCCTCTACGTCGTCAATCTTCACTGACGGAGCCGGGAAAACATTAAAAAAGAGCAGAGTCCGGGTCATATTTTCCATCAAACAAATTCTCTTTAATCTAAAGCTTTTTAATTTGCTCACAGCCAATTTCATTCCTTTATGTTCTTCTTTTATTTACAACGTGACGGAGAGTGCCGGTTACGATGAGATTACTGGATACACACTTTTATTGTAGTGAAAAGGAGGTTTAAATTCTTCCGTGTCGTGTGTCAACAAACACTACAAGCGCTGGGAAAAAGGTGGAAGGAAAGCGAAGCTGTGGAACTCCTGCGGTCTCTCGGTGCAGCCTCTCTGCTCGTAAATCCCGCTGAGTGAAATGTTACCCGCACATACTTCTCCAAACCAGTCACGACGGTCTGATCCACTTATGTTTAAAGCCACAACGCCGCTGCACTGGCTGCTCCGACAAACGTCCACAAACATTTTTATTACGACGCTCTGGCCGACGGAAAACACGGCGTCGAACCAAACGTTTGCAAATGCCGCTTTATTCTCTCGGCTCTGATCAGCGGCGCTTTGTGGAGCTTTGTGTGGTGTTTCTGTTGGGACTAACCTGCTGTGTTTTTAGGGTTTTCTTTCAATTCACTGCAGTAATAAAAGCTCCACAGTGTTTATTAGAGGATTTTCGGGCGCAGTGACACTCTCAACCGAGACATGACGGAAAGTGTTCTTGGTTTTGGTAGAGTTTTCTAATTTAAGACAAGTTTAAAATGAGTGTGGTTACATGACACTGAAGAAATATCAATCCCTGCTTTAGTCTGACAACTATCAGAGCGTTAAATACAAATAAATAAACATCTTAGTCCAATTTAAATTCACAGTCGCAATCCAAAGCTAGGCTAATGCTACATGTATATAGCTAACACAAGCTCAGTTTCTCAAATTGGAAGTTGTTTTTCTGACTTTCTAATGCACATGAGCTTTTTCCTTGAGATTTCAAACTGATGTCATTTATACACTTTATATATTTGCCCCAAATGCCTTAAAAACCTTGCCTCTGATCACGGCTTCAACACAAATGCACCACGTTGTAAGATAATAGGTTTAATTCATTACAGAAGCTGATATGACATAGGCTTTATGTCCCTAAATAAGACTACACAGTGTTTATTGTCAAGCTCGCAGCTAAAGAGTGCTGTGGGAAACACTGATTAAGTAGTAAACTAACATTTACACTAGAAACAAGTCAAGTTTAACGTCAGCTCTTCTTTATTTTTTTTAACAAAGGGTTGAAACACCAAGACGACACACGGGGGCGGCCAAAATTACAAGAAAACTAGGCGTATTTAGGAGTTTTCAGTTGTTTTTGTTGAAATAACCATTAAAATACACATAAAACTAATGAAATATCCACAAAGTCATCAGTAACTCTATAAAAAATACAGAATAGAGCCATCATAAGGAGATTTAGGTTGTTTCCTTTAAAAAAAAAAAAAACAAGCCACACAAACAATGTTCCTTCACAAAAGAAGCCAAGGGATAAATTAGGAAATATACATTATTCCAGAGAGATGAGCTGCTGCAAAAGGTGGATATACCAAATATTAAAGTTAAAAGTGGATAAAAACAGTAGGACTCACTTCATTTGATATTTGTTGTGTTCAGAGCAAACTTCTGCACATTTCAGGAACATTAAGAAAGGCAAAAAAGGTCAATATTTTCAGATTTTCAGGTGTTCTAATCATTTTTGCACCAGTGTAAATGAAGCGTTAGCCTGAGTTGTGTTTGATTACCTTCTCTTCATGTAAACTTGTCTAATTGAGCTTTTCTTTTACGACGACTAAGGATTTTCTAACACAACACAAAGAGAACACGAGAAAAAAAAGACGTGTTTAGTGCAACACGCATTCATTTATTGATCGGCCAACATGCATAGTTTATGGATCTCCGCGGGGCTAACATGTTTGTTGATTGTTTTGGTTTTCTATAGTTTATGAGACAGTCTTTTGCTTTATTTGAAGGTAAAGTTTGTGAGTTAGGAAGTGTTTTTTTTTAAACTCCACGTGCTTTAAAAGTTAACATCGCTATTTATGAACACATCAGTGGTTACAGTGACGTAGCATTGTTTATTTGCATTAAACTAGGTATGTATTACTCTATAAACATTCAACCTGAGCAGAGTTCTGTATAAACCCAGTTAATCGACCTATGGCTTATCAATCTGTGCATGTAAACGTTGTGGATGTGCAACAGGTTTCCCCGAATGTGTGATAAATCTGTTTCGTTGGCAGGAGCCTGTAATGTTTCAGCCCATTTGTCAGACACAGCCCTGTATTCCGTCATTTTGGCATTTGTGGATGTTCTCAGATTTAGTTGTCAGTTCTGTGGAGTGACAAAGAAGCGAGCAGTTTCTCAGTGTAATTAGGGCAATAGGGACTGAGCCGGAGCACCACCCACTCGCTGGCACCGCTCTCCGGTATTGATGTGCTCGGGGGATTTCCCACACAACACGTCTTCAAAGATCTCTCCACCACACGCTACGTTCAAAAGGAAGGATCGTATCAAATATTCTGAAGGCTACAGTGAACTACAGGGAGGGCTGGATATCTACGACATCTGAAGACTTGTGTCCGTCGAGCTGCGCAGTTCGGTTTAGCTCAACGCTGCTGAAGAAGACGACAAACCTTCATCTGATTTGTGTTTTTAACCTTGGTTTGTGCCGACAGGGTCATAACTGCATACGCAACATAACATACCAAACATTCAGCAAAGAACGGCATTTATAATTTCTATCTTCTCTGTTGCCGACAAAACCGTCAAAGAAAATCACTTAGAAATCATTAGACAGCGACGTAACTGGCTCTTCTCTTTAGTTGCTGGATCACGGACCAGAAAAAGTGTGCAAAAAAGTGGGAAAAAGAGCTTATATCTCTGCAAATCTTAAACTAACTCCTCTTTGAGACGCCATTTTCACTCCATTTCGTGCTTGTCTTTGCTGAGTCTATCAAATAAAGGCTAAAAAGGCCAAATAAAACCCCCACATCTCATCTTTTATACCATTAACAAGACTCTTTGCAGGTAAATATGCCATATATATATTTGGAATTGAAAGTAAGAAGAAATCATCCCTTTACGGATCCAAAAACAACACCGTTCCCAGTTTGACATTTATTACCTTTGGGGTCTTTATATGTAAAAAAAACGTCATGGATTCACTTGAAACTGGGTGTGATCATCGTCCATAAAACCAGAAGGATGTGTGCAAAATTTGGATTTGGCATCTTTAATCATTTGAGAGATATTTATGTTTAATAAAGTGGAAGTGTCTTGTACAAAATGTTTCACGAGACATAACTTCTAAACTATTGAAAAATGAAACGTTCAGACATTATTCTACACTGTGTGAAGTCTTTAACCTGGAAAACATGTGGCTCTCAGTTGTATGTTTTCAAGATTATGCCCTGAAAAAACTGTACATGTAAAAAATATTTCAAACCCATCCATTTGTTCACAATAAACCACTTCAGTTTTGTCTAAATGTGCTCAATTTTTGGCACATTTCTTTTCAATATAAGTAAAAAACTAGATGAATATAATGTATTTGTGATGAATTGACTATTCTATGTCCAGTAATTAGTAGAAATGTAACTCTAAAGGTTATATTTTGTCAATACATTCCCAGATATTTCAGTTTTTGTGCCATTTAACACGACCCAATCTACACTAAAAGTCTTTTCTGAACCCGTCTTGGCGTTTCATAAGTGACTAAATAAATGCAGCAGTGAATAAGAATTTCTGTTTCATAAAGCTGCTTCACTGACAGAAATCTAATGATCCAAAGAGGCTCAATTGATTAAAAAAAAAAGAAACACTTTGTGCCTTTGAAGAAAAGAGGATATTTCAAACAAAAGGCAAATGAGACAGCACTTCTGCGGCGCTCGGGAACACAGAGCGCTACAAAAGCTGACGATATCTTTACGGCCGGCGTGGGGGAGACTGTAACCTGGGCTTGCGTCCCAGAAAAGATGGATCGGCGTTCTCTGGCAGAGCAGCAACGGTGCAACAAGCTTTGGAACGGCGCTCTTTTCTGCTGTAATTGACAATTCACTGCCTGGGAGTGGGATCAATGCTATAAAAGTACAGCGCGGTTGCAGAATATTCTTCAGACCATTAAAGTATGCCTTCTGACAGCTAGCTCATCTCGACAAGGTGGGCTGCTCAGAATGGGAAAATAAAGTGGATTATATTCTCCAAGGCTATAATACAAGTGAATGCCTCGCCAAGCAATGCACTAAATGTCCACAACGCAGCGTTTATAAGGAAATGTATTGACTGAGAGCCATATTTTTATATAATTGCAATGTGCACAAAAAAAGGAGCATAGTGTGGGCCAGAAACTGACTCTATATACGCTATAGCATGCTTTTCTACATTTAAACCCTTTTAGAAACACGAAAAATCAAAAAAAAAGTGTTCATACTAGACATTCCTGCTCATTTTGCAAAAATTCACTTCGAAATGGGTCATAAATCCCTTCCCTACACAGCCATTACCACTCAGTAGAAATTCTGTGGGAGTAATAGTAGTAATTGTTGATATAATCTGCTTGTCGCTCTGATTTGGTTGGTTTGGTTTACACGATTGAACCGAGGGCAGGTTTATTTGGCGTCTGTTGTCACTATCAGACCAGAGACCAGACAAATTATTAGTGTAGAACAGAAAAAGAATTCAGATGGCTGGCCAAGATACCAAATAAAAGCATACCATCCGACTTCTGTCACGTCTCTTTTAGATTAGCAGCAGAAGACAGAACCAAACACTACATTTATTATTATTCTGGAAACTTATTAATGAGATGGTTGTTTTTTGATTAGCTTAAGTTCATTATTTGTCTTTTGTGCTCAATAGAAGTAGACAAAACCCTGAATTAAAATGTGCTTCAAGATATTTCACAAAACGCCTCTTGTTCAATTAACACTTAACTTTACTTATAATGAAAACTATGCTGTAAATTACAAGATTTAACATTTAATCTGAAGTTCCTGCTCACTCACTAACATTAATGGAGGAGGACTGATTAAATGCTGGTGTTAACATCAGCAGAAATATGAAAAATAAAACAACAACAGGCCATTTCTGCAGTTTCCTGTTTTATTAAATGAAATGAAGTAGTTTATTTTAGGTTTTTTTTATGGAATCTGTATTTACAATAAAAAACTAGCATAAGCAAGTAACATAAGCAGGTTTGCTAAAGCAGGAAGTGTTCTTCACTTTCTTCCATGTGTCATCAATAATAAATGCACTGTCAGCCAAGTCATTTTTTGTCATTTGGAGATATAGTAAGTAAGTATATACTGGATGAATACTTTTTTTAATCAGTGCCCTTACTTAAGGTAAATCAGTAAAGAGAAAACCTATTTAAAATCAAAATATCTTATATAAAAACTATTTTTACTTCAGTCTGACTTTAACATTACTTTTATTTTATTTAGTTTTTTGGTGCTTTGTAAAATGTTTACCTTAATTTTCCCTGATATTCTGTTTTTAATTTATTCCTGAACTTTAGCACATGAGTCTATGCTTTTCATATGACATGTGCTATATAAATACACTTTTTATTATTATTTATTATTGTATTTCACCAGTCTGATCATCTTGGATAAGGCTGCTCTATTCTCACACAATACTTCTATTTGTTTAGAGCTATAATTAGAGTTATAATTCTACTCAAATCTGAATCTTTGTGTTAAATAAAGCTGAGGGAGGGTGGAGTACCATATGCCTGTCCTAAAGTCACCCTGTATAAAGGCTTTTTATGACAATTATTTAGCATTTTCAGCTGTTCAGGAACCACTACGACATGAAAAAGCTGTCGTAACCACAGTCGTGTAAAACATAAAGAGCCAAGCCAACTGTTTTCAAATATAGTCCATCCAGTGTTACTCTGACAAACATAAATCTGTCAGTTTCTTGTTTTGGTCGGGTGTTTCTAAACCACACTGAATGCAGCTCGACCGAACGTTCCCGAGTCTCAGTTCTCGTGGTAGACAGAGTATTGTCAGGTACTTGGAAACCTTCAAATTAGCCGAGACCTCGAGGGATAAAAGCTTAATCCTTTCTTTGTCATCAGTCGGTGTAAAGCCGAGAGGTGACTGAGCTTCACTAAACAAACAACGTGCCCTTGTCTTGAGCTAATCTCACGCTCTAGACCTCAAAACAAACCTGCTTCAAGTCTCATTTTCACACAGATATTCATTTTGGCATTGACCATGTTGCTAAAGTGGACTAATCTGGAAAGGTTTACCAATCCAGGCAGAGAAACTGTTACTAAAAATCAATAAATAGCCTTCAACATATATTATAAATGATCACTTTGCTAATGGACAAATTATATGATGTTAAAAGCGTAAAACTGCGACTTCCAACAAATTAATTGCGTCTGCCATTCAAGGAAAAAGGCCCTTAACCTGCACTACACCCATGCAATAATTAAAACAAATGACTAAGTGATCAAGGAGAGGAAAACTGGCGCTAAAACGCGGTCAGCTGGAAAAAAAAAGCTGCACAAAGGCACTTCATAAACTCAGGTGAGGTCGTAAACTGTGAGAAAATCAGTCAAAACTCTAGATTTGAATCGTACATATTCTGCTTTTGTCTTTTTTACTGCACGACACTGAGGTTTCTGGATTGGAAAGTGATAATTAGAGCGGTTTATTTCTACATTTAGTTCTAGTTTAGACCTGTTTAGTCTTTAATATTTAGTTAGCTTCAGTTTTGACGAATGGAAGTTACCTTTTGTTTCATTTCTCATCGTTATCTCAATATTCCTTATAGTTCTTGCATATCGTATTATTATTATTATCACTGTCTGTTCAGCTTTTATATTGGAAACAGTCCTGCTTCTATAGTTTACATGTAAAAGTATATGCTACAATTCTGAAATCACATTAAATGCACAGATAATCGAGCTCAACTGAGGCAAAACCCTTATTTTTAAACAAACCTTAGCATTAAACAGGAACACAACTGCTCCCGACTCAACGATACATCTTTGACATATTAAAAACAAAGCGGTCTAATCCGAGTGTGGGAAATACACCAAGAATCTGGCATGACACCGCTGACCCTCCGTTAAATATGGCACCGCGAGGTCAAACCCAACTCTCGCTGAGACTTGATACGCATGTGTTTCAACTTATGCCAAATGCACTGCGAGCGTTCAGCTGTTGAACCCGAGAACACGCACCGAGGCGCACGTGATGTAAACTTTGATTACCTGTGTGCAGCGCTGTGACTAATGCTACACACAAGGGACGACTATTCAGACGTTTTACTGTTGGAGGAAATATGGTGGAAATGTAATCCCTTTGAATGAGCAGAAAATCCAGCTAAAATACAACATTATTTGACCATTTTTGATTAAAATACTGGCGCTGTAAGTAGTGGCAGCTGCAAAATGAAACACAAAATGCATTGGAGGTTGAATAGAACAGTTCCAGTTGTGCAATAAAAGCAACACAATGTAACCTTCAATCATAAAATCAAAAGCACAATTAGCCCCAAAGTCAAAATAACCCTATTTCTGAGACAAAGAAACCCCTCTGAGCAGATATTCCACTGTGTAACTCTTCTGTGAGAACACATATCTCACATATTTGGTTGAACTCCGCCGCTGCTAACATCGCTAACAGCTATTACACACCAAAACATATGACTTTTTGTTAACCTGGTGTGTTCAGGCGCAGTACTGGGCCTCAGAGTAGATCTATACACGTAATCCTCAAAATATATCTTCAAAAAACAAGTTTACTAAGAATAAAACACTACATTTTGCCGTTGTTGTTCTACTTACTGTGCGTCGCTAGCAACCAATAGATTTCCCGTCAGAGTAAACAAATGGACAAATGAATTTCAGTGTTTTTAATGAAACACCTTGTCATGTAAACAGCCTTTCAGACAAATAATTAGATAAAAAAATGAGTCTTCCACGTCCCCCACTCACCAAACAAGCCTGACAATAGCTGAGTTTGACTCTTTCTTCAAAAATCAATACTAATAATCAATACTAATACTCAGTCAATACTAATATGTAGCATTTAAGCCACAAAAGTGTGCATTCAAACTAGCAATAGTAAAGCTTTAGACCAACAGAGAGTGCTACACTGGGTTGGAATTGGATTTACGATGTGCCTCTGAGAGATTTCTGATCTAACAATGATCTGAAAGACTTGGGTATTAGCTCAGTGACATATATGTTATAATTTTCATATTTTATTTTATTCAGACCAATAGTAATGGTTTCTGTAATTCACATTTAAATAATAATAATAATAACAACTAACGTGGTTTACAAAGTCGTTAACAATAAAAACATTATGACAGAAGCAAACACAACATGAATAATAAGCGGTGGAAAAAGGCAAATAAATCCAAAATAGATCCTAAATTAAAAGGTAAATTGTGAGGAACACAAGATGTAAAAATTTAAATAATTGATTTAAAAGTTGGGGGTGTGTTTTAAAAGATTACATCACTTTAATAAATAATAATAATTTATAAATAGTACATTTTATTTATTTATTTTTTGGTGCACAGTTAAAGCTTCTCTGTTGTTATATTCATTTGACTTTATTTATTTATTTTTTATTGATGTATTTGGAGACAACATTCAAGTAGGGGGCCTGTGTGTGCCCCCCTGTGCCCCCCTGGATCTCCGCCACTGGGCGCACGCAGACTGGCAGAGTGAAACAATGAGCCTTGAGTGCACTCAGCCTTGGCTAGCTCTCTGCTGCTGCTGCATGCTGTGAGCTGTGAGCAGAGAGGCTAGCCAGCTCGCTTTGCACGCAAGGCTAGCGTTAAATGGCTAACGAGGAGCGAGGATCCAGCAAGAACACAAATATGCAGGCACTTACCGACTTAACTAGCCACTCCTATTCCAAATCCCTCTGCGTCCATGGCGGCGAGAACTCCATGAAGACGACAAGTCACTCTGAGAATGGCTGTTCCAACAAAATAAACTGAAGCGGCGGAAAGCGGTGGCA
Source organism: Rhyacichthys aspro (assembly GCA_036850595.1). NCBI lineage: Eukaryota > Metazoa > Chordata > Actinopteri > Gobiiformes > Rhyacichthyidae > Rhyacichthys > Rhyacichthys aspro. Next base: position 3,374,155 of record CM072150.1, on the reverse strand, counting down.
GCGCACTCCCCAAGACATCCAGCAGCAGAGCGCAGAGAGGCCAGCGATTCACTGGATTCACTGGACTTGTGCCATCACACTCGGAGGTACCGTCCAGAGCGCAAACAGCCGAGTGCGCGGGGCATGTTCCCGGTGCGCGCCCGTGGTCCAAAAAACGCGAGCCCAGTCCGTTCCCGCGACCTTCCTGCGACTTCTACGATCCCATCCAGGTTAATTCCTCCGTGTTCTCCGCCGGTGGATGAGCTCTGTGGTGGTTCTTCGTGTGGGAACTGATACAATGTAGAAGAGCAGCAGCAGGAGCGCAGTGGAAAACCAGGAGACGCGCTCCGCTCGGACTGAACTGTCACTCCGAGGGAAAGACACGGACTGGATTCACATGACTGAGCGTGGACTGTGGGTCGCTGTGTTCACGCGTTCACCCCCGGGACCAAAAAAAGAAACGACAAAAAGGATGTGTGATGAGAGGATGAATGCGTAGAGCAATAATAATTCACACACACTGCACCTTTACATTTGGAATAAAAGTATTAAAGCCTTTATGCATGTTCTTTTAAATGTAAAAATGTTGCTTTACGTTTTAATTTCAACTGTGTGTCATTATTTTATGACAAATGCACATCAATAAAGTTATTTAAAATCAAATATGACATTTTATTGGAAAAAAAACAATTAGCCATTCATAAAATTCATCATATTGTGTTTTTTATTTGAGAATAAATAAATATGGATCCAACAAGATGCTTTATAATGTACTTTTAAAGGTGCAGTAAGTAAAATGGTATCCAGTTTGATTTATTGCCAATGACACGTCTCTTGATTGGAATAAGAATACAAAACCCTGATTGGATGGGGAAAAAAAGCATATTTCTTTGTATATTAAACTATTTAACCATTATTCTGTCAGAAAAAAAGAAAACATGTCATTGTATAAATAGTGACGTCCAATAGATCGAGGCTATGACAAAAAAAAAGTCCTGTATCTGTTCTTAAAATTCACTCTTTCTTTTTCATTTGAATTCAACTCAATAGTATCAGAGTGTGTAAAGTGACCTGTAATAATTCATATTCTTAACGCCACACACTGCAGCTTTAACAGTTCTAATGGTAGCGTTTTACGAAGCCTTTAGACACATTCTTTCACAGCTTGTCACCGGTATCATGTGTAAAAAATGTGGCTTGACTCTTGAATCCGTTCATATCAGATGTGCATATTTGGGAAGTTGGCAGCTCATCCTGTTTTCTCACAAAAGAAAACAATGCTGTGGTTTAAAACTAGATCTCCAGGCTCCGGGGCAGGTTGGAAAAGAGAAGGGGCTTTTGGCTCCGCGGTGCGTTCAGGGGCAGAACGAGGTGGAGAGTACACCAACATTTGAAGAATATAAAACCATTATTGTTAGATGTGTTTTGGCTCAATGTATATAAGAAATACACCAATCACAGCCCGTCGACGAGGATCTGGGAGATTCAGAAGAGAATATGTCGTTAATGTGAGCCTTTTTACCAGAAAGAGGTCACGTTTGAAAAGATTTCCCAGAATATCAGCTCAGGACCTGGTTCCACTTGAGATCATTTGTAGGAAGACTGTGCTGTGAATAAAAACATTACCAACGTTACCAGAGAATGAGCAAATTAGCTTTTCCTTCTTTTTTTTTTTTCCCACTTTGAATCTTTTGTGTAGACACTGATGTTTGAACTGTCTGGTGCATTTCCAGCTTTGACAGATCAGGTGTGAACGGAGGCGACGGGGGAACGTTCTGTTCTGTTTAACGGCGGAAGGCGTCCAGTTTTGTTGATGTCACTTGGATCGGTTTGGGAACAAAATGACAAAAGGTTGAAGGGGTCCAGACGCATTTTCATACATTTAGACGTAGCTCCTTGACAGTTTTTTCCTCAGTGGCTTTAACCCTTTGAATGAAATCCACTTTTTTATCTTCATTTATGACAGTGGGCAGAAATGGAAAATAAGAATCATTTCAGGGGCCGAAGATTGAGACATTTGGAACGCTTTTATTAAACTTGGAATGTAAAGTTTTAAATTTAAGTTTTACAAAAGTTATCTTTGACATTTTCTTTTTTTTTTCCTTTTATGGAAACTGGTTTTAGTTGGATTTGAGCAGGTTATAGTTGAATTTGAATGGGTTTTAGTTGGATTTGAACAGGTTTTAGTTGGATTTGAACAGGTTTTAGTTGGATTTGAACAGGTTTTAGTTGGATTTGAACAGGGTTTAGTTGGATTTGAACAGGTTTTAGTTGTATTTGAATGGGTTTTAGTTGGATTTGAATGGGTTTTAGTTGGATTTGAACAGGTTTTAGTTGGATTTGAACAGGGTTTAGTTGGATTTGAACAGGGTTTAGTTGGATTTGAACAGGGTTTAGTTGGATTTGAACAGGTTTTAGTTGGATTTGAACAGGTTATAGTTGTATTTGAATGGGTTATAGTTGTATTTGAATGGGTTTTAGTTGGCTTTGAATGGGTTTTAGTTGGATTTGAACAAGTTTTAGTTGGATTTGAACAGGTTTTAGTTGGATTTGAACAGGGTTTAGTTGGATTTGAACAGGTTTTAGTTGGATTTGAACAGGTTATAGTTGTATTTCAACAGGGTTTAGTTGGATTTGAACAGGTTTGAGTTGGATTTCAGCAGGTTTTAGTTGGATTTGAACAGGGTTTAGTGGGATTTGAACAGGTTATAGTTGGATTTGAACAGGTTTTGGTTGGATTTGAACAGGGTTTAGTTGGATTTGAACAGGTTTTAGTTGGATTTGAACAGGTTTTAGTTGGATTTGAACAGAGTTTAGTTGGATTTGAACAGGTTTTTGTTGGATTTGAACAGGTTTTGGTTGGATTTGAACATGTTATAGTCGTATTTGAACAGGTTTTAGTTGGATTTGAACAGGTTATAGTTGGATTTGAAAATATTTTAGTTGGATTTGAACAGGTTTTAGTCGTATTTGAACAGGTTTTAGTTGGATTTGAACAGGTTTTAGTTGGATTTGAACAGATTTGACATATCTTTGTAATAAAAACTGTCTTAATTAATTAATTGTTAATTACACATCCATCAATGTGTAACTACTGTATTATTGTGTGAGTTATTACAAAGTGTTACCAATAATCCTCATAGTTTATATCGTCTTTTCATTTAAAACAATCACTGACAGATTCTGGGATGCTTCAATTTGCAAAAAACACCAGCTCCCAACATTCAAAACCTTACAATTTCACAAAACACCATCCAGTAAATAATAATAAAGTCATTAAACTGAAGGTGTAGTGTAAGTTTTTGTCTCCCTGTAAAACCGAGGATCCCTGCCACGATCCTATTCTCTCAGTTCTGATAACCTTTCATGTTTACCAGCTTCAAACACCGCCGCGGCTTTAAGTCCTTGTTACTCTCCTCATGGTTTCCCCGGCAACAAGGATATGATAATGTTTCCGTTGACATGACAGAAGGAATCATCTCGCTAACAAACAGAGACAACAGGCGGCGGGAGGGGGTCCGGGGGCACGGCGATGAATTAATGCACTCATTTTCACTCGGAGGGAAAAGCTGCATCCGCTCACCGTCCTCCATCTTCCTCCGTGGGCCTCGGAACGCTCACGTACCTCCCTCGAGGGTCCGGCCGAGGAGCGGACGGGACGGATTTGTGCCGATGACGAGCCTCAAATGAACGAGATGTGAGGACGCCATGTGTTTTCCATCAGAGAGAGAGAGAACAGGGGGCTAATCATCCGAAGGGCAGGGCTGATTCCGACGTGCCATCATTTTTCCATTACTCTATAAAAGAAACTGTAAAGCTACTCCGGCGTTGTGTTGTGGCACATGTTCAATCACACGTCTCTCTCTAAAACCAGACCAGTTTTTCCTCCAAAATACTAATCCATTTGACCAAACTGAAGTTTAGAGTTTAGCGTTAGCTTAGCTGTGACTTCAGCGTCAGGACGACAATTATCTCCCCCTCGTTAAACATTACGTGATTGAATTGACAGTATTTATCTGTGTTTTACGTTGCCTCCAGCTGAAAATACACTTCATCAGCAGCTCACCTGCTTCAAGATTAATCTACTTTCATTTCAGTTCAGTACATTGTGTGATTAATCATGATTTTATTTCATCCAGTTCTGTTAGCTTATGTGTTGTTTATTTTTGCAACAAAGATAAATTCTGTTCAAAACCATCTAAAACTTGTTTAAATCCAACTATAACCTGCTCAGATCCTTCTAAAACCCGTTAAAATAGCTAAAACCTGTTGAAATCTGACTAAAACCTGTTCAAATACAGCTAAAACTTGTTTAAATCCAACTAAAACCCATTGAAATCCATCTACAACCTGTTCAAAACCATCTAAAACCTGTTCAAATCCATCTTAATCTTGTTCAGATCCAACTAAAACCTGTTCAAATCCAACTAAAACCCATTCAAATCCATCTAAAACCTGTTCAAAACCATCTAAAACCTGTTCAAATCCATCTAAAACTTGTTCAGGTCCAATTAAAACCTGTTCAAATTAGCATCTACATGTAAGCTGATGAGTGCTGTTTTGTTTTGTCGTTATAGAGTCATGTTGTTGTGTATGTGTCTAATCTGAACTAATTCTACCTTCTGTTTTTACCGGATCTACGTTTCCGTCGAGTGGGTCTGTGGTCCTCCGGCCCCTCTCTCTTTGGGTCCAGAGTGAACTGTATTAATATTGACCTGTCCCACTTCCTCTTCTCTTCTGACAGATCCGTCACGGGAAGAAATCATTAAATGGTGTTTGCCTTTGAATGGAGTCCTGGCTTTAGGTCGTCAACAGTAAAATAACATCCAGATCACAGAGGTCCACTTGGACAACATCTTCAAATGTCTTCAGAGTCTTCTTTCCTGTATGTGTTCATCAAACGCTGCTCGGCCATGTCGCTTCTCTTTTGGGAATGAGATCAACTAATGAGTTTTTGGTACTCAATGTCCTCAATTTGCTTATTTGGGACAAACTTTGATTTTGACCCAATTAACAGAAAGTGTACCGTGTAAAAATGAATCTGTTTAAACAGTCGCTGAAGGAACGAAGCATTTGTGAGCCACTGGCAAAATGGCTTTGTATGTGGAGCATGTTTTAAAATGCAAATAATAATCCACAGTAATCATGTTATGTATCTGTTACACTCCCTGTTACTGCAGCAGCCTTCAAGGGACGGTTTTGCATATTCAAAAGACTCGCTGAACAAACCCCTTCTGACACAAGAACATGAGCTGCCACTGAGAACGGGTCAAAAAAGGATAAAAGAAAAATGAGTTTGCCATTACGTCAAATCTCCCCCACTGCACATGTATGAAGACTGTAGATACCATCTCATTCAGAGAGGTCAAAGGGTCATGGCTGAATTGATCAGTTATCAGTGGATCTTTACAAATGAGAGAATGGAGGCCATTTGTAATGGGAAATCCATTTTTAATTGAATTTATGCATTTGCTCTGCTGTTGGGAGCTTTCCTTCTGATGAAAAGCGAAGATAGGTCAAAACTCCACACAAATGTATTTCAAGAGTCTTCCTTTAATGAGAGTCATTAGTGAAAAGACCATTCATCGAGTGGATATTACCGTCAAAGTCGAATTAGGCTCCACCGCTGAAGGGCAAACGCAACAAGACGAGGACGTACACATTCTTGTCTCAGATCCCTTCTGCTTTTTACTCACTTGCCTCGAGGGATGTGGGTTTTCAGAGTTCACGTGCCTCTCTTCTGTCGACGGGGCCCACCTACGACCTCTGGACTAACCAAAGCCGACGAGCCATGACTAACACTGAGCCCGTCCAAAAGGAGGCACAGGAAAATTCTTCTCTTCGGAGCAGCTCGGTGAACGGCTGTTTCTCCATTGAGAAATCTGTCAGCCAGTCGGAGGTGTGGTCCACAAATGTGTTTATACAACCCAACATACGAGCTATTCATTAGTGGACGGTTACAGCGAGGCCTAGATTCAAACGTCTCACTCACAATTTGAAACATTTATAGAAAACTACCAGAGTCAGTGTCTCATAAAAGATTATTATATAGAACACTACACCTTTAAAGTGAACACTATTTTGAGAAACAGACAAAAGAAGAGTGCACACAGTTGGTCTTTTACTTATTTATTGAATGTTTTTTGTCCTAAAATAGAAAAAGTACAAATGTTTATACGTAGCATCTTTAAACACACAGAAGTGAGTTAATTGGAGGCAATAACTCTTCATTTGGTTTATTCACTAACATGACTCTCATCTGTTGTTAAAGCAGATGTGGAGGTGTCCAAATAAGATGAAAGTGCTGCTAGATGATGATTTTAATCTACTTACCTTAGTGTTTTGTTTCCATTTTATTGACTTTTACTGCATCCTTCGTATTTGTTTGTACTCGCCAACATTCACATTTAAATCAAAACACTTTATGAAGATTAAAGGTGAGTTTTTTGCAACATCTGGTGCAAAACTGGAGATTGCAATCAATTTAATTCATAAATGTTGAAAACCTTTAAAAAAAACGTGTGCTTTTCCTTCAGCAGTGCTCAGTTTGTCCACTCTGGGCAAAAAACATTAGACACTAGAACAACACTTGTATTTGTTTAGCGTGTGTGCACTTAAATACACAATAAAAAACGGAATACTTAAGTCTCCTGTTTTTCTTTGTGTGTGTAAACATCTTGAGATCTTGAGAACTTTGACACACAGCAGACAAACAAAAGCATAAGCAGCAACTTTCAGATTAAAGTAACTTATAACAGTGCTTTCAACTCTTCAGACGGTAAGAGACTTCAGGGAACTGTGGAGTTTGTCCAATATTATGGCCATTTTCATCTTTAGCTGTATGTAAATCTATTACCATAAACTCCAGAGCATGTAAAAGCATTTTCACTCAGCCTTTATGGGAAAGAATCTCTTTAAGTCCAGTATCATGAGACCGCAGTTCCATTATAACTTATTAAATGAGCTCAGAGACAGAGAATGCATTTGGATGACTTTAAAGCTTGGGAAACTGCCGTCAAACGCCCTCTTCTTCCAAATATTTTCTTCAGAGGACAGACACCTCCAGTGATGGATGAGCCACAAGCCGTTTCCAGGTTGTATTGTTCCCCAGCCTGCTGCTGCTTCTTTCTGAAGTGCTCCTGAGCCTAATTTCTCTCCCGAGGCTGTGGGGGTAGGGTCCAATCAGTCTCTCAGCGAGCTCACAACAAAGGTCCTGCTGCTCCTACAACTGCTCGACTGGGAGCAGGCCACGGCGTTGGACCACAGTCAACTGCATTTCATTTGGAACGGTAAACTCAGCCAGGCGCCCGGTTCATGACGCTACCTTCCTTTCTTTATTGTAAACCTTTGCTAATTGGATGAAAGTTTTGTCAGAGTCTTTCTCCTCAAACAGGTGCAGATCTAAATTGGATGACACCCTGCTTATTGCACAGCTCCAGCTCGTCTGATTTGTCCTTCTTTCTACCCAACGACCGGCTTCATTAACGGGAAGCTGCACGGCGTGTGATGCACAAGAACCCTCGGGGCGCACTCGCTCGACGACACCGCAAATAGAAAGGTGGTGTTATTTAGAAAGCTGATGATGTGCTGCTAAAGCGTCCTCTGTTGCAGTTCGGTGTGGCTCTTTTCACAGGAATCCAACTGTTCACCGTTTTTATCTGAAGAGACTCAATGGAAGTGCATATGTCTTTATGTCATTTTTCACAGTCTTTTCTTTCTTGATGTTTCAGGTAATCCCACAGATAAAGGAGACTTTCACATTCACGTGCGTTTGGCAGATCTGGTAATCCCCGAGCTGTTTCTCACTGGGGGAAGGGAAATAAAACCAAACCCAGGACTTTCCCTGTTGAGTGGCTCACCTCAAAATAAGAAAGAGCTTTCTGGATTGAGGTCAGAAGATGGACGAGGCCATCGAAAAGCCTCTGGTCTAGATATAAAAGTGCTGTGTAGATTTAAGTGTGTTTAGTTGAAGCAACCTTTTGAAAAGAAATACACTGACTAACATTGAATAAACTTTTGTGTTGTTTTTTTTGTTTTGTTTTTCATCACGTCAATCCAACACCTCTCAGTATAAAACAATGATTACGCTATTCATTTCACATTTGTCTCACATTTTGAAGTAGAATAATTTAGTCTTATTGTCGTCTTTCTCTAAATCAGAAATAGCAGATTGAGTTTATTTGGGAAAACAACTTTATCTAAATTTCTAGTGATGGTCTGTGTCACTTGTATCTTGATGTATTGAGACCTCGGTGAAAGCGTGAACGTGTTTAAGTCCTGATTTGCTTTTAGAGACCTCTACATTGATTTTTTTTTTTGGCCATAGCACCTCTTTAAGGAGCAGCAATCTCCTAATCAGTCAGTATTTTTTAAAAAGAGCAAACCGGTCAGAACTGAAGCATTTTATTTCACAGAGAGTCGTCCGATTCAGATGCAGTTTTGCAAATGAAGCTGGAAATTAGGACACGTGTAAATGCAACAAGTGTGTCCAGATAGAGAAAATGGATTGAAATGAAATGTCTGAAGGAGAATAGATACAGTTCATTTGTGATAATGGATGTCACGGACGGATGGGTTGCTTTTGAAAGACTCGAACAGATCACTTGAAGCATTTTCTCCAGAGAATCACGAAAAACCAACAGCACATGATCTGATCTGACGGTGTTTATCTGAAGAGGCTTATTCAAAGTGCATGTGCGATATTATTCAGAACAGCCCCTGTTTACATGAAACCGAATGGCTTTTCTCATCCATGCTAATGCCCCGAAGAAGAAAAGGCCACCCACGGGGCAAGTAGCTGTCATCGTGGATTCACTGGGGGTTAGCTTCGGTGAATTCTTCAGCAATCTCTGAAAAAAAAGCCACCTTCTATGGGAAAACCTTTGAAAGGGGTGCTCTTGCAGTGGCTGGGCAGGAGATTACCGGGAGGGCCACCGGTGCAATTATGCGTTCTGAAGCTGAATGGAGTTGTAGCTAATCTGCAACTCAAACAAGAGTAAATCTGCACTAGTCAACTGTGAATTACAATGGTAAGCACAGGCCAAACATAGCCCGCTCTGGATGGGTGTGTGCGCTGGTGATTCACGCTCTGCTTTTTTTTCAAACTGTGGTGAAATCCGGCCCCGGGCGAGAGACAGCTCACTCAAAAGAGCCACTCACTGCGTTGGAGAGGAAATAAACGGGCAGCGAGGCAAAGACAGGTAAAATGTTGAAACGCTAAATCGCATTCCCTCGTAGATTTGAATCGGGGCTTGTCACAACAACGCTCTGCATTTCATAATGAAGATGTCAGACAGTTTGCGTGAGTAATAAAAGACCTTAGATACATAAACGAGGCAACGAAACCTTCAACAAAACAACACAGACTTCATTCACACTTCAGTGACTCACGAACAAAGATCGTAACCGTAACTAAAAATAAAGATAGGGTCACATTTGGTTGACGCTACGGAGACATTTTGTCAAGTGTTGGAATGTGAATGGTGTGAAGATTATGAGGAATGCTTTAGTGGCTTAAAGCACTTGTACTGAACAGTCAAGTTGAAGGTCTCCTGTAACAAGGATGAAATTACAGAGTGGGGGAGGGGCCCGGCCTGGTTTTACACTCACGACGTTTACATGCAGAGCTCACTTTGACTTCGCTCACAGATTAAACCCTCTCAGCTGGATTTCACTCTCTTAGAATTGAACTACTGTTTCCCCAGCTTCAGCTCAGACTAATGCTGCGTTCATGTGATCGCGGTATTTAACAGCATTAAGCCTTTGTTAAAAAGAGAACAGAAGCTAACGTTAAACCTGACTTGTTCTGAGCGTTAAATGCTAATAAACACACCTAATTAGCTTGGTAATCAGCAATTTAAAAACACACAAATCAAGAATAACGCATTCCTTCCTCTGCAACTGTAAATTCCACGACGGTAACTAGCCTTTTCTTTTTAAAAGTTTACAACATGACAATAAAAAACAACTGCGTGACCCAAAAATACTTTCTTTTGCTGATGCTGAAAATGACTATAAACAGCATTCTTCATGTTTTTCTGTTACACTATTGGAGTAAACAATAAATATGCAGCATTAATCTGACAATGAACCTCATTATCCAGGTGTTAGTCCCATTTAGAGAAACTCAAATGATTGATGTTCAGTGTAAAAGTAGAACAAACATATATCTTTTGTGTTTATATTAATTTATGCCCAATAGCCATGTGCTTTTAAGTAGTTCTCTCAACGTCTTTGCACTGTATTTTTTATTTTTTTTTAGCCCTGTTGTATGAAAACCTTGGTGTGTACATGATTTGTCACAACAAATGTCTGTCTGCTTTGTTTTCCCAGAACGACAGGAAGCAAAACTGTGGAAAACAAAGGCTTGACTTCTTTTGAATAAAACAGGACAATGTTTTTAAAAAAATCCCTCCAGTGATATGGAAAGGAGCATAAAAGTGACTAATGATAATAGTTGAGAGGCATATTTACTAAGTTATAAAGTATAAAGGGTTAAATGGATGAGGCTACACAGTGAATCTGTTTTTATTTTGAATTCAATCCAATGTTTTACTATTTCATAAACATTTCTCCAAATCTCAGATATACTTTTGATGTAGAATTTCCATCTAAACTTTATTGTTTTAATTGTGCACGAAAAGATAATTCATAGATGACAGAAGATGCAGCTCAGTTTCATTACTAATAATTACAAATAATGTTTACCAACCATTTTTTTTGTCTAAACCGAAACTTTTACAGGATTTTAACTCTGGTGGAACAGTTGTGGACAAGAAAACCCACCACCACAACATCCAAGTGACTCTAAAGTGAAGAATTTTAAAAGACGTTTGAGTGTCAAATAGTGAAAGAGTGGAGTTAATATTTAATTCCAGAACATGACAATACTAAAATACTACACGTCAAATTATATTAAACTCGACTCTAGCCCTGACAGGACAATGACGAGGCTTGTTCACTTGAGCTTGGGTCACTTTTAACCATTAAGAAGGTAAACATTTAAATGAAATAGTGTCTGTAGGTGCAGGTTGAAGACATATATCAGTCTGAAGCTGCTTTACATTCCTCTGAGTCAGGCCTTTCAGCTCAAATACTCTGCTCCTCTCAGTACGATCCTAACAACACAGCCGAGCCTACATTTTTCACTTTAGCAGCAGTGGAACAAGCATGTGCATGCATTTGATCAGTCAACACGGTGTTGCTGGGTGATGTTGGACGACACACTGGGGGAAAAAACTGAGGCAGTATCAACAAGCCTCTTGTTCTGGCCCTTTGTTCCACCCCCCGCTGCACCAATAAAATGGTCCCATTGAAATGAATGAGACGGCTGTGTGTTTTAGCGCCGGGCCATTGTTGCTCTAAACGCTGGACTAAGTGTGAACGGATAATGACGAGCTGCTCGGATCAGAAGACGGAGGACATGTCTCCTGTGCTCGTTAAAACAGAAATAATCATGCTTCTGTTTTAAACTTAAAAGCAAAAAACATGTTTCTGTATCAAACCTATTCACTTTGATGTAAATTACAAGTTTTATTGTGTTTTCTCAGATCACTGAACCATTGATGCCTTTTTTTTTTCTTTTTTTTTTTTTGCAATATCATAAACCCTGCCACAATATAATTACAATTCAATTAAGAAACAATTAATTAATGTTATTGCTAATATTTAGATAATTGGGAAACTACTGTATTTATATTGTTTTAGTAAGATAGAAAATGACAAATATAAATAACTGAGATCATTAAACATGTTACTGAGTGCATAATAATGTGCCTAGCTTATTAGCATTTAACGATAGAAACAACTCGGGTTTAACGTTAGCTAAACAAGTTAGCTAAACAAGTAAAATTTATTTAAATAAGGCTGAATACTGTTAGTACCGAGACCACATGAATACAGCATTAGCCTGAGATGAGCTCTCAATAGTGTTATTCTCTCTCAGACAAGTTGGGGAAAGACAGCAGTCCGATTAAACGGTCTAATCGAGCTATTAGCCTAATACGATAATCACATAATCGACTTAATTATACTTTTGAGTATTCTATAGCTCTCACACAACAAATAATCAACAATTATTCTTTTTTAAAACTTGAAAAACCTTCAAAAAGATATGAATATTTTTGCAGACATTTTTTTTTTTTTTTTAACCAATTGCAATAGTGCTACTTTTTTTCTTTTGTGGAGCATGCACCAGAAGAGTCTTAGTGTGTAGTTTGCGTGTTTGAGTGATGTTTACATGTCTTTAAATGAATATATTGGCGTATAATTCCAGTGGTGAAGGGAGAGAGATGAAGAAAAAACACAAGATCTGGGAGATTGTTTTTACTGAATCACAAAATGAACAGAGCAGAAATAATCTGGTCTTTTTCATCATTGTACAACATATGTACAGTACATTTATGATTTATGAAGCAGTTAACATGAGAAATATCCATCACTTTACAATAAGGATTTATAAACTCATGAGATGGTTGGGAATATTATTAGAAACCATTTATAAATCATAAATAAATGGCTAAAAGATCATATAACAAATAGCTGCAGACTGTTTGGGATCACTATTTGGCAAGATGTGTTGAGTTAAATCTTGCCAAGTGCTTAGCTGGCTTTTCCTTGTCCTTGTTTCCAATAAACCTTCAGATTGTAAGTTGTTAAAATCTGCTACTCATTAAAAACTGAGAATATATTTTACAGCAAGGCTCATTTCAACCCGTTTTTATTGATATTCCAGTTCATATTGTAAAGGTTATTTAATGGTATTTCCTTAAATATACTTAGAGTGACCTTAAAGCTGCATTTTTTAACTCATTGTGAACATTTTATTAAGGTTTAGTACAAATATTTGTTATTATGACTTAAGAGATTGGTTTGTTTGGTTTGGTCCACCTTTTTCTTGATGTCAGAACCCGGCGGATGGACGTAGCCCCTTCTTGGCGCCTTGATGGTAGTGGCTCTCCATTTTCCCTGTAAGAGAGTGGGACGAAAAGGGGGGACGGGCAAGGGGGGAAGTGGAGAGGAAAGGATGAATCAAAAGCCCATCAAAGGGACAGGGTGACCTTTCTGAGAGCTCAAGGCCTGCTGATTAGAGCAGCCTCGGGGAGAAGCACGGTGACAGGCCGAGAGCACAACACACAAACGAGGAGCTAAAAGGCCAAGCACAGAGTCATTTACACAGATATAAGACGAGACAGTGGCATCAAAACAAGACACGTGTAAGTCTGGGGTAACATGAACACACAGGACCAAACACTGAGTCATGAGTCAAAACTTAGAGACGGTAGAGTATGTGTTTGGACATTAAAGAAGTATTTTTAAAGCAGGGTTGTATTGGTGACTGTGATGTAAACCCAGAGGAGCTTCAGGCGGTTTATTTTAGTGACACAGGATCAAATGCACTTTGGACGCCAAACAAAGATAGGCCTGAACAAATAAATATACAGCGCACCTACTTTTACGCTACATTCGACAGTTTTGCGTCACATTATCTCGAAGTAAAACTGTTTTGTAGCTTAACATTCGTCTTTAGTATTTTCTAAATAGCTCCTGAAAAAAAACAGTGACAATTTTGTGACTTAAGATTTGCCCCAAGATACTGATTAGTTTAGGTCCACCTTGATTTAGTTTTGTATATGGCCCTTTGTCACCAAGAGACTCTTAACATAATCCATTTCACTGAAAACAAAAAGATTTTGTTGCATTTTTCTGTCCATCCTTTTAGAAGACCACTCCACAAAACCACAAACTTTTAAATAATGCCACAGGGTTTTTTTTTGTTTGAGGACACAACCCAATGTGTTGTGGTGTAAACTGTAAATATTATGTCCTCAGTGAAAACAATGACATCCTAGCTCATAGACTATTGGCTGCTGGCGGCAAACAGCAAGTAGAACAACAATGACAAAATACTGTGTTTTAGTTCAACATAAACTCATGTTCTGATAATATATTGTTAGTATCAGATGCATAAATCCATACTGAGGCATCAGAGTTTATCGGTTTTGAAGTGGACCTCTGTCAACACTCCTTTTTGTTTGAAATTACCTGATTACGGGGGTTAGTAGTGTTGGGGTCGGCAGAAACAGTACAGCATATTCAACAGCTGAAATATCCAAGTGAATAATGATTGTTTTATTGTGTTATGGACAACCGTTTGTGTTTTCTTTTCGTGTAAACAGCTCCTAAAAGAGACAACCTGTAGTGCTACTGAAGTGATACAACCCTACTTCTGATAAAAACCTAAAATATCCCTTTAAGATGGCACTACAAATCTTCTTTAGTGCTGTAAACATGCATAAAAAACACGCCTCCCTCCATCAAACACTGTGCATTTGTGACAAACAATTGCCAACAAAGCCAGAAGGTGAATAAATAAGTGACACACTACAGTGATATCACCAGATTTTACACCAATATAATTCTTAAAAATGATTTTCTTTTGACTGATATGTGCACAATGCTTGCTATTTATCTTGATGAGACTTGAGAAAGAGTCAGGGAAGCATCACATTAAGGTAAAATACCAGTGCTGAATGTAAAAGCAACAGCAGAGCTCAGTCATATTAGAGCCAATTGTCTGAACATGTTTATTATTCTGCCAAGAATGTAATAGTGGAGGATTGCCTCTTAATCCATCTGCACTCTGTCTGTGAGCCCGTCGAGCACCTGTAACAACCTGCCGATTAGCACCATGCCTCCAACAGTAGCTCCCATTGTTGGCAAATAATACATGTGAACCGCAGATAAGCATCTTTGCAAACATGGCAACCCCCGAGAGGCTTTTCATCTCAATACTTATAATTCATGAGGAGTAAAAAGATAGTCCTGTGTATATCAGCATTCAGCCTTGGTTAAAAAGACAGATATCAACTCAAGGTAAAGTAGCTCCATGTTTATTCTTGTCTCACTGATTCCATAACATGATATGATGTCAATATAATAACATGTGCCATCTCAAACATGGCCCGGACATGTCCCTGGTGTAAATGACACCAATAGAAGGGTTGTGTTATGTGCTGATAAACAGCACTGACCCCAGCCTTGACTGAGGCCTATAATAACAGTGTGTCCCAGTGGCCGACTGCAGCCCGTAGCATTAGCTGTGGCTGAGGCAAAGGAAAAAATGATCCAAGTGTGACTGTGAGGGAGCGGCCTGTCGCTGGGGCTTTCTATTGGTGTTGTCACATTATGGCTGAACTCTGTGGGTAGCACCAGCATAAACAGGGTGTTCAGGAGAAGTGCTGTTTGCTCACCATTTCCAGACCTGTCTGAAAGGCTGTCAGTGTCAGTGTGTTCTGCCAAGAGCCAACACTGCTTAGGTGTGGAAACACCTCTGGAATGTAATGCCTGAGCGCTGCCAAAAGATTTTCACAGTGACTTTAATGACAGGACAGACACGCATCGTCAGTTAACAAAGCTTCACTGAAACTTTTATCAGACAAGTGCTATGAGTAGCTCTATTCTGGTTTGTAAAATAAATATTAGATGTTAAGAGGCCAATAACTGTGTCATAAAACACTGCAGTGGCAGCTGAACTCTGGAGAGAGTGCTGTGCCAGCATAAGCAGAGTCTTTTTGGAAAAGCAGACTAATGCTCCTGTGGCTGTGAGTCCTTCAGTCTGCGCTGCATCCTTCTGCTCGTTGTGTGAGTGAGAGCTGTCGTCAGGATTCTGGAAACACTGCTTTAGCACTTTCACTTGTCAAAACACACTGACATTTGAAATGTTGCACACCATGCAGTATAAATGAAACACACCAACCACAAGGCATTACAAAACAAGGAAAAGCAAATCTGTGTCAGATTTCATGACTTAACAGGATCACACTTTCTGGTGACATCTGTGCATTTAAGTAGTTGAACTAAGGAACTGTGTAATTAGGAATCACAGGAAGGACGCAGCATACGGATAAGAACCTGACCCCACTACGATGGTTACTAATTCTACTCTACAGCTGCGTGTCTCTAAATAAACACTACAAAGAATCATGATAAAAACAAGGATTTGTTCGTTACTTTAATTTTATTCACTTCCCTTTATGTCTGAACATTTAAAGCAGAGTTAGGTTTAAGACAGAATTATACTGTTTTTGTAAACTGTAACTAACTTGTTTAAAGACTTCCGTTGCCAACAGAAGTTCATTTTTCCTGTTGTTGTAGTGGACAGTCTGTGAGGGACAGTGAACAGAGAAGTCACATAAACTCAGGATGAACCCATGAGGCCACAGACTGACTTCATGGGGCTGTGCTAAAATGCATCACTAAATATAGAAAAGGTCAGAGTCTGGAAGTGCAGAGCATGACAGTCACAAAGTTAGCTGCAGCATTTGTTGTGAGTGATGAAAGGTCATTTAAGTGCTGTAAATGTCAGGGGTTTGGATCCTGAACGACCCTAATCACAGTCACAGCACAGTAGGCACAAGTCAATGGAAGGCAGTGGTACTTTTTGTGCTGACCTTTTGTTCAGGATATTTCTGTTTTTCTTACGTTTCAGCGTAGTAAAAGATATGGTGAACAAGACGAGGGGCGTTCAAGGACTGGGCAGGGAACCCTTCATAATGCACCCTTAAAAGTCCATTATCTGATTTTTTTTTACTGTTGAATTTAGTTTGACAGTTTAATCTCCTAAAGTTTATTGTAACTAGAATCATCTGTGAAAAAATTAGACCTTAAGACGTGATCTAGTCTTTATAATTAAGGATTTTAAAAGATGAGAATGATCACAGCAGGATTTTGTCCAATCACAGCTCACTTCAGGTAAAAAGGAGCGCTCCCATTGGTCGACACTGATGTCAACAACGAAGGAACAAGGAAATAAACCAAGGAAATGAGTTATTCTGTTGGAAATACGTCTTATTTTACAGAGAAACAACTCAAAAAAGATAAAAAATAGAGAAACAGGAGCAAATGAAACATGGATAAATGTTGACAATGCTTTGACGCAATGTTTAATGAGACAGAGATAATTACAGGTGAAAAATTGGTCTGATTTTACATTTTTTTTAAATAAAAGAAGCAGGAATGTAGGTACTGGAGCTTTAATGATGGTCTTTTTGGATTCAATTTCATCATTACTAAATAAAATCTAAGATATATCCATAATCCTTCACACTATTTGTTTTTTATTGCCAGGACCCCAGAACAGTGACTTTCCTTTTTGCTGTTTCGCTTGAGAAAAGGCACATAAAAGAAGGTAATGGAATGAACAACCACATCTTTGAAAGCTTTTTCCTTCAATCCCATTCCTCAAGAAGTACCTGAAGGTTTCCTAGCAACCATTTTGTTTGATTCAGGCTCCGATTGAAAACTGACAGTGGTAGAAACATATAAATAGGTTATTATCACAATCATATAGGCACAGTCTAGTGTAAGTTAATTAACCAGACTCGTTTTATTGTCCAGGAAAGCCAATCTGACGCTGCACACATTCCCTGCGTGAGCCAGCGACTTCGGTTAATGGCTTTGCTGCTGAGCTGTCGCATTTCTGAGCAGGTACTGTGGAGCCCGGAGCGCCGGAGGGAAGTAAAAAGCGGTGGAGGGTGGTGGTGGTGGTGGTGGTGCTGGGGGGAGGTTGAAGGAGTGGGTGGAAAAAAACAGAGAGACAGCAAAAATAAGACAGAAGAGATGAGGAGAGCAAGAGGCAGCGCCGGGCGGAGAGCTACAGAGGCGGCCTCATCGATTGGCCCAGATAATTTCCCATTGATTGCTGCACTGTTTGGAGATTGCTGGAGAAAGGTTTATTGCCCACACGCTGCAGCTGGAGGAGGCCATAAAATAAGCACAGGTTGTCTGCAGAGGCCTCTTTCTCCATCATCAACACTGAGAAAACACACGGCTGGAAACATAGCCAACGGGAAACATATGAGCTATAGGCTACATTCAAACTGCAAGCTCCAATGTTCTGGTTTTACTGTTTAAACCTGCATTTCCTTCTGCACCAATTACTTCCCTTAACAATGTATATGTTTGCTCTTCCACTTAGTTAATATAATACCTGCACATGATGCTTCCCATACACATCTCCTCTCCCCAGACACCTCCTTCATTATCAGTAGTCCTCTGTTTTTAGTATAAAGCAGGATTTAGCTGCAAAATCCTGTCTTGTGCAGTTACGGCATGTCATTCCAGTTTCTGTCCATCCTCACTATTATATCTAAAGGTTGTCCTGGTGCCTGATCATAGTTTCTGGTTAAATCTGTGCATTTATGTGCCTGAGCTAAGGAACAAACTTAAACTACTGTTTGTGATTAATTACTCATTGCAAAAGTATGATTAAAGTAACTGAAGGTAATGGGTCCAGTGTTGTTTTTGATTTAGTTGATTCTCCTAAAACTTATTGTTACAAGAATCATCTGTGAAAAAATGAGACCTTAAGACGTGATCTAGTCTTTATAATGAAGGATTTTAATAGATGAGAATGATCAGTCCACAGCAGGATTTTGTCCAATCACAGCTCACTTCAGGTAAAAAGGAGCGCTCCCATTGGTCGACACTGATGTCAACAACGAAGGAACAAGGAAATAAACCAAGGAAATGGGTTATTCTGTTGGAAATAGGTCTTATTTTACAGAGAAACAGCTCAAAAAAGATAAAAATAGACAAACAACAGTAAATTAAACATGGATAAATGTTGGCAATGCTTCAACCCCAGTGTTTAACGAGACGGAGATTATTACAGGATCACTACAGTCTACAAAAGTAAACTCCAAAGGTAAATGTGTCAGATCAGCTCTAAACTTCGATTTAATGTAACGTATTAGTATTTTGTCGTGAAATTTTTTTCCGTTTTGACCTTTTTTTTAAAATAAAAGAAGCAGGAAAGGTTACTTCGCTGCTGTTGATGGAAAAAAAAACAAGCAGCTTTAATAGAACGAGTGTCTGGGGAGAGGGAAGTTTGGGTATCTTTGCCTCGAGAGCTGCCCTTGTGACTCAGCTCTGGATAAATTGAAGAAGATTGAGGGATGGATTTTTCAGGCAATAAATGACATTTCAGAAATGACTCCCTACCCACTTCCACTCCAGCCCGTAGTGCACTCAGTGTGTAGTGACTCTCAGCTGAATGGAGTTCCCTTGATCAAAGTGTAGTGTGTACTCAGCTTTTGGACGCTCTCTCCTTGCTCTGACGGTAACAGGAAGTACTTATCGCCATGGTTACATACTGTGTTCTAGTGTAGTATTGGAAAAATCAGAAGATCTGCCAGAAGTCTAAGACGTATAAGGTGTTAGTGTTGATGCAGCGGGATCAGTAAAAGGTCTATTTATGAGTTAAATGTTATGATAATATAAAATGTTGCTGCAAGGGACTCAGCACTGGCCCAAACTAACCGTGCAAAGCTTCAAAAGCCGCTCGCACGTTGCTCTGATTGGTTTCAGATGTGCCCTCGTGTTGTGGCGTGTTTGACAGGATAGAGTTGAGACACAAGGCTAATGTGAAGCTAGGCTATGACCCTCGACAAAGTGACCTGTGGCATTTAGACCCCATTACTCCACGGACTCAAACACTGGAAACTATGCGTTAAACTACTTCAGCAACAAATGTACACTCACTAAAAAAAACATGTCTAAAAAAGCCTGGTCTGGTTAAAGACATTGTGCTTTGTGACCTTTAGGCAACACATTTTTCTGCAAACAACCTGCTGCAAGTTTTCACCTGTGTCTGATCCCGAGCACATCTGGAAGAAGGCTGGATCTGATTTGAAACAATTAGATTTCAAGTGAGAAGCGCTGTTCAAACGCTCAGGAAATCTGTGTCACGTGAGGAAATAAACTGCATGTGGGCTGCGTTCTGAACACAGCCTTCCACAGTTCATTTACATCCAGCCCCATGCGACCAAAGAGCACTGCTAGCATTATAACCTACGCTAGAACCCATCTCCTCGCTGATGGAAAGTATATCACATAATCCTGTGGAAATCCAGAGGGCAGCGGTACATGGAGTATTCATTAGACTGAAATAGAGGTCCATTGACATCTTCCCTGACATCAATAACATACAGACACATCTGCTTGCCTACAATAATAATCACCAGAATAATTGGCATGTTGCTGCTTCTCTTTCTGTCAGTGTAAGCGCCCACACACAGAAAAAAGAAAAGACTCTGTTCTGTATTTCTGCCTTATTACTCGCAGGTCCCAATGCACCGGGATAATAAACCCAGAGCCGCTACGCATATATACACTTTAACCACATGTTGACACACGCTCTGATGACACACTTTGACAAGAGGAAATTACCTGATGCCTGCAAATGATGACATGGAACGGAAAGTTAGAAGTAGAGCAGCAGCAGTTTGGAGTGAATCTAATCACATCAACGGTATCTGTTACAGAGTGTCCCACCGGGCGCCACAGTAAAACATATATCACAGGGACCCAGCCCGGAGGCTCCAGTCTCTCATGTGTACGACTTAATGGCTTCAAACATCAGCTGCTTGTACGCTGCCATTTCAATGCAAGATATTTACTCTATACATTATACCAGTCTCTGAATAGAATAAAAAAGACCAGTCGCCAGATGCACCTGTAACATCTAGTCGTGTAGAATCACAATTGTTTTAATATTTTCTTGAGAATTTGATGTTTTTCTGCTTGATCTATCTCTGACTGCACATAACATTGAGAATATTGTACATTTATTTTTAATATTCAGTCGTCTGTTGTACACTGCTGCTCATTTTGTCCACGACATCCTTGAAAAATAGATCTTTATGAGTCTTTCTGGGATAAAAAAGGTTAAAAAATAGAGGGTATTCGTCAAAATCACAAATTCTGCAAAAGCAAAATGACCCTTGCAAATAACAAAAGACTGACTATGTGTGTGTTGTCAGTGAGTGGGTAGAGAGCATTAGCAAGCAGCTCGATATTTTGCTGTTTAAAATATACGAGCATTTAGACAACAGCAGAAAACTGAATAAAGCTGGACTACAGAAAACAGAACAGATTGTTCCAGGACCTATGCTTCCTCATTAAAAACTGTTAAAATGAGATCTGGATTAGCATATTTATTACTTATTCCTTAGACCATTTAAAGACTGTACAAATGGATATTAATAGTGAAATAACACATATACAACTTGAGAGCAATGTGAAATGATGTGAATATTATTGCATTTTTAATAACTGCACCATCGTACATGAACAGAACTGAAGTCTATCAGTAGAATATTGACTAATTAACATTAACATGTTTTTTGTCACCTTGAATGTGTTTAACTTGATGTGCTCATATAAATGAATGGGAAAATGGCTGCTTTTGTTGCCATGATGATGATGATGTTGTATTTTTAGGGGCTTTTTTTGCCTTTATTAGACAGAGACAGTTGCAGGAGATGGGAATCGAACCCCGGTCCTTCTGTTTATGTGACACATCCTCCACCAGCTCAAGCACCGAGCCGCTCCTGATGATGTATTTTTGACGGTGTTGCTTGTAAAGAGCTTCTCATCTGATGATTATACTTTTACGGTACATACCAGCCATTTTCCTCTTCGAAAACACTGGATTTGACTTCGCTCTGTGTATAATATGGACAGACTTTGGCAAATAAAATGGAATTCCTGAGTAAAACTGCTGCAAGTGTTAAGCAAGAATCTACAGAAAAGAGTAAAGGCAAGATACAAAACTCTAGAATACAGTAGTTTGGATTTTTCTGAAACTAATTTAAACTAAAACTAACATAAAAACAAAGCACTGTAAGTCTTTTGCCGAGCCTCATCGTGATCTCATGTGTTTTCATTTTGTCTGAATGTCATGAGTGTTACTGTGAGCTGCGTGGGCACTGATGGATGGGTGGAACTGGCATGTCAAACACCTGCTGAGTGACTTCCAAAGCCTCTGCTGATGGAATCCTGACAGATCTACTGTACTTCTGGCTGAAAGGTGACTAAAACAAGTCCATCAAAGTCCGCTGTAACGCAAAGAGCTTCACTGTTAGCGTTTTAAGACGTTGTTTTAATGTAGCATTGTTGGAAGTGTAAGGGTTGTTGTGTCAGTAACAAAGAGGGAACTGTTTCAGCTGATGTTAGTTAGTTAGGTTTAAGCTTCCTGGATCAAAGATGGCTTCATTATGGGCCACGCCATAGTCATGTGTCACCTGTTCCTACGCATTCCTACATTAAACACTTAAACATTTACCTGATTTACTTGAGGGTGATGAGCAATGACATGAAGCAAACTGCCCCAAGTCGGGATTAAATCTATTATATCTATTTAAGAAATAAAACGTATTTGAAGCAGACTTTTCTAAACCTGGATCATTGTTAATATTGAATCTAAATCAGAGTAAATCCTGATGAACTGTGTCTGTTTATTCCCATCTTTCTCAACATTAAATTCATAGCTGCAGCAGTTTCCTCTCATTTAGACTTAATATTTGAGTTTGTACAGGTTCTGCTTGTGTTTAATGCAGTGTAGACCATAAATACAATGTTTAAATTCATGAAGCGAGAGCCGTACGACACTGACCACGTTTAAAACCGCAAACACTAGCTTTGTGTCGGGAAAAAGTACAACATTTATTATGTTTTTTGTTTAAATGAGAAAACAAGGAGTAATTTATTTTTAAAAACGTGTTTAATGTTTTTCCTTTTGATTCTTGTTTTTGCTCGAGTATCGTCCAATCAGCTGACTGCAGTGTTTGGCTCCACCTTTTCCAAAGTGGACTACAAACTTGAGGCTTGACTATTGAGTCTAGTGTGTCTTATTATCGTTCTAAACGCTGGTCTTCATGTTTTCTCAATGCGTTGGGGTCTGAATCTACTTATTGTCTGTCTCTGTAGAGTGTGAGCATAGACCTTACTGTTATATTAGCGCAGACAAAGACAAAGAGAGCATTTTTAAAGTTTGAAGACAATCATTTTTATTTCTCTAGAGCCAAGTAACAGCTTTTTTCCAACACAGCTGTAGTCAGAATTCCAAAACATGGCTTTGCAAACTGAGCTGTCGTCACGGTGACTAGATATTCGTCTTTTTATTGAGTCTGTGGTTTTAAGCCTAAACCAAACTACGTGCGAGTTATGCTAATAACAGTTCAGCTGTGTGGTGATGAAAGAGTCAGGGCTGTGGCACAGTGGAAATACCACATATTTTCTGTAGGGTATATTCTGTTTCTGTATTTAATGTTTTTTTTTGTGTGTGAACATAATATCAGACTCTGACAATGACAAAGAAATACAATTACCACATGTAACCAAATTGAAGTGGATGAAATTCATTGTTTTTTACTTGCTACATGTGCTATTTTTATTGCTAGCAGTTGAGTAGTTAAATTTAATGTGAAAATCTAATGAAGACTCCAAAAGCAACAACACTTTAATTCATCTTTCCGTGTTTTTTTCACAGCCTGTCTGATGCTGTCAGCCCCGAGCTTTTTGTTCCTCAAACAAGTGCAAATGAGCAAACACAAAGCTTTCATGTGTAAAAGGGAGAAAGTAGAGTGATGCTAAATGTCTCACATGTCTTACATTATCTGTATCAGTAAAGATGCTTGTGATTTTTTGCATAATTTTGAAGATTTTAGACCTTTTTCTGAACCATCTGCTGGATAAATTTAACATGTCACCTATTTAAGACAGCGACACATTGGGCTGCCATATGTGCCCTACAAAATGTGACCTATATTTTTAATGAACACAGGTGATAGCTTGTAAATTGTACATAAATGTGTCTGCTTTAGTTTGACAGAGGATAAAGGGTGTTATCAAGTCTATTGAACGTGAAATATATATGACAGCCTTCTAATTGTTCATAAATGGTGTGAATTATGAAAATGATGTTTTCGAGGTTGGACAGAAAACACTTCATTATGAGTTCATGTCAGCAGCACAGGACTTATTATCAGCTCAGTGCATCTCCATCTTGAGTCCCTGTGCATGGGAGACCGAGCCGACAGCCCTGAGAGCTGCAGGGAACTGGAAGTGTGTACAACATCTTCAGTAACTAGAGGAAAAGACCCGGAGAAGGGGAGGAAACGACTAGCTTCACAGTTTGCAGTTAGTCACAGCTCATTTACATTCCCTTCCTGTGCTGCTGCATTTACAAGTGGATAGAGAAGGTAGTGTTTGAGCCTTGTGTTGTCATGCTGTTTGCCAGAGGTTACAGAGACGCATCAAGCCAGCTTCAGAGAATACAGTCTCTCTCCATCTCCGTTTCTATCCAGTCCTCTCTGCCTCAAGCGCTTTTCACAGACACCGAGGGGCTGTAATGGCTGAGTGATTTCTCCAACCAACGGCGCGCTGCTGAGCTGGTTTAGTCACGCACATGACAGTTCGTCACAAGTCGCTAGAGAGCCGGTGTCTGACATGAAGAGAGCGCAAAGGTGGCACTGCCTGGTGGGTGGATAAGCGGCAGTAAGGGCATGATTGCTGGATTACATCAGTGTGCGCACATTTCCAGCGAACTAAACATATATTCTACGGTTCGGAAAGATTTACGGTTACTCCTCGTGTAACGCATCAATTCAGCTTCATTTGTAAAATCAATGAGGACAATGTTTGCAGGAGCTTACGCATCAATATTCACTCGCTACGTTTACAACACACAAGTCAACTAGACAATGGATCCATCTTAGCGTGACCTTGATAATATGATGATATGCCCCACAGAGATAGCAAAGTGTAACAGAAGTAAACAACAGAAGAGAATAAGACAAAGATGGACAGATCCTCCAAAACACAAGCACTAACCTCCAGTGTAACAAAACAATCTGCTTCCACTTGGATATTCTCAGCAGCTGAAAACACTGTAGTATATCTGCCATGCCACTAGGGGCACTGTGAACTAGAATAAGTAGTGCCCGCATTGAAGCATCAGTATAGATTCACACGTGTTACTGCCGTATATTATCAAACAACATGTTTGTGGGGCACATAAAAACACAAAATCCATGTTTTTCTACTCTCTGTGTAGCTTAGCCTATAGCTTTGTTGTCAATAGCCTTCTGGGACGTGGATGTTATGTCATTATTTTCACTGAGTACAATACACAGTTTACAAAATGTCAGAGCGGCTGCTAAAACAAAATAAAAACACCTCATTGGCTGGATTCAAAAGAAAACACAATTATTGCGTTTTGGGTTAAAACGGCTAACTCCGCTGTCCATTCAGTCTCTTATAGCTTATGCTGCACTGAAAAAGTTGGAGTTTTAAAGACAGATTTAAAGATTGTTACTAAAGTGGTAGATGTGCATTTAAAATAACAAATCAGTGGTTTGGTTTATTCCATTTTTATACCTGGGTAAAGACAATAGTCCAGTTAAACAGCTTGGGTTGGGACAAGATTGGAAAAATTGGGTCGTAGCGCTTTAATTCTGTTTGTGAAGGTTCTCATTTACCCAGGACTTGGTTTAATGAAGCATTTTAAAAATAGGCATGTGGCCATAGTGACAATTAACCACTGATAACATACTTAAGTTAATTTCTTACTACACACATACGGTCTTCGTACAAGTTTATAAAATAGTGAATGTTACAGATTGGCTTGTTATTATGAGCCCAAAGTCTCACCATCAGAAATTTTGCAAAGTAAATATCATACACACACTTGTCTAGCTGCAGCAGAAAGAAAAAACGATTTTACAAATTACTGATTGAGGTTAAAAAGAGGTGGCTGTTGAGGAATCCGATTGGCTTGTAGTTAGACGTGGTGTCACATGACATCATTTATTAAAACCTTCATTTAAAAAAAAAGATAAACACGATAATGAACCTGTTAACCTCACGACAAGAACAATGTGAATATTCAGACTTAATTTGTAAAGCATTCTAGCGTTTAGCACTGGCGCTAATTACGGCCAAATGACTCTCCACATGGACATGATATCATGGCTTCCATCTGTTGACACACGGCTCGTACTCGGTGTCCTCATTCACTTTGTAACAGTCAGGATGAATTAGTGTGGGTTAATGTAGAGTCAACAGCCAATGGGTGCAAGTGGCAAGTGGCCCATTTGAGCAAAAAAATGTCTGAAGCTTATATATTGCCCACATTATACAGTATATTTATTTTGTTTTGAGGGCTGTGAAATAAAAGCTATATTTCAAAGGGTAAAACTCACACAGATGCAATCTTTAATCTTTGAAAAATGGTGATTGGACACAAAGCAGAGGTGATAGGTCAGAAGTCTTGGATAAAAACATAAAATAGGTTTTAGTTTTAGTTTATTTCTTAGGATAAAACTGAAAAAAGTTTGTCTGCTAAGTACCCTTTCAAGTGAGAGGCTATACTTTCTCAGTAGAAGATTGTTTTTAGTTTGTTTACAGCTTTCAGTTCGGGACACACTATTCACTGTGAAGTTAATTTATGCTCATTGTAGTCAACAAATACAACCTTTTTGGAGCTTTTGTTTTAGTAAAGCATGTAACATTATTTCTTCTTGGAATATGACTAAAGTAACAATAGACAAATGTAAAATATGCTAAAATATGCTGAATATTGCTAAATGATGCATTCAAGTTTTCTGTGTGCAGCTTAAACAGGGATTACCTCATTTTTTTTAGTTTTTCAGTGTAATCACCTAAAGTTTATTGTAACAGAAATCATCTGAAAAAATGAGACCTTAAGACGTGATCTAGTCTTTATAATTAAGGATTTTAATAGATGAGAATGATCAGTCCACAGCAGGATTTTGTCCAATCACAGCTCACTTCAGGTAAAAAGGAGCGCTCCCATTGGTTGACACTGATAATAAGTAAATAAACCAAGGAAATGGATTATTCTGTTGGAAAATACATCTTATTATAAAGAGAAACAGCTCAAAAAATAGAAAAATAGCAGTAAATTAAACCTGGATAAATGTTGACAATACTTTGATGCAGTGTTTAATGAGGATCACTACAGTCTACAACGGTAAACTGCAAAGATAAAAGTTTCAGATCAGCTTTAAACTTCAATTTAATGTAAAGTATCAGTATTTTGTGGTGAAGAATTGGTCAAGTTTTACCTTTTTTTAAATAAAAGAAGCAGGAAAGGTTACTACACTGCTGTTGTTGGAGGAGAGTGGGGTCTGAGACCAGAACGGAAAAACTGAATCAAGTACTGCAGCTTTAATCCATCCATTTACTGCACCAGTACAAACTATCAATCCAGTTAAAGCGGCAGCCTGACAGTTTCCGTCTCCCAGATTGTCCTCTTTTGCTCTAAATAAATCACACGGCTGTTCCTGCTGAATACAAATGAATAAGCAGATGGGTAGAAGATGGACGCCATGTGTTGCTTCTTCCTTTAGGAGTGTGCTGCGAGTTAATCATGAACAGTTTAGAGGGAACAATGCGGTGGGTTTCCAGTCCGGTGAGTGAGGAGAAAGGTCTATCGGTTACTGTGAGGTGGCTAATGTTCACAACAGAGCACCGGTCCCCTGCAGCTACCAGCGACTGTTTGAAAGAGCAGCAAACGTCAAAGCTTATCGTTCACCTCGGTCCCAGACTCGATAAGCCGCGGGCTCATACTGAACTGTCAGTGGGCTTCAATTCACATACTCCTGTACTTACACTTCCTATTTTAAGCTCGCTGAAGTATGGAAAATGCAGTGAACTACCCGCATTCAGTTGGTACAATCATGATAATAACAGAGAACGGGCAACAGTGAACACTTTTCACGTTCAATTGTGCGACTCGAGGACTTGTGGAAGAGGAGGGAGCAGATTGTGGGGAAAAAGTGGTAACGGTAGCAACAAGGAGCTGTAGCAATTGTACAATATATGGGTTATAAAGATTTAATTTTAAAGAAGATATATCCTCAGTGTTACTTCTTTCTTTTTAAATCAAACATGGCTGACACTGAGGTAATAATGACAAGAATATTTTGCCGTTTAAAGGTCATCAAGTGTTTTATGTTTAATGCTTTGTGTGTTGCTTGCACGGTAAAGACCACAAAATTAGATTATTTTGGCTTGTTAAGCTCCCCATTTGAAGATAAAGAGACAATAGGTTTGGGTTTTGTGATTAAAAAATGCACTTGAACATCTCAAGTAAAAAAAAAAAAAAACTTCTCGGATTACAATTGTTGTATCAAAATTGTAACACGCCGGCACAGCAGATTTTAAGAAATGACATATTGAACATAAACTGTTTGCCTGAATACAGTTAATAAAAGGGATTACTACAGTAACCTAACAGTAAACAGTGACCTGGACTCCACAGAAATGCTAGTGATTGCCGTTAATATGGTATTTATCCAGTCAAACAGGTACATAAGCTAAAGCTATTTGTGTATTTATTAGAAAAAGGAGTAATAACAGTAAATTAGATATGGACGCCAACATAAGTATGAGAACAGGGCTATCACGGCTAACGAGGCTAACAAGGCTAACGAGGCTAATGAGGCTAACAAGGCTAACGAGGCTAGCTCATGATGCTAATGTTTGTTGTGTTGCGCTGTACTTCTTTACAGTGAGATGGATCAGGTGATGGTGGCGGCTAACATCGCTAACAGATCAACAAAACACTGAATGAAAGGGCTTTGAAACATGATGAATGTTGCAGTACTCACTCCATTAGAGCACAGAGGTTTGTATAGACTTTCCTTTATGTTAGTTATGGTGTGCTCTGAATGTACTGCCTTTAACTGCTCAGAAAGGAAAAGATTGAAAACAGTTTCAGTTTTTACAGAGTGATGAAAATGGTTTACAAATTATGAACAGAGTTATTGTAAAATGTGTGTTGAGTTGAATGAAAAGCTGAACAGAATAACAGGTTCATTTGAGTGAGACTTTTCACCTCCTCAGATGGTTTTAATATCGGTGCTTTTATGTTGAACAGACTGTCATGGCCAACTGGTTCTCTGTTTCTTTTACTACTTTGGAGGAAATGCTCTGTATTCAGCTGCAGACAACATGAGCTCCACAGATCAAAGTACAACCTAATTATGCACACTGTCACGTCTTACTCTGAGTTTAAATAAACTGTGTTCTGCGCTTTCACATTCCACCTCACAGCTGTGTCGAAGCATTAATGCTTTAGTCTCGACACCAAAGTCCACCCCCGCTTCACTTTAAGCAATAACACATTAATGTTTCACTTAGTCCAAACACAATAGTACAGCCTGCCTCGGTGCTTTACTCGAAAGATGGTTAATACAGAGCAGAGACTGTGATATTTTACTTACAGCAGTGGAAGTCTGTCTGCTCTCAAAAGGAATTCAGCACTTCTCATATCAGTACACCACCGCATGAATAATTTATCAACGCTATGAAAAATGTACACTCGGCTCCACAAAGATAGACAGAAGAATTCTAAAGATGTGCTGGATTCAGAAAGACAGATTAACAGCGTGTGTGAAAATGTGTGTAGGTACGTGAAAAGTGAATATCTGAAAACAGAGATTAAACTGGTCCATCTCAGAATAGGTTTAAGTGATTCACCAAACAGGTTGTGACACCTTTATAACCCTTTAGAAAAACAACCAATACATATTTACTGAGCCCGAGCATGCAACGAGTGAGAAAGCAGACCTTATGTACATTCATTACATTTATTTTACATAGGGCTGTGGTATTTATGGTACACTCCAGGGTACACAGAGAACACGAGCAATTTTCTGCGGAGCCCCGAGGAAACATTATAATTACAATAATTATACAAGCTGCATTGTGAGCTGGGTGAATTCAGTTGGTATTTACCTTGAGTAAAACGTAATAATAATGTTTCACCGAGCCTTGGAAAGAAAAACAACCTGGTTATTGTATTACGAAGCAAAATATATAGCTCAACTCTTGGTATGCTTAGTTGAGTTAATGCTGATAATAATAATAAACAGCAAGTAAAAAGTGAACGAGAAACCGGTTACTGACAAAGAAGTTTGACACAAAGAAAGCAGGCTCCAGTTGACTCCAATTATAAAGACTTCTAAAATATTAAACCAATATTTTCTTAATTAGAATTGTTCTGGCTTTTATATGTAGCTCTTTGGTTTAAATTTTGAGATGTGTAACTGTGCTTTGTCAAAGTGGCTCAGTTACAAACAAAAACTCATGCACACAAACAATAAAATAAAGAAGATACAATAATATACAGATTTAATAAGAGAATATGTGATTTATATATGTACAGTTGCAATATGGAATAATATGGGATATAAATTATATAAATAAAGAGAATATAAGGTACATAAAGAGTGAATAAATGATTGAGAAAAAGTTGCAGGTAAACAATGACATTTCCATTTTTATATAATTATGTACGAGTAGTATGAGTCATTTTTTGATTTGACAATTTTACTTTCCTAACTTCAAATCCAAAGAGCTGCGGGAACATTTTAAATTTGAGGGATTAACTCACGCTTTCATGTCCCAGATTCTGCTTTTTGTACTGTAAAAAGAGAACGCAATGTTTTTAATTCATGAAGAAAGTGCCATAAGATGTCGACATAATCTAAAACAGGAAACAGCTGTTGCTTATAAACGCTAGCTTTGTTTTTTAAGTAGGACATTTCATATTCTTTCTTCTTCAAATATGTGTGTTTACCATTTCTGCCTCAGTTTGTGTTTTTTTCTTTTGCGTTGGATTCTTGCCCGAGTGATTCTCTATCCTCCAGAGTGTTTAGCTCTAACCTTTAGTAACCGCACTACATTAAAAACCAAAAACCAATGTGTTTCAAAATAAATATAGTACGATACGCTTCTTTGAGCTGCTTCAAACACCTTTTGAGAATGGAAACTAAGCCGTACCTGAGGCTGTAGGTGTGGTTTACATGGACTGCTATAAACGTTTGCTTTTAAAATCTTAACAATAATTATGCTGAAGACCTATTTGTACTTGGACTGGGGTTATCAGACCCTCTACACGTTCTCCCAGTGCCATGAATTTCATTAGCACTTTAGCATTAGCACGTAGCGGCTAATGTAT
This sequence comes from Rhyacichthys aspro, assembly GCA_036850595.1. Taxonomy (NCBI): domain Eukaryota; kingdom Metazoa; phylum Chordata; class Actinopteri; order Gobiiformes; family Rhyacichthyidae; genus Rhyacichthys; species Rhyacichthys aspro. The sequence goes on along the minus strand of CM072150.1, from coordinate 3,343,344 downwards.
CAGCCATGGTTTGCGCTTTCCAAAAACACAATTTATTCACTTTCAGTTCCATAAACAGAGTCCGACAACTCATTACAAACTTAAGTGGATGTCTTAGTGTTACAATTAATCTGGTATTCTTCTAGTGTTATGAAGCTGTAGGCAAAACAATTTACTTTAATCACAAAGAGACTATTATTGATTCCCAGATTAGCGCAGCACGTTGCAGAACACGCTTTGTGTTAGAGGCCAATAAACAAGTCCCAATACTCAATAATAAACACAAGCTGACAGCTCAGGGTTTGACACCAATTTTCAGTCATGTTCCCAGCTTCTCAGTAAAACCCAAGGATAACTCAGTGACAGACGTCTCATTAAGATTGTGGGGGCATTCAAAACAGAGAAACGTGGGCAGCCAGTCGTGAGATGTTTCTTCTTCAGAACCCTTTTCTTTTCATAACAACCAGTCGTCATCAAAAGAGAAATCTCATCTCAACGTCAGGTAAATGCATCAACAGCGGTCGAACCAAAGCTAATTACAGTTTCGACTTAGTAATGCTTATATAAAAAAAGTACTAATTACGCAGCATTTGCCCGAGACAGTAAAACCAGAAATACAAGGTCAATGGCAGACGGGGTGGAATAGTTTTCAGTAATATTTCGGAGAATAAAAGACAAACTTAAAGCTAATCCTATTCAGAAGAATTAGATATCCTTTACGCCTAATTAGGAACAAATTGCGTGTTATTGCTGTACAGCGTTACCCTGTTCACCGTTTGTATACGAGCCCCGAGAGACACGAGAAAACCTCTTGTCGGGCAACGTCCACTCGGGCACCCGGGGCTTTCAAAAGCTACTTAAATCCTCCGCAGCCACAATGTCAAAGGGACAAAATATAAAGTGTAGACCTCTTTTTAACAGCCGCATTGGGGCTTTGAAAAGGTGAATACAGCTGTGTTATTAAAGGGCCCTTCTAAAGCGGCCGTGGCCACATCTAATTAGAATGTAAATGCAGCGCGGGCTCGGGATGGATCACAGAGGATAGACATTGGCATTTAGATTATGCTCAGACTAGATTACTGATGACACCGAGCGCCGGCCAGATAGCCTTTTGTGAGCAGCTTGGCAACTGACTAATTGTGTTCCACCACTAGCAAGATGAGCCATTCGTGAGTACTGCTGGTAATTAACGAGAGAGAGAAAAGAGGAGGGTTGCAGCTTCACGCAAACAATTCTCTGCTACATCAGGAGCTGGAGTGACAAGTCTGCTTAAGAATACAATTCATGGTATTGCATCTAATTTATCCAAACAGAAACAAGAACTTAGTTAAAGCTGTAGAACTCCACTCTCCTCCAACAGCAGCAGTAACCTTTCCTGCTTCTTTTATTTAAAAATAAGGTCAAACCAGATGTTTTTTCACAATAAAATACTAATATGTTACATGAATTTGAAGTTTAGAGCTGACCTGACACTTTTACCTTTGGATTTTACCCTTGCAGAATGTAGTGATCCTGTAATTAAGTAGTTGTAGTAGTAGTATAAGTATATATAAGTACTTAAAGTATTGCCAAAATTTATACTCATTTAACAGAGTAACCCATTTCCTTGGTGTATTTCCTTGTTCCTTTGTTGTTGACATCAGTGTCGACCAATGGGAGCGCTCCTTTTTACCTGAAGTGAGCTGTGATTGGACAAAATCCTGCTGTGGACTGATCATTCTCATCTATTAAAATCCTTAATTATAAAGACTAGATCACGTCTTAAGGTCTCATTTTTAGGTGATTCAACAGGAAAACTAAATACAACAGGAAAAGAAATCAGGTCATGGACTTTTAATAGGCCTACAAAAAAAAGAAAGATTTAATAAATTATTTATATAATTATTAAGAATACAAGGCAATGTATACCGCCCATAACACAAAGATTCTGTTATGGTTTGCCCCCCTATTTACATGATAATGGGGTTCATAGCGCCCCTGCTGGACCAGCAGATGAACTACAGCTGAGCTAATCCGTGTAAGATTGTTTTGATTATGCTATATACCAGCGTTTTTTGTTTTAGTGTCATGTTAAAGGCCTCCAGGCTACACCAACTAAAGGCTATCTAGGACTAAGCCGGTGCAGGTAACAACTAATGGAGGAAGAGTTATACATGGATTGTTTTAGGTCCTGTGCTTCCTCCTCAAACACTGTTAAACTTAACAGCAAAAGCTACATTCAGGTAAATTCTAGTCACCCTCATAGACAATGACAATATAAAAAAGTAAAGTAACACACATGTACAGCTTAAGGGATTTACAAAAAATACTTTTTAGTGTTTTCGCTACAACTGCTAATGGTAAAAAACACAGGAGCTAACATTTTTGAGAAAAACTAAACTAGTTTATCAGCAAAATATTGACTTGACTGCTGTTTTTGCAGAGGTAGACAGGTATGTTTTCGATGACCTTGCTTGTGCAAAGGTCTATTGACCATTCTAAGACACCTTTTTTAAACTGATCCCTGGAGAAGTGTACACACAGAACAGAAAACCTGGCAGCTTGTACTAGATTGAAAGAATGGACTCAGTAGAAATCCTCTCACCTCCCTGCTACTGCTCACTCGGGGCATATTCCTTAACCACAGCAGCAAAGACCAAACAGAAAAGCAAAGGCAGCATGGAGACACTGCAGAGAGGGAGAGAGCAGAATGGAATAAATTGAAGCTGATCTGGCGCTGTGCATTCTGAGGAGTCTGCATTTGCATATCTGTGCAGCGGTGCACAGGGAGAAATGTGTCGGTGCTGACAGCGAGCTGAATATGTTAAACCTCAGCTGACACCGCTGCAGGCGCTCTCCGCTCGGATACACACTCACGTACATGAAAACACACGCTCATCAGGACGGAAGGTCAGGAGATGGGAAGCAGCAAGCACAACAGTGTTCCTGTGATGTACAGTACGGGTTGGTTAACACTCATCAGACTCACGTCAGTACAGTATTCATCCACGACTTATACACAGAGCAGCTTTAGCAGCATATATAGCCAGGGGTGCACATCATTTTCTCAGATGAGTACGAGAAAATGGTGTCTGGAAGTCGACTCATATGTAAAAGGAAAGCCATTACAGCAATTTTTGTCCCATTTCTTTCTATTGTACCATTTTAAGACAAAATAATCACCATTGCCTTTAGCTTCTGCATGATCCTCCATCACCATCATGTTGTTTTTTACATTGCAATCCATGGGTAAAATGGCAGATCTTTTGCAATAACTTAAATATCCACTGGTACAATTTTTTACCCAGCCATAACTGTGTAAATTAGATGCCTCTCTGTGCAACCTCACTATGTTTGTTTACCAGTAGAGACGTTTAAGATGGCAAGTGTGGAAGAATCTTCTGAAACTTATTTTTTAGTGTATTTTGTATTTTATGACTCTGTTTGATAGAGTGTGTCAGCATCATTACTGATCTCATGCTTAAGAACCATCACCATCATATATTTTGGGCTAAAACTTACAAGGCGCTACTTAAAATACAAATAAAGGAACAGAAAACCTGCTTATTATCATTCCAGCTAACTACGCAGTGTTCAGTGCGGTGCTGTACTGCTGCTAGTATATTTTGGAAAAGAAAAAAGAAAATAAGAAGTGTTTAAACCAGCTGCTAATGCTTGGCCAATTAATTTAATTTTACTCACAATTATAATAATAGGTTTCTGGTGATTACGGAAACAGGATAATTGACATATAATGATTACTGACCACAACAGAGAACAATAACTTCAAATACTTGGGTAAAAGTTAGCAAAAAAATGGGTTGAAATGTTTCTGAATGGTTATGAAGAGTAGAAGTGTGATAAAAAAGGTAGATTAGTCTTTTATTTAGACATTTCTTTACATAAATAATGACATCTACTTCTTGGTTTATTCCTCTAAACAAGACTTCATAGAGACCTTTTGCTTTTTATCAGTAAAAACGTGCTCTCTTTGGACAATGCATTGGGACGGTGAATCCATTTGGGCATGATTTTGTTATTGATCTCCATTGCCCGAGATGTTTATTTGACCAACAGCCGAGTAAGAATATCGAACAAAAGTATTCATGAGAGACTATTGATTCTTTCTTTGACAAAAGCAGCACGTTATTGCACCTTGCTGAATAATTTACTGCACATCTAAAGCACAAATATTTGGATTATACACAAAGATGCAAGACAGACGCACACTTTCATGGGATTAGATGACATCAACATAAAGCTAGCATGAAGCCCTTTGCAACATATGCTTGACGTCTTTCAAATATTTAAGCTCCTCAGCGGGTGAGGAGAACAAAACCTCCGCCTCACACGTCTTCGACAAGCCTGTGAAGTGGGTGAATTCTTCTTTTTGACAGTCACAGCCTCAGATGTTACACTCTGCCAGGCTATCAACGCTGTGTTTATGATAAAAGCCCAGAGGGGAATTTCATTTGACAAGCGCCGCTCTAATTCTAGTCTCATCAACAAGAATCGAGGGAACACTATTTATTTGCCTGACATTGTCTAATAGCTACCATCATTCCTGATTAATCTTGCGCTGCTGGAGGATTTATCTGTGGCTGAACGGGAGAGAAGAGAACCCGCTCGCTCTATAATGCACATTTGGACACGAGCCACGGCCAAACGGTGGATCTGTTTGTGTGTGGGAGACAAATGTATTAACAGCTGGGGGGGTTTAAAGCGGCCAACTGTTTTGTCATTTTTTTTAAACAAAACCCTTAACGTTTACGCGGTATGGTATGGTTTCTATGCTCTCGTGGCTGATAAGGTGATGAGCACACAGCAGAAGAATCCCATGGGTCTGGTTAAGTAGCTCATTTAGCTCAAGGTTACACTGGCTCAAGGTTATGTTTGGCTCTCTGCAGACGGACTCGCTGCAGAGAAGGAGAAGGAGGAAATACGCTGGAAAATGTCAGGCTGTTTCCTGTCGAGAAGCAGTCGTGGAAGAATGTGAGCAGTCAAGAAAAACGGTATAAAGCTGCTCTGTAGACGGGACCAGCCCCCTGCCCTAGAAATACTGTAATAAATGTAAAGTCACAGATGTAAAATAATAGTGTCTACATGCATTTTCTATTTAATAATGAAATAGTGGCTTATGCTAAATAATTACATTGGAAATATCACGTTTTCAGTGTTTTTTTTTGTTTTTTTTATATGTTTGATATTGACAGGTTAGGGAGATGGATGGGACAGAAAAACCAGGACTTAGCTTTTGAAATTACACTGACTCTGGGATCAGCACTGGTTTGGTGCAAAAGTATCCTCTATATTGTCTATTTATTATATGAGTAATAATATAATAATAAACTTTATTTATATAGTACTTTTCTAAAAACAAAGTTACAAAGTAGTGAAAGAATAAAATCTGCATCAAGACCAAATAAAAACAATGAAAACAAATATTAAAAACAATAAATAACAGACTACAATTTGGAAATATTAGTCTTATTATAGTATTATATTGTAATAGGAATCATATTTCTATGAAATCATAATTCTCTGTTACAGAGTCACAAGGGGCTGGAACCTTTCCTACTGCTTGGGGCATGAGGTGTTTATGATTTTCTGACTCGACATCTCCAGTTTTTCTCAAGGCTAACACTTAAGACATCCAGAGAGAACATGCAAACGGTCTTCGTACACCATATAATTCCATATTAATTACTCTACTGTTGGTTTTTATGCAATAATTGGCCTGTATTGGTGCAGCTTATACAGCAATTTATGTAAGAAGATAGTGGTTCTGATAGATATGTGTATTATTTTTTATTTTTTATTTAATATAAGATTTCTAAAATGTATTTGTTTATTTCGAGACCTTTTGTTTTCATCAGACGGCCATCCTTTTTGAGCCTGGGTCTGTCTATTGTCACCAAAACTTCCACAAAGGAGGAGGATTTGTAGAGTTGCCTAAATCTTAAATTGACTTCATTAAAATAAGAATTACAATAAGTTGCATCACATAATACTATGATATTACGGTTCCTGTTTAAAACGAAGCATTCATGTTACACTGTTACATCATTTCACACAAGTCACTAGCAATTATAACATCTGAAGTGAAAATATGCCACCAAATGTTTCAACCTGTATCTTGATGTTTCTTTTATGATTGTTTCTGGAAAAGCTGAGCAGCTCCAGTTGATTTGGAGACTGGGTTGTGTGTGTGTTTGTCTGAAGCAGAGAAAGCACAGTGGACAGACTCTTTGGAATGCCAGAGGCACGCTGACATTGATCCTGCAGACCTCTCACCATCCGTCTCCCTGACAGAGGTAACTGGATTGTTCATAAAAATGGAAATTGAGCTGTGTTATTCCTCATATGCGCGGTCAGACACCCGCCAGATTAATTCATACAAACAGAAATGTTCCCGAATGAAGGCTACCGTGTGACAAAGGTGATCACATGTTCAATATTCATCATTTTCACACAGATTGCAAAGGAAACGATGGCGTTATTTGAACATAAATGTACATATGCAAACATTTCCCACACCGGTGCGATCCTCCGGCAAAGACAGACACTTCAAACAGATGCAGAGCAAACAAACAGAGGCTGAAAGGAAGCACGCAGTGAAGGAAGCAAAGCCTGAGTTCCTGATTAACAATTTGCCGTCACATGGATTATGATAATACTTAAAGAGGGCAACATTTCAATAGAGCACGGGCGGCTGCAGAGGTGGGTGCAGCTGATAATTGCAGCAAATGTACCACGTTGTACAATTACCTCTTTCATAATCATCGTTTGTTAGCTTAGGAACGTTCGGTGTCACACGCTAATTAACCACAGCCACTGTAGGCATGTGACAGATGCTCCCTGCACAAGTAAACACCGAGCGGCTGACGGACCTTCATTAATGTCTCAAGCCAAGCAAAGGCTGTTTTATATGTTCCATTTCGTGTGATTTTGTGAGAATATGTACATAAAAACGTATCTCTAAAGGCGCACTTTCTAATGAGCATTGCTACTAATTAAAAGAATAAAAAGAGTAAATCCGAAATTGTAGCAGTGCAAGATTTACACAGCAGAAGAAGAAGATAGTTTCTGGTTTATGTCCAGCTTTCTAAATTTAAATTCTGAACGCTAAACCAGTTTTTGTTGTTTTAGAGATTAACTATTCAGTAACAAATTGGAGACATGTTCAACTTAACGCTTTTAATTCATGAAACTAAACCCATGAGACGCCGACTCAATCAAAAACTGCAAAGAGCTAACAAATGCTAACTTTATTTATAAAAAATGTAGAACAATTAGCTTTCTTCTTAGAATATGATTGCTTCTTATTTTCTCCAGAGTGAGGAATCAGACTGCAGTGTTTAGTAATCTACACAACAGACTAGAGAAACCAAAACTGGATGGACGTACCCTTTATGAGAATGGAAACTGGCACTGAACCGCTCCAAGACAAACTACGCTTTATGCTAGCTGCAAATTACGAACCTGTTCATCCAAAAACTATGGTCAAGAGACTTATAAGTTTCTTTGGATGGAGCTAATTCCCTTTACTTCATTAATTGAATCTATCTTACCCTCAAAATGGTCCTTGATGAAATGACAATTTGCAATAAATGTCCAAATAACATCACTTTTATTCATATATTTTGCAGAGAAATGGTACTGTTTTGGAGAACTTCTAATAAAACTGCTTTGTCTTGTTGTTTAATATGTGTTCCTTGTCATCTTCGACCATTTTCTCAGAGAAGAACTTCAAAAAAACAAAACTAAACAAAAAAACCCGCTTCTGGTTCTTTGTTAGCAAACATTGCACCAGCTTAGCTTCACAGAATGGATCAATACTTCCCATGACATTATAAACATGGAGCCAAAGAGAAAAACATTATATCTTCGCTAAAGACTTAAGCTAATGTTTACTGTCTTGCTGCAGAGATTAACCTATAATGTAATAATTCACTTATACTGTCACAACAGGAAGTACATCTCTTGTCTTTTATGTTTGGCGGACAAACTTTGAAAGTGTCATCTCTAAAAATAGCTTGATACTTAATCAATTGAGCTCACCCGCTGTTTGTCTCCTTCAGCGGGGAGCAGAGCGAGCAGCAGCAGATGCTATTGATTTCTCTGAAGGCGGAGGCTGGGGGAGCTGAGAGGAATTACAGCTAATGGTGGAAATGTTCAGGGTGGCTCTGTGCTTTTATAGATGTCTGCTAATGTTGACATGAGTTGGATGAATGATAATAGTTACGTTCAATGTGGAGCAACCTTGACAAAACATCGGGCACCTGGGTATACGGCTGCTTTGTGTCAAGTACAACACCGAGTCCAACAGGAAAGCACTTCCCTCGGCTGGGTCTGTCTGTGGTTAAAAGTAAATCTCAGTGCGATGACAGGTTTATGTTAAAGACTGTGATAATGATAGACGTGTAGTTATTATCGTCCCTTTGATATCTGACTTTAAAGTGGAAACATGTCACTTTTAGCCCAAAAATACACATTCTCTCTCTCATTTTGATTAAATCGGTAGAATCATGTCCATCTCACTGACACATTACCCACATTTGGACAGAAACTCTAATGTTACGAAGACTTATCAAGAGAGATTACGAGAATGAAGCACTTTATGTAGAAATAGGCCAATACACTGGATCATTGCAGTGTTTTATTTGTACAAAATACACTAAAATGACCCAATTGTTTCAGAAGAAATGTTTTTTTTCCTCCAAACTTGCCGCTTGGATTGTCTCTACTTAAAAACAAATGACGTCCATGAATATGTTGTCGCTCAGAGTCACAGAAAGTCTTTTCCCGGATGAAAATTGTGCAGTTCTTCTTTAATTTAAAGTGTGAAATTTACAGTTACTGCCTCTTGGTTTATTGCCTCAAGGGGAGTCTAAGGGGAGTAGATTGTATGAGTAGTAACCCTCCATTTTTCTGGAGTTTGGTTTTGCGATGTGTGAAATTTAAAGATTGTTTGTGAACGTTAACGTAATAGTTTCTACTGCAATATTTCCAAAAGCAAATTAAGCATCTGTTTATGGTAATACTGCTGTTTCTCGGTTGTATAATGCCACACTATTTACATCGATAACTCAACTATCTTTACAGAAACGGAGCTCCATAATAAAGAGCATTGACAGTGAAGGCAACAGCACATTTACTGACTCTAATTAGTGCAGTTATTTACATGAACAAACAAAGACAGGTAAATGTTTGCTTTGAGATCACAGCCAACAAACTCTGCCAATCACAATATTGGATTTTGGCTGTTTTGGCTTTTGGTTTATTGTAAAAAAAACAAATTAATTGGATGTGTCATGCTGATATCGATTTGCTATCTTCACAGAATGCCTTTCAGAGTTGGGTTTGGAAGGTTAATTATCACGCAGAATATATTCACCCTTCAGCTAGTGTGTCATACAGTGAAGATATGCTGTGTGGTAAACAATATGGCCGGATCAGAGCGCTGGATGTTACAGGGTTTTTTTCTGCATGGCTGTGTAGCTGATGCCTGTGGTGCTGCTCATACACTCGCTCTGTCGTGATGAGGTTCAGTGGAAACGGAGAGGAGCCGTGAGCAGCCTTTCGCTTCCACATCTGCATGTAAAGTGGGTCAACGGTGCTCCTGAAGAGCTTAACAAGCTGCTGGAGGAATACAGCGGCACACTGGGTAATTAGCAGGCATGTTGGAGGGAGAGAGCGGCGGGAGGGTGAGGACTGATGAGAGAATGTGTGGGCGAGAGGCTGGACTAGCACCATCCAACAACAAGTCTTCAGCAGCACATACAGCTCTGCTTCAGTGTTACTGCTCCCAGCTGGGGTTATTGTTGTTTCTTGGCATTTTCAGATGAGTGTGTCCTTATTTTCTCCACTGCTCCTGACACACTGGAGCTTTATATTCCTGGATCGACTCTCTCTACAGACGGAACACTGTGTCTGCTATTTACATCCCTGACTCTGGATTATGTTTAAAGCAGGGCTGGGGAAATTAGCGTGTTAGCTTTTTGGGTTAATTTTTTTGGTACAGTGCGTAAAAAAAACACAATTGTTAATTTGGCATAAAGCAACCTCCATTTCTGTTTCATGCGGCTAACATGGCTAACACTCGAGCTAACGATGGAAAAACTAAAAAGACACACTGCTAAATTAACAATTGTGCTTTAAGAGATTACCAGATGGTTCCTGGAAAAGAGTAAAGTCATGTGTGATTTACAGATTTAAATATTCTGTAAGGTTCTAAATTAAACAAGTTTTCAAATAAAGTTCTGAAGCACAAAGTGAATATATGAATGCACTTTAAGTTACTGTATTTTATAAAAGTTTCTCATTTAAGTTATTTTTAAAGTTATTTGTCAAATCCTTTTTGCATTCACAGACAGGACTGTCACAGTGACTCAGTTTTGAAGTCTGAACTGAATACAAAAGTGAAAGTATAAAGTTAAATGATTCAAAATAAAGCCAATTACCTTCTGTTAAATTGAAGATTTGGTGTGTTTATTACAAGCTGTGCGTTGATCGTGATTAATTACAGCCAGATCTGGGATTTCTTAGGTTTTGTTTTTTATTTATTTATTCACATTCCTAGTTTTTAGGTAAATATTCAGTGCATTAAGCATCAATCCCTTAAAATGACCTGAAAAACGAGAGGAATAGCAAATTTCTATTGGTCAAAACACTAAGATACCAAGTGTATTTTTTATTATCTCCTATATTATACTTTGAAGAGCTCATAAACCTGGAAAAAGTGCAGTTTCCCGTTATATTCTCTGTGTATTTGTGTGTTTTCTCTTCTCTTTTCTCTGCAGTAGATTCACAGAGCTGTAGTAGTGGCCAGCCGTCAGTAATGAGAGCACTTCCAGAGCCGAGGGAGAGCCGAGGGAGAGCTGCGGTGCTAAGTTAACTGTGAGCAGGGCCCAGCTGCAGCTCAGGAGTCTTTTGTGTGTGTAGTTGTGTCCTTCCTGAAAGCTCAGGAGCTCTCAGGCGAAGTGTGAAGAGGGTTATGTGAGGCGCAGGCAGAAAGATTGAGATAAAGACCTGGGTTTTCTACAGTGAACTCAGTGTTACCTCCAGCTACTCTGTCTCTTCTTCATCTGTGGGTCAATTCAATCAAACTCCATATTTATCCCGTTCTGACAGCTTTCCTTATGGCTGCTGCGAGAAGATATCTGCTCAGTTCTGGTCATTTAAGAAGTGACTGCTTGGCTGTCGTCAATCACAACACTTTTTCTCTGTTTCCTATCACTATTTAATAAAGGCAAAAGCCCAAAAATAATATATACAATAGGTTCTCCACTTATTCACTGTGTTTCCAATGTTTTAAACCACATCCAGCCCAGGTTTTCTGTTAGCTGGTGAAAAATATGTACCGTCTGGCGAATAAAATTCAGCAAATTCAGAAAAAAAAGATGCCGTGCTGTGTCCCGGTGAATATGTGCAGCCAAACTATACAAACGAAGCGTATAACACACTGTAGCATTCGAGATCGAGCTAAAACTCAGTGGACAGTGATGATCATATCCAGTCCATCTGGTTGCAATGACAAAACATGATGCACAGGAGAAACTGCACAAAAACTGAACAATACGCCTGTGAATGATGCCGTGACTCAAGTCTTTGCCGCACAGACTTTTAAAACTGTGTGTCTTGAGCAGAAGCTGTTTGTACTTCATTTTCTACTGTTTGGTGAAGTTGCACATGTTTGAATAACTGTAGTTTCAAAATTAGCGCAATAATAACCGCAAAGGAGTCGTCTCATTCGTCCGTTAGCTTTGTGCTAGCTCGGTCAAGCTAATCCAGTGTCTTCCTCAGCTTTTCCCTGCTTCTCAGTAAAATCACCCAAACTATTCATGCCAAATACAAACACAAAAAACATCAGGGTTGAAAAAAACTTGAGAAAACTTAAAAGGACAGCTTTAAATGCAGTAGTATCGGAGATATTAAAATGTAACCTTAGATAAATTGTTAGCTGAAATGACAAGCTAACATTTTGAGCTGCAATGTTGCTACAAGTCATGCTAAGGCTTTGTACAAATCAGAAATAATCACCCACCATTTATTAAGACTAATTTACCTACAGTACCGTCTTATTCCCTGACAGCATTCTCCCATCAGCCCTTTCTCTACACGCTCAGTTTCAAATCGCGGCAAAAGGCGCCCGACTCCTTTGACAGAGGCTGTAATTTAACCAAATCCTACGAGGGGAAAATAGTGGTTTTGTCAGAAAGGACTGGGGAACTTGAAGGGAGTCGTATATCTCGTAAAGCAGAACCACACCAGCAAGACAAGAGCCAGAGCAAAGCCATAAATCTACACTAATGGAATGTTAGAAATGAAGACGGATATAAAGGTGGAGGGTGTGTGTACTGCACTGTATGTAATTTAGCTTTTAAATGTATATCTTTAACGCATCATTATTCTATATTCAGTTCTGTTGACGCTGCTGGGATAGGCTCCAGTCAGTACAGTACAGTCCGGATTAAGCAGAAGAAGATGAATGTTATAAAAAGCTGAAGAAAAATGTTGAAAAATACTGAATAACGTAAAAATTATGAAGATGAACAAAAGTGTTGGTAGAAAAGTGAAAGATTTTTAATAAATACATACCATGCAATTGCCTTATAACACAGTAATATCATGGTAATAAATGTAATAATTGGTCATATTACAGAAATTAAGGTTAATTATTCAGTAGTTCCCAGTCCTGTATGAGTTTCTAGTAATAAATACTGATAATCCTTTAAAATGACTTAAATATTGCTTAATAAGATCCATATTGTCTATAATATTATTTTTGTATTTATTTATTTATACTTATTAGCATCAAAGCAAACAGCAAAAGGTTATTTGAACCATTTGAGGATGTACCTTTTCACACTGATCTGGCTCTGTGTGAACTTTAATTGTGAATCAACCCAAAACCTGAGCTAATACCAGATTATAAAGTTGGCTATTGGTCCAAACCAAAGAATAACTCCCAATTTGTTGACATAAATGACATTATAACTTATTTTACTAACTGCTGTAACATGTAACATAACCTCTGGCTCAGTTACTAGACATATCATTACATAAATGGTACTTTTTACTAACCATCGGCCTGTTGTCCTCTTTTTATTCGACATGTTTAGAATAAAGTATCTTGTAAGTAATCTCTGCGCCATGTTGTTGGCTGTTGTTTACATCAGTCGTGTTGAGTAGCGCCTCCGTAAATGACGTACAGCTGTAGGAAGTTCCCCTCAAACTGGTGTTAACACAGGCCCTAAAGCAGAGGTGTCAAACTCAAAGAGGTGAGGGGCTGAGAAAGTTCATAAGAATCCTTTCAGAGGCTGACGATGGTGACATTTGAGAAGCTTTTATTACATTTTGAACGTGAGATTTCATTGCTATTTGAATCTAACAAAAGTTATCACACATTTGGACAGGTTTTAGTCAGATTTCAACAGATTTTATATGGATTTGGACAGCTTTTAGTCAGATTTCAGCAGATTTTATATTGATTTGGACAGGTTTTAGTCAGATTTCAACAGATTTTATATGGATTTGGACAGGTTTTAGTCAGATTTCAACAGATTTTATATGGATTTGGACAGGTTTAGTCAGATTTCAACAGATTTTATATGGATTTGGACAGGTTTAGTCAGATTTCAACAGATTTTATATGGATTTGGACAGGTTTGATGTATCTTTGTAGCAAAATCACTTATCCGGAAGCAAAAATCCAATCCATCTACAACATTCAACGTTCAAACTCAATGAATAAAACCTAATGCCAAAAATATCACCTTCCAAATGTATTGAAGGGCCACATAAAACATTGCAAAGGGCCTTGAGTTTGACATGTGTGCCCTAAAGCTCAGAGTCTCTCAAACTGGACTAAACCTAGACCAGAAATGAAGTTTGGTTAGTGTGAGAAGGGTATTATTGTTATTACTAACTATTTATTGTGATATTTAGTTCAACAGGGCACTGGATTTATGTGTTAGTTTCAAGTCTCTTCCTGTCTGTAGATATTAGCACATCTGTTACACAAATACCTTCAGAAACGGAGCTCTTTTTCTCCACATATCCCAGCCTTTATGTATCTCTCTAACTCCACTGGGACCACACAATCCCACGCGTAAAGCTCTTTTCAAGTGGCGTGCTATTCAAGTGCTCCAAATGCAAAAAGAAAAAAAATTCCTATATGGAAATTCATGAGAGTCCAACAGTGACTTAAAAAGGCCAGTGACAATTACAAAATTATAATATCAATTACCTTTTCAGAGCTGGAAGAATGGGATTATGATTGACAGTTGGTTAACCCTGTAATCCTGCTTACTGAACCTAACCTTAAGGTCAGACAGATTCTCTCAGTCTGAGCTGTTTACGGCTGGTTAAACACAGAATAGTCAACAACTGCCTCGTGCAAAGCAAAAGAAATAGAAAAAGAGCGAAGATTATTCTCAAAATCTGAATAAATCTTAGATGGTGATGATGTTAATTTAATAAGACACAGTCAAAACATTGGGGTGACTGTCTTTGAAGCTCTTCTGTCTTTTACAATTTGATGCTCCCTTAAGTCTTCGTCGCAGAATATTCTTGAACACAAGCCAGAAAGGATTATGTTCCAGGCTGTTATAGAGAAATGCTCTCGTCTCAAATACTGATTCATTCCCTGCTGTTTATCCAGCGCCACACGCAGTAAAGCATCTCCTCATAATCTACATTTCCCATCTGACAGCTTGTGTACAGCTTGTGTGCAGTTTATTTAGTGCATATGGCACACTGGGGTAACCTTGGCACCTCCAGACTGCAGCCTCGTCGTCACACCTTTTCTACGCTGTTAAAGAGCTATTAAATACACAGTGAATAAAATAAATCACTGTTATTTGAATTGAGTAGAAAAGGACTGGAATATTATATACAAATAATATACAATTACAATTTAATTAGGCAATCATTATTAACCACCCACTGTTAGAGATTTTGCCTTTTTTCTGTTTCTCTACACTGTATCTATCTATTAAAAGATAAAAAGCCCCCAAAAATGATCTTAAAAATAAATAAATAAATAAAATAAAATAAAATAAAATAACTTTTTTTTTTTGCATTTAAATACACTAAAAACATTGAATATAAAATCTTTTTGGTGTGATGTTTATTTTAATTTTTTAATTTTATTTATTTTTTTGTATTGTGGCATGTGGCAAACAGTCTTTGAAAATTTGTAATTTTTTGATCCCCCTTTAAGTTTTGTATAGGACTGCACAATATATCCGGAATTTATCATTATAACAATATTATGGATTGCAATATCTGTATCGCAGTAATGTTATGGTGTTCTATGTGAGAAACCTTTACGTTTTGCCTCAAAATCATCGTCCAAACAAAGCCTTAAATCAAACTGTGGTGTGAGTATGTTCCTACATTTAATAGTTTGGACCTGTTTAGTCTTGATTTAGTCCTGGTTCAGTCTTTAATATTGATTTAGCTCCAGCTTTATCAAGTGGAAGTTAGACCAGAGCCTTGTTTTTCTTTAGATTTTATTGTTTTTCAATGAAATTTAATTAATAAAAAAAAAAATCACAGCTCATATTGTTATTGCAATACTCAAAATAGTTAATGAATATCGTATGTTTTTCTAGTTCTAGTGACGTAATGATCAAATAACTTTATATGTTTTGGTGCAAACTAAATGAAGTTAATCCAGAAGTAACCTATATAACTTTACTCCCAAAAATCCAACATATAGAATTAAAATAACTTTGACTACCTTACCTTATACGTACCATTAGCACCACATGCTACACGGTGGCAAGTCGCTAATTAAACAGACAAATCCTTTTCTAACAATATAGCTCCACTGAACTATGCATCGAGACATCAACAATCCCAAAATCCTCTTCTTTATCCCTTATCTTTCCAAGAATTCCAGAGTAATCCCAAATCCTAATGACTCCATCCTCTTTACTGCATCTTTGCCGTTAAGCTTTGGAAAACAAACATAACTGTGTAAAAGTGGGACATGTTTGGTCAGATTGGACATGTTTCTTCTTTGTCGACAACAGTAAATATAAACCAGTGGTGTCAAACTCAAAGAGGTGAGGGGCCCCAGTGGTAAATAAGAATTCTTTCAGGGTCCAGAGATTGTCACACTTGGGAAGCTTTTATTTAATTTTGAATTAAAGGTTTCATCTTCGTTTGAGTTTTACAAAAGTTATCTTTAACATTAATTTTCTCCTTTTATGGAAACTGGTTTTAGTTGGATTTGAACAGATTTTATTAGGATTTGTGGAAGTTTTAGCTGGATTTGAACACTTTAAGATTGATTTAAACAAGTTTTAGTTGGATTTAAACATGTTTTATTTGGGTTTGAACAGGTTTTATTTGGATTTAAGTAGTTTATATACATCTTTGTAGCAGAAAGTGGCTTTAGATTTCATAAACAAATGAAATTAATCTGATTCAAATCCATCTAAAACCTGTTCTAATCCAATTAAAACCTAAAAATATCACCTTCTAAATGCATTGGAGGGCCACATAAACATCGCAAAGGGCCGCATTTGGACCCCGGGCCTTGAATTTGACATGTGTCGTAGTATTTCTATATGATAATGGAATGATGGCTTATAACAGACTTAAAGTTCATTTAGATTTGTGAAGAGCGTGCACCCATTGGTCATTTTGAACTGCTTTTGTTTTAATTAAGACGATGATAAATTGAATACAATCACAAAGTATGAAAAAGCAGTGGAAGCAGCAGCTAAGTCCGTGCATATTTCAGCTTCAAACCCTTAAATGTGAAAGCCCTGCCAACAGGAAAAAAAAAGGTAAAACATAGTCCTTAGAGCTCAGAGTGTTATTGTTAGGTTTTGTGTGTCTGCCGGAGAGAGCCCTCTTACAGCTGCTCAATAATCCATTTACTTGCCTCTGCTGTTGGCGTGACTGTAATTTCAATCACAGGGACTGGGAGAGATAACTGCGGAGTGTCCTGCTGAAAGCTGCTTGACGGGGGCCGGGCGTAGTGGAAACACAGGACTGGAGCTGCTGGGAGGCGTCAGGGATCAAAGGAAACCGATGCAGCAAACGGTGCCTCGGTGATGGGCTCGTGTCGGGTTAAAATTAGAACAGCTGCAGGAGTGTTTCACGTGATTTATACCAAGATCGCAAAAATAGTGCTATTGATTTATCACAATGTCCAGAGATTCTTTAAGATTTAACACTGGTTTATTCTTGTAAGAGTGAGTACTTATTAGCGTTGGGAAAAATAATCGCTTTTTGATGCATTGTGATTTAAGTTAAAAAGGTTCTGACTTTAATAACAGATTTTTTATGTCCACACGTCTCTTTTTAATGTGTTCTTCCACTACCAGACTACAAATGGCTTAAATACGTACATACGAAAGTGACGCACATGTGCTGTATCAACGTTGAGGCGCGTTTGTTGCTTTGTTTCAAAATGGCGGAGGCTAAACACATTCGAGCGGCACCAGCTTCATGAAAGGAAACTCCGACTTGTTGGACTAATTGACCTTGTGTAATAAACATTTGCTTCAGCTATAAAAACGTGTTCTCAAAAATACTTAAGACCGTTTAGTTTTTATAAATTTTGAAAAATTAATTTCCATCGTACGCCGCCATTGTTGTTGACGTTGCAATGCATTCTGGGTAATGACGTCTATCTCATTCCCCTATAGTAATCCGGTAGCAGTGGACTTCAGTGGACTCGTCTGCAGGCTTTAACCCATTCAAATCTCCTGTTTTGATCACTTGGAAAGCAGTGAAGACTTATGTCGCTGTTTTTGTTGCCCTTCGATTGAAAATTACAACCAAAAGCAACGCAGCGCGGCATTGTTTCCACCGTTGAAGACTTTCTAAGAGAAAAAGTTGCCCGAAATAATGTAACTTTACCTTGGCGCTCGTCTCAGCTGCGGCCGAATGACGTCAAAGTCCCAGAATGCATTGCGAAGGTAAAACAATGGCGACTTCCATAGTCAGAAAAGGTAGTAAACAAGTAATTAGGAGTTTTCAAGTGCAAGTAACAATGAATTTTAGTAGAATAGGACAAAAAGAAAGTGCTAATAGTCAGGGTTCCTTTTAAAAGCTACAATATGGAGGCATTTTGGGTTTTACTGAATCTGAAGGAAAGCGGATACTGGACAAGAGCTACACCGTGTGCAAACTATGTGAATGTAGGTTAAAATTTGTGAAACCACATTTAACATTTCCATCTGGAGGTGGAGGAGGTAACACAGCCGTTTGTTGTTGCTCCCCAAAGACTATTACAGTATTCATTTTGCACATTAATGTTAATCATATTGACTGAATAAAGTACCAGTTAAAAACATAATTGATTTCCTGCTTTAATCCTTTATATGTTAGTTAAGTATTCTATAAGAAAATCAAAACCTTGAGAAAACCAAAGATTCCCACCACTAGCAATTCTAGTTTCTGATATTCATTTTTATTTACTTGATAATGTATCTGTTAATTGGTCAAATATGTGGTTCTTGTATTGAAAATGTGTTCTGTTCATTAATCGTTATGCATTAACACTCCTCATTCACAAACTCTGTCCAAACACTGAACATAAAGTGAGTCAAAATGTCAGAATTCAAGCCCTAACTCTCCAAGAAACAAGTGATGTGTTGTCTTTTGTTTTTTCTGCAGCAAGATGGTCAGGGATTAGCCAAATATTAGCAAACTCTCTCAAATTTCTTCACAACTTACACCTAAATATAAAGCTAACATTTAAAGAGGAGACAGAGATGCTAATAACCGTAACAACTGCGTCTGAGGAAAGGTATTGGCACACAACTAAAAACAAGAAGTACAACAAAAAAAAGTCAAATTACAGTGTTTATGTGCTTCAAAATCTCATGTATAACTCCATACTTAGGCTTCACTGCTGCAGAAGTTTAAAGAGTTGCTAAATTATGGAGGAGAGAGCCACCATTACTTCTCAGCTGATATTTTTTGGCACTTTATATTTTATAAGTTAAGCCAGTTTTTGCTACAAATATATACAAAATCTGTTCAAATCCCTCTAATATTTGTTGAATTCTTGGTTGAAATTGGTTTGAATCTAACTAAAACCTGTTCATATCCAACTAAAACCTATTCAAATCCATCTAAAACCCTTTAAAGTTCTACTAAAACCACTGCTTTAGACAGTAGATATGATGAAATAATATTTCAATTTTTGAGCTTGTCACATAGCTCCATATTTCACTGTTGGTAAAGAAGCTGGAACAAATAAGAAAACCAACCAGCCATCTTATTTTTTTTTTCAGTTCTTAGCAATGAATAAGTCTGCTTTCTGAGTATTTAAGTTGGATTTTCAGTCGGCAGGAACAACAAACGCAGAATATCCAACAATTGCATCACAAATACATTTGACGACGAGAAAAATAAGGAGATTTTAGTTAAATATCTACATTTATGCACAAACTAGAGCTGATTCTGCTGATTTGTTTGTTTCATATATCATTATTTGTGCAGGTTTTAAATCACTGGAGACACTGCAATGTTTTTATCTTTGGTGTTTTGCATTTTCCCACCAGATATCTCTCATTAGCCCCACTGCGGTAAACGGCTGCATGCGCGACGAGCTAGCCACTCTCCGACAGAACGGCACACCGCTCGACTAAAAGCCATATTACCATATCACCATCTTTCCAGGCAGCTCCTTTCCCCCATAAACCATTAATCGCTGCCTTGCCTCATTAGCATTGCAAATAACACCTAGAGCATGAACGGCGATGGCAGCAGCCGAGGAAATAGGACAGAATTAACTAATTATGTAAGAAACGGGGAACTGAGAGGGTGATGAAGAGGAGGCAAGCAAAAAAAACATTACAGCTAACGTCTAAATCTTCTATGACATTTGCTTTTGCCGCTTTTCTAAACTGCTCCCTCATAAATGTCAACCTACAGCTTTCTAGAAATATCTTTAAGCTGTGTTTGATTTAGCTGCTTTCTGTTTGACAAAAAGGCAATCATCACCAAAATATTCAAATCTGCATAGACTGGAATTGAACTGACAACGTGTGTGTGCTGTCAGTGATTAGATTGGATTAAATAGTTTAATTTTAATAGATTAGATAGTGATTAAATATACAGCACTGTGCACCGGTTTTCTGCAGGATTTAAAATATGTGGATATAAAAGTAAAGTAAAGTATGTTTATTTTAATTATTTTACAAAATTTAAAGTAAAAAACATCAAATCAATATTTGGTCTGAGTTTGTGTCAAAACAGAAACAGTTTGAGCAGTTCTTGAAACTTGAAGGTTTCCCAGAAAAAACCAGACCATGTAATCCCAGACAAAACCAGACCAAACTGGATTAAACCAGACCATGTAATCCCAGACAAAACCAGACCAAACTGGATTAAACCAGACCATGTAATCCCAGACAAAACCAGACCAGACTGGACTAAACCAGACCATGTAATCCCAGACCAAACTGGATTAAACCAGACCATGTAATCCCAGACAAAACCAGACCAAACTGGACTAAACCAGACCATGTAATCCCAGACAAAACCAGACCAGACTGGACTAAACCAGACCATGTAATCCCAGACAAAACCAGACCGAACTGGACTAAACCAGACCATGTAATCCCAGACAAAACCAGGTCAAACTGGACTAAACCAGACCATGTAATCCCAGACAAAACCAGACCAAACTGGACTAAACCAGACCATGTAATCCCAGACAAAACCGGGCAAAATTGGACTAAACCAGACTGTAATCCCCAAACCCCCTGGACTAACCCCGTACCCCAAACCAACCGACTGGACTAAACCAGACCATGTAATCCCAGACAAAACCAGGCCAAACTGGACTAAACCAGACCATGTAATCCCAGACAAAACCAGGCCAAACTGGACTAAACCAGACCATGTAATCCCAGACAAAACCAGACCAAACTGGACTAAACCAGACCATGTAATCCCAGACAAAACCAGGCCAGACTCCATGATGTTGGGATCAGGTTTTTGTCTTTTCACTCACTTTTCCTTTTTGTAAATTGTGTCTAAAACTTTTGCACAGTACTTAATGTTGTCCTTTTTTGGCGTAGACACATTTAGTTTGAGAGTTATGTCAAAATAATTCCTTTAGCTTTTGATCAATCGTGCTAAATCTGCTTATGTTAAACAACACAACAATCAACATAAGAAAAGATTTCAAAGAAGACATCTGGATGTAGTTTTGGAGGTGAAGACTCTAAACTTGTAATATGGTTTCAATTGCCATCAAGCCAAGGCTGCGACTTTCATTTTAAGTTTTTATTCAAGCTACAATCAGAGCAATCACTGTACTTTTCGAGATTTTTGATTAAGGCTAAAATGCTACCTTTTTTAAGTACTTTAGTAATCCAACTCTTTCTGTGCAATCATGTCGTTAAATCCTCGAACAGTCGATTTTGAGCCTTGTTTTTTATTTTTTAGTTGCTTTAAAGATTCATAAAAAGAATAGGATTTTGTTCAAGAGCTTTTGAATGTGGTGCTATTACTGTTAGAAATATTGAAGTGACTGCTGTCGGAAGTGGTCTAAAATAGAAAGATACGCTTGATGTATTAACTTCCAATGAAATACAGTTCTGTAAGAGATCCTTACATTAGAGGTAAGAGTTTAAATCTAAAGTTAAACTCAAAGTGGTGAGGGCCGCGATAGTTAATAAGAATCCTTTCAGGGGCCGAAGATGGTGACTTTTGGAAGCTTTTATTTAAGTTGTCTTTAACATTAATTTCCTCCTTTTATGGAAACTGTTTTTAGTTGGATTTGAGAAGGTTTTAGTTGAATTTGAACAGGTTTTAGTTTGGTTTGAACAGGTTTTAATTGGATTTGAAAAGGTTTTAGTTCAATTTGAACAGGTTTAAGTTGGATTTTAACAGGTTTAAGTTTGATTTGAACAGGTTTTAATTGGATTTGAAAAGGTTTTAGTTGAATTTGAACAGGTTTAAGTTTGATTTGAACAGGTTTTAATTGGATTATAAAATTATAAAACCTGTTCAAATCTAATTAAAACCTGTCAAATCCAACTAAAACAAGTTCAAATCAAACTAAAACCTTGTCAAATCAAACTAAAACCTGTTCAAATCCAACTAGAACCTGTTCAAATCCAACTAAAACCTGTTCAAATTCAGCGGAAACCTTTTCAAATCCAACTAAAACCTTTTCAAATCAAACTTGAACCTGTTCAAATCCAACTAAAACCTTTTCAAATCAAACTAAAGCCTGTTAAAATCCAACTAAAACCTGTTCAGATCAGACTTAAACCTTTCCAAATCCAACTAAAACCTTTTCAAATCAAACTTTAACCTTTTCAAATCCAACTAGAACCTGTTCAAATCAAACTTAAACCTGTTCAAATCAAACTTAAACCTGTTTCAAATCCAACAAAACCTAGTGCCAAAAATATCACCTTTTAAATCTATTAAAGGGCCACATAAACATTGCAAAAGGCCGCATTTGGCCCCTGGGCCTTGAATTTGTTAGTTATCAACATATTTCACTGTCATACTTTTAATATTTGTGTGATATATGTGGTGTAAACGTGGACTCCAGGAGGAATAGTCTTTTACTGTGATAAAAACTCCTTAAATAAACAAATAAACAAATACTAAAGTGTTTATTAAGAAGTTTCCAAAATGCAGCAGTAGTTTTCAAAGAGAGTCACTGGTTTGTATGTATTCTTGTGGATGTCCGGAGAGTGGTGCAGGCCTGACTCTGCTTTAGCCCTGCTCCACACAGCGGGGGTAACACTAGGAGCCCTATAGTGCACTAATGCAATATTCATGGTGGGGTGTGAGCCCAGCAGTTAAACACAGCCTCCCGACTCAGGACCAAGACACAGCTGCTGTTGTAAAGACTATCCTTTCGCATTGTCTCCGGTTTTCGGTGCCCTCCCCGCTCCCTCTCCCTGCCTCTCACTCAACCATTAATTTTTAATCACAACTTAAATGGCTGCCTCGGCTGCGGCTGTGGGGGCAGCGAGTCAAGGGCTCTTGCCTCTGGTTACAAAGTAGGAAATAAATTTGAAGAGATCAAGCTAAACATACACACAGCGAGGGGCAGAGCTGACTGGAGAGAAATGTACAGCCACAGAAATATCAACTCGCTGCTGCCATTACGGCTTAATTAGAATTCAAATCTCTCATCTTCCACTTTTCACTGCAGCTGCTACAGGAAAATGAGATCAAATTAAGATAAGGAATTTGATTATTCAAGAGTTTCCTTGAAAGCAAAATGAGGCAATAGGTTTTTATGTATGAACAGCGTGTGACCAAACTGAGAACAGGCCTTTATTCATTTATTCTGTGACTCTATACTTTTAACTGTATTCTTATTGTTGAATCTTTATCACGACAAACAAAAACACAGCATGAATCAGTGTAGTGTCTGTGGTCGATGACACAAAGCACATCTGAGGCTGTTCATCACAAATAATACGTCTTTGTTGACAAGTATTAAATACACAAACTAAAGGACTGTATGGAGTCTGTACATATTCACTGACATGAGGCTAGCAGCTAACATTACAGCTGTTTGAATGTGCAGTATGTGAATATTTTTATGTGTATGATGTATTCGACACGGCGACGCTGAAAGGCTTGTGTTGCATTAGTGAAGGTCATTAGTTTGCTGTTGGTGATTTATGTATTCAACCACATACACATCTGCGAACTACAGCATCGACTGAATACACTACATAGTCTTAATCATGAAACCAAAGAGAATAAAGGAAAAGGATTGGTAACTATACGCTACATTATAAAGTTGTGTTCTTACAAACCCGTCAATATGAAAAGTCATAATTTCGAGGTGAAATATTCCATAGTTCCTGATAAATGTAAGAACCTGTTTTCCATTTTAGTGTCAAACAAGGTCTTTTACTAAAATCACAAGTAAAAAAAGCACAAACTGTGAATGTTCAATCCAATACAAAGAGATAAATCAAACAGATAAACGTCAGCAGCGGCTCACAGAGAGTGTGTGTCTGCTGTTGAGAGGTGGCAGCGCTCATGTTTTCCTCTGCATTATTTATTTAGTGTATTGGGGTGGTCTGACCCAGTCTTGTAATGAGGAGTAGAGTCACGGTCTGTTTGGAGTCCCGGGGCAGCGCTGTGAGGCCGTGTCCCTGGATCACTGCTCAACCACACTCTACACAGCCCCGTTTGCTCTGACTTCAGTCGGACTGTAAAAGTCAGGGCTTGTTGACACATGTGCGCCGCCTCTCCCCAAGGCTAATGGCTATTACATCTGTCTGCTTCTTCTCAGAGCACAGGAAAGCTACAGGAATCAAATGTTCTTTTGAGAAGAGGCAAAGTGAAAACACTGACAGCTGATGGAGAGCTGACAGCCTGCTCGGAGGGAGTTTCTGCTGTTGATCTTTCTCTAGAACTGACCGGGAGGTGATTACACTGGTCCCAATGTGTTTGGAAGGAAATGTTAATGGCCTTATGCTAGTAGTGTGTCACTGTTTATACTATAGCTGTTCACACGTCACTACGCCTTCAGTGGAACAACAGACTCTTTAGAGCAACATATTTGAAAGGAACAGCTTTAAATAACTGTATATTTATGTATTATTATGATGCAGTCATGGAACAAGCAATGAAGCACTTTTTACTTGTAAAAACTATATTTCCTCAAAGTTAATGGCCAAAGCTGCTGGGATAGGCTCCTGTGACCTACGACCCCTGATGGAACAAAGCAGAAGAAGTTGTTTTTCTTATGTTTACCAGAAAAAAAACACTCTCTGTTTACACAAAGCAGAAGCATTTAAAAAAGATGTGTTTTATAATGAAATGTCAGTCTTGTATGTGGCCATATAAAATACATATATAACATTCAAAAGAAACCACTTATTATTTTCAATCATACACAAAATAACATACATACATTAAATAAAAAGAACTTTTAGTTTAGTTTGCTTAGTTTAAGTTCATTTTATTACATTTCTTTATTGTGGAAATGCAATAAATAGTTTTAACCAATAAATTCATCTTTGCTGACCTGCCTTATCTGATAATGAGCATAGACTTAACATTATAAACAGGAAAAATAATCATTACACTGAGCAGATAAAGACATAGCTCCATGTTCTAAATGTGCCACTGCCTCGGGATCTTCTCCAGTCTCTACGTCAGTCTTCCAGATCAATACATCTCCATAACTGATCTACTGGCCATTATTGGTTTATCATATATCAGTGTCTTGAGTGTCCTCTCAATCAAAACTATAAGAGCTGTATTTGACACACGAGTGGTCCAGCGTGACAGAGTACAACACAGCATTAGATAAAAAAACGATTCTGTTTTTGGATAATGCTGTGACAAAATAGTAATTAATTTGCCCTTGAAGATGTTTTTAATTCACATTTATACTGCACATACTCCAGTCATATCATATTATAGATTACATTATAGTTGTTCATAATAACCATAATAATAATAACCAGATCTATATATATATAATCATTATATTTCAGTCATGGCACAAAGATCCCTAAGGTCTTGTCCTCAGTGTTATTTTTATTTTTTTTATTTAAGTGAGAATCCAAAACGTGGACTAAAGACAATTTAAATTTCAAGTTCAGATGAAAATGAAGCTGAGCAGACACTACAATTGTGTGGCATTTTCATTAAAACATTTCTTTTATTGCAGTAGTCCATCTAAAACTGGACAAACTACAATAGTTTCTTATAAATTTTGTCCTTTTTCCTCCAAATTCTTGTTAATCTTTGCATTTTTTCAGGCTTCAGATCCCAAAACCACATTCTTTTCTTATAAGTTTATCATCATACAATTATTAATATCGCTTTTGGACTTCGTAAACAATGTTCCACATGGCTCTACTGTCTGTATGGCCAAAATGATCTATGCTTTTCAATACACTCACTCCCATCGTTCTCTATAAGGTAGAAAATGAATAAGCTGCATGTTTTGGACTTAATTGGCGCAATTGGACATCTTCAAAGCTAAAAGTAATGATATAAACTGGAGCTCATGGAAATGTTTTCATGCTAATGTTTGTTTTTGGACGAGTCGTCACAATAAAAATAACCAACACAAAAGTCGAGTCTCGTTTATTGAGTCTTCGAACCATGAATCAGAGGAAAAGTGTCACCCTTGACCCCGGCATTGTGTTAGGAACAGAAAAACACACCCAAAATCTGTCAAAAATGTCAACTTTTACTATTAACTCCCTGACTTCTGGTCCGTAAGTGTTTGATCCGCAAAAGCCTAGTTTAACACTCTCACCTCCAGCAGCCGAGGTGAGAACTGTGCAAATAACCCACCTATTGATCCGCTGTTTCCAACTTGACAAATTAACAAAATCAAGCGGCGGGTAAACTGCGCTCATGCTAAGCAGCGCGACGCTCACATGCAGAAGAGTAATCTCACACTAATCAGGGCCATCGATCACACCGCAAACCACATGTGTCTGCCTCCCCCATCTCAGCGCTGACCCAGATTGATCACTGTGACAGGGACGCAGACAAAGAGGGGAGGGGGCTTCCAGGACGGATGGATGGAATATAAAGTGAAAACAAAAGGGCTGTTTGATGGACAAGACAAAAGGGACAAGGATTGTGTAGATGTTCAGATGTGTACAGATGTTTATTCAGGTGGTTTGTTGACTCAGCGCATGTTTACAGTAGCAGAGGTCTTCATGGAGTGAGAGATCCGAGTTGATAACAGAGAGAATAGTGTTGCCTCAGGGAGAGATACTGGATCATGGTTCACTGAGAATTAATAACCGGGCTGGACTTCACAAACCTTGAACCAGACCGACACTGACAACAGCCAAAACCTGCCCACGCAACAACGTACAGTAACATCACTCCCTGGACGTGACGGGGAAATATTGGATTCAGAATAATAGAAAACAGGAATATGAAGGATTTATATGTGATTTATTTAACCACGAGTCATGTCTTTGTGCTAAAAACTGCACAAATAGTCGGGTCAGTACGGGTAAGTTTCCATTTACAAAAAGAATCTGAAGCTTCTCCAAAAAGCACGTTAGTTTGGGGATGCTTTGCTGTGTGGTCCTATTTTGAAAAAGGTGGAGGTAAACACTGCTGTCTGTTGAGTGAATGAAAGTAAACCTTCCTTGAGCAAAAGGGAAAACAGGAAACAAAAAACTTTCTAATGAAGTATGCCTTGTTCTTTGTCATATTCCAAGAAAAAACATGCAAAAACAATAGTTATTTTGGGTAAAATAATTGTCTAAATTGCATTAAACACAAGCAGAACATGTGACACTAAATAGTTAGTTCCTAAATTGTAGGAAACTGGTGCAACTCAAGTTATGGATAATTCAGAAACAGTCTAATTGTTCCTCCAGCCTCCAGGATTTACTCTCTTCTTTAATGTAATTATTGGCATTACAGCCAAGTTTTTTTTAAAATTCGGTACAATTTATTCCTCATTTGAAACACAACTAGTGGCACGTGTGTCTGTTAAATATTGCGTGAATGCATGAATAATATTTATCTGTGTTTCACTTTGGTTCCCTTTTCTTTATTTATGCTTGTTGAAATCAGTGTAGACCAATAGTAATCAACATAAAAAAGCACAAAAAAAGGTTACTTCTATGTATAATTAGGCAGTTATAATACAAATGCTCAAATTAAAAGGTACTGCATGTTTTCAAAAGCCATTGTTCTTACTTAAAAATAATAATAAAAAATAGTTTTCAGTAAAATCCCCCCAAATTTTAACTAAATGCCACTGTGTTATATTATAAACTGCTTTTAACACTGTATCACATATTGATCACCCACTCATTAGAAACTAGCTGTGCGTTAATAAAGACGTACAGTGTCATTAATAATTACTCTGCAGACGTGACATCAGTCTGACACGTTAAACACTGATCCGAGTGGGTTCGGCCGTGGAGACTGACATCACGGACAATACTTGGTGAAGATAAAGAAAGACAAATCTATTGCTTCTGAAAAGAGCCATTTCTTTGCATAGTCTTTCCAGCCTTTACTGAGACAGAACACCAGCGGCTCTCATTATCAAGGACAGCTGATAAAACGCCGGAGCTCAAGAGCAATCTGGGCTCGGAGGACAAGCGTAGTCTGTCACGACCGCAGAAAAAGAAATTCAGAGGTCAAATAACTGCTGGGTAATAGTCCTAAAAATAAAATACATTTAGTAAATATTACGCTGTGAGTAAAACCTAGATTTTTCGGCTCTGTTTAATGGCAGGTGTGAACAAACCCGAATAAAATCAAACAACGTAATTTCCCAAAACTGCAATCTCTATTATTATATATATATTGTTAGTATGAATATAGTTTGTTCACATAAAAAGGGAAATGACTGTGTAAAGGTAAAAATACTATAAACACACACAGGTTAATTACATTGTTCTTAATCTAGTTTCCATTTTAGGAAAAAGGCAGTAAATCTAACCATTTGAAGAACTTCTGAACTCTTAAACATCTTAAAAACTGAGCCTGTTTTATATTTTTTTATTTCCAGATTTAAATTGTTTGTGTTTAAACTGTTAAATGTTGATTATTTTGGTCCTTAATGTAATTTCATGTTTTATGTGGCAACTGATGATAGCACTGACCTTTGAAGACAATAAAGTTTAGTCTATTCTAATTTGAAAATAAGATATATAAGATAAATAATATATATAGAGAGATCCAAATCTAGCATTGGTCACATTGGTGTTATGTTCATATTTCCACAAACCTACATGACTAAACATTATGGACACATTGCAATTATTGTAATATTTTGTCTATGTTTCCACATTTATATGATTTTCTTTGTCTGTGTGTGGGTCTGGAAGCAGGCTTTTGCAAAAACTACAGCTCCAATTTACGTGTTAAGGTAGAGTTAGCGGTTTGTAGCGCTAAATGCTAATAAACCCGGCTAATTTGCTCTGTAATCATCGAGTCATTCATAAATATAAACTATAAAACTCAAATTTTACAAGTTAAAAGAACATGAACACAACAAAGTAAGTAACGCATTTATTGCTCGTCAACTGCGCCGTCCGAGAGCACCTGAACACATCATAAGCATAGGGTAGACTAGCTTGTTTTTTTAAACTTTCTGACGACACGAACAGAGAAAAATAGTTAGAAAAACAGGAGTTAGTGGCAACGTGACCCAAAATATGTGTCAGTCTGCCTCTAAACACTGCTCTTCATGTTTTTCTGTGTTTACAGCAGTTTAAAACTCACTAAGACAATAACTGGATGTAAACATAGTTATTCTTTTTTTATTTTCCAAAGCTTTGAAAGTCCAAGTCATCACTAATTCATGTGATGCAAGAATAAACCAAGACCTCTGTTAATATTAATGTGACAGAGCCTTTAAACCTTCATCTTTTAGCATTGTCTTAAAAGCACATTAGCATTTCAGTAAAAAGTGCCCCACTTCACACAACAGCCTGCTGCCTCTTATTCGTCTTATTGACATATCTCGCTTGGGGTAAACCTCCGAGAACAAACAACCTCACTGCACGAGTAACAAGTTTATCTAATCCAACAGGGAACTGTGGAAGATTCAACACTGGGAGACTGGGGAGTTTTATGAAATACTGTTATGCTTCTTGTGTTTTTATTGAAGTAAATCATCATATATCCTTAAAGATCCTGTCAATTCGGTTGTGCATGCCTGATTTGTCGGTGAATCTGCGAGGACATGAGGATGTGGTATGGCAGGGATTATTGCTCGGGGCTTTCTGCTGCTCCCTTGCCTGTGTGCTCTTCCCTTTTCTCCCTCGGCCATTAACCGGCTGACAGATCAGTAATAAACACAGCCTGTCACCTTCAAGGCCTGCCTCTCATTTACTAGAGAACACATGAAACCCCACTCTCCGCCTGCCGCTCTATCTATCTATCCATCTCCCCCTCTCGCTCTTTTCCCCTTCATCCGCCGGGCTCATTGAAGCTGAAACCCGATTTTGGCCTCGGAGGAAGCAAATTTTTCCTCCGCACCCGGATAGTCCTGGAAAAGACATGAATATTAAATGGGAAATCCATGAATAAATAACCCCTCAAAAAAAGGACTTCGGTGGCTGTAACCTCGTTCTGTCTGCCAGCAGCGGATGACACAGGAACTGAATTGGAAAAAAAAAACAAAAAAAAAACATGGCCGACTCTGGAGAGGAGGTATATTTGCTAGGTAATTGGCTTTCTTTATTCGCAATCCCACAGTGTTGTGACTTCACACCTAAAACAAAGAGGTAATCACAAGGTAACAGTGCAGCTGGTGGTTAGTGGAGCAAAAATCCACTTCTGTCTATATTTTCTCTGGGAATACTCTGTTCTATTTCCATATGTGGTGCAAGCAGAGGGATAAAAGCCATGCATGTTGCAACAGCTCCATAATATATGCGTGGGAAATGCAAATAGACCTGCACAGACACCAGCGCCAGTGTGTACAAGGGATACGACATGAATGCATAACAAACAAATAAAGAGCTATTTATTTGCGGTATACGCACACAGTTTTCTGAAATCACGCGGTTGTTTCACACGAACGAATAAATATAGATGATGTAGCTCCGGGCGATTCCCATAAGGGTGCTTAATATGTATTGTATTGGATATCAGGGACATATGGCTCTGAATCACAAGACAACACTACAGTAAATAGTAGTGTAATATATGCACATACACATATCATTGATGCATTTAATATTCAGCTCAGAAAACACTGCTTTGAGTCCATTACATGGTATTTTAATCACAATAAAACATGCTGCTCGACAGTTTCTGAGGATTTTCATTATTATTTCATATTTTCTGTGTCTCAAACAGGATAAAAATAATGTTTCTGCACAAAATTACGTTTAAAATGCATTTAAACATAATGCTAAGTTGTGATATGTGATGATGATTCTATAAAATGGTGGGATAGAAGTTTTTTGTATGCAGTATGTTGAACCCTAAGATTGAACAATAACAGGCTTTTTGGTTGCATTTTTAAGGCTCTAATTTGTCATTGTTTTTAAATATTTATGGACAATTCTAATCCACATTCAAGGATATGACTGAGACACGTTTACAAGAAGATTCCTGACAAACTATTCTACTTTGTAAAACGTTAAGAGGCAAAACAGCCCGTGTAGTCCTTTCTTTTTGCTCGACAAAGCACACCGTCTAAAACTGAGCATACACTGTGATATTTTAGTGTGTGTTGAGTGTTTCAACTTAACCCCAGCTCGAGGAAAGCCAAAGCTCACGATTTATGCACTCACACTGATGGGTCAATGTCACAATTTCATCCGACGGATTAGTTGACAATGACCCATTACAAAACCTGAAATTCGGCTAAATTTTGGTTAAAAAGTCATTGTACGACTAAAATTAGGGTCTCATTTGTGCCGAAAATCACACAGTGCAAGGGTTGAATGACAAATGAAATGAATTTTTTAGTTTTTGTTCATCTGGACTTGAATAAAAGCCATGGTGACTCATTAATAGTTTGTTCTGTGATGGTTTGATTTGTAAAACGGGATGTGTTTGGCGCTGGTTACTAAATTATCCACGTGCTTCAATTTAAAGGAGCATGTTTTCTGTTTTTTTAATCAGACAAGATTCCATTATTGCAGATAAACCGGGAAAGAGTGTGCTGCTAGTAACACCAGCAGCTTCTAGTACTATCTTAAACTGCTTCATTTTCAATACAGACGAGTAATGTTTTATGTTGACATTGCTGATATTATGAGAGGGAATAGTCATCTTTTAAAATGCCTCTCGTATGTAGGTCAAAAGGGGAAATTTATAAGGAAAAATAAGACTATACTGCTACAAAACATTACTGTAAATGTATAAGAAAGGCTGGTTTGAAGAGAGGAACTATTTTTACAGCTTTTACTCCAGGTATGATTGCCTCAAATCACTGCACTTCTCATAGAATATATCAGAAGTGATTATCTGCGCCGGGAAGAATGGATGTCGACACCTCAGGCCTGAGAGAGGAAAACTACTTCAGCGACCTTCAGCTCCTCGAAACGACTCGGGTCTCTCGTGATTCTGACATTGTGGATGTCAATGACTTACACTCGTAGAGATAAAAAGATCTCGTCGTGACCCGCCGCTGAGGCACAATTTCTCATCTCAGCAATTATACCCATGACTTCCTTCCCTCAAGTTGGATGAGACCTCAGCAAAAGAGGGCTCTTTTGTATCTGCAGAGAGCCATTAGTGTGACTAATCTTTATAGAGATAGATAAGCCAACGCGCACAAAGCCTTCAGTGAATCTGTTTTATCATAAAGGTTGTCAGTACAGCACTAAAGTGAGTCAGGGCTGGCAATGACCTTTTGTTCTGTCAAAGATATTCATGTTGTTTTTAGAAAAGGGAACAAATTAGCTTTAGTGTTGGCATCCTCAATGAAAAGTGTGTCTGTGTATCTTCAAATATGCTAATGTGAGTGCATGTTGGTTTGTTTGGATTACATTTGAGCGTTTTTTCACACCTGAAACAGATATCAGGCATTTAACTCAAAACAGACTGTCTATAAGGCTTAAGAAGGCAATGAAAAATCACTTACTCTAAATGCTTAAAACAGTTTATTGTAACAGGAATCATCTGTGAAAAAATGAGACCTTAAGACGTGATCTAGTCTTTATAATTAAGGATTTTAATAGATGAGAATGATCAGCCCACAGCAGGATTTTGTCCAATCACAGCTCACTTTAGGTAAAAAGGAGCGCTCCCATTGGTCGACAACAAAAGATCAAGGAAATAAACCAAGGAAATGGGTTATTCTGTTGAAAATACGTCTTATTTTACAGTGAAAGAACTCAAAAAAGATAAAAATAGAGAAACATGCAGAAAATTGAACATAGATAAATGTTGGCAATGCTTCAACGCAGTGTTTAACGAGACAAGATAATGATAACGATATAATTACAGGATCACTACAGTCTACAACGGTAAACTCCAAAGATAAGTTTTCACGTAAATATAGCTGCAATTATATGAA
Organism: Rhyacichthys aspro; assembly: GCA_036850595.1. NCBI lineage: Eukaryota > Metazoa > Chordata > Actinopteri > Gobiiformes > Rhyacichthyidae > Rhyacichthys > Rhyacichthys aspro. The sequence continues at coordinate 3,310,424 of CM072150.1, read as the reverse complement.
TTTGATTATAGGCAGATGTAGTGACATGGTTCATGCTGTTTTGAAGTTCACTGGAATGGCAAGACATTTCAGTCACTGCGTGCCCCGACGTAATGAGATGGCCTCCTTTAAACCGTATCATTGATGTGCTCACAGTTAGCTCTAATGATGCTGGAAACATTCAAACAATCAGACTTCTGGCAGCGCTGAGAGTTTTCAGATCTATGTTCTTGTCTGGACCTGAGTAAATATAAGGGCTGGGACGATTAAGACTGTCATCAAAGCAGAGATTTATTTATGGACAGATTTACCAAAGCATTGACAACCTGTTTTTAATGCTTTCAAGATTTACTGAAGGGCTACAATGGTGTTTAGTGCAGGAAAGGCGAGGACAGACGTGATTTATTGAAGTTTACGGCTTGAAAAAGCAGCAAATGGCGCCAAAAATTCATATTAAAAAAGCCTGTGTGAACCATTTAGATAAATATGTACAGATTTTGTCCGTTACTCCAGTGTTTCTTACTTTTAAGTGTTTGTCCAAGTCATAATATGCCTCTTGACTGATGTTAGTTTTACTTTTCTGAGCTGGTGTTTGTCCCGGGAGCCTCATGGATCATCTTGCTTATTCTAAGTTGTGCTAAATGAGAACAATAAATTAAATAGAACAACTTGGCATGTGGAATAGACACACTGTGAATACATCAAGCGAGTAACTCAGCCCACAGTTTGAAGAGTTTTAGTAAATGTTCTGTAGCCTTAAACAGACTGTATCTGATATTTTTTTCTTCTAGTTTGGGAAAATTGTTTAAATCCCCAATATTATAGTGTAAAAGCAATCATTTATTCTAAGGGATTGTAATAGATGAGAACCTCTATTCAGGAACAGAAAACCTTGGACAATCACATGCTCCAAAAAGGAGCGCTCCCATTGGTCGACACTTGTCACATGACGTTCCAGGAAGTTTAATAGCTGCAGATAAAGTGTATTTTCAGCTGAATATGTCTTTTAACAGAGAAACAGCTGAAAAAAGAAAAGCATCAACAGAGAAAAGGGAGACAACGTAAAACACAGATAAATACTGTCAATTCAATCACGTAATGTTTAACGAGGAGGAGATAATTGTCGTCCTGACGCTGAAGTCACAGCTAAGCTAACGCTAAACTCTAAACTTCAGTTTGGTCAAATGGATTAGTATTTTGGAGGAAAAACTGGTCTGGTTTTTGTTTTTTTTAATAAAGGAGAAGCAGGAGAGGTCCCTAGACTGATTTTGGAGGAGAGTGGAGTCTGAGACAGGGACAAAAAAAAGAAAATCAGGGAGTGAAGTCAAATTTAAAAGGCATTTCCATTTTCTGTGTTTGTAATCAGTGCTGAGGCTGCATGCACGCTCCAAACATCCTGTACTAGTGACATACCTTTAGGAGAATGCGTCTTGTTTACAAGTTACTGCCTATAGAGAATGTCAGGCTATTTATTACCACAGGGAAGGATACGAAGGGTAGCTCTACGGCAGAAAGAAGGAAATGTGGCTTTGTGACACGCAGCCAAATAGCTTTCAACACTCACACTGACCTTCAACTTACAGCAGCGAACACTCTCAAACACACAGACACATGCAGAGCTACAAATGTCCACAGGATGTGACCGTAAACCATAACACACATCTTATTACAGCCGGTCAGTGTTGGCTCCTTGCTGTTTTGAATGTCAGACTGCTCCACACAGTAATGGCTGCACATCCGGAGAGGAAAACCAGCTCAAATTAAAGTCAAACAACATCGAGGTGTAATGAAAAAAGGGAGGATTACACTGGTCATTTAAAAGTGCTTCTAATATTTCTTATCTTTATGAGACATGCTGTAAGTGTTAATGCTTGCAGTGGTGCAAAAATGTGCTTGTGCTGCCAAATCTACTGCCTGGAGCATTTATATTCACTATAAAACACGGGCAGCTGCTAATTTCGAAGTGCCAGGGTCCAAAATTGTATTAATGGACACTCATTTATGTTCCATTAAACGTTTGCCTCGACTGTCTCAGGTTTAACTATTTTCTAGAGATTATTTTCAGCACTTTTATAGCAGTGCTGGTCAACTTACAGAAAATCGAAGACTAAAAAGAGACCAATAATGCTGAAAACAAACAAAATGGCCGCTGTATCCATCCAATAAATAACTTCTCCCATTCAACTGAACTGATCGATTATATTCAAGGTTTTCTACAGTGAGTGGGGCCAATGTAGAAGTATAGTGTGTTTAATATATTCTATATCACACATAAGAATACTGTACTGTGCACTCAAACTAGAGCCAGTCGACCTGGATTTATGTCGTAAAGCAGAGAGCGCAACGGAACAACAAGAGAACGACACTCTACCGTCTACAAAGCTTTTTTAAATATTGAATGTGCTCTGCTCAACTTAAAACTAACAAAGCAATCACGGAAAGTACATTTACATTTACATTTTCTGCTCAGACTAATGCTGCATTCACTTGGCCTTGTTTACAGCATTAATCCTTTGTTTAAAACAGAACAGAAGCTAACGTTAAAACTCGTCAAATGCTAATAAGCTCGGCTAATTTCCTCAGTAATGATCGAAAGGACATGAACACAACAAAAGTAAGAGAAATGTGTTTCTTTAGTCTGCAGCTCTGTTTTCCAGAAGCACATAAACACATCATAAGCTATCGTAGATTATCTTTTTCTTTTTTAAAGTTTACGACATGACTATGGACATATTTTTGAGCATGTACTTGAACTTGAATGTGCACTTTTCTGGTTGGATGAATGATAAAGTAAAAAATGTCATTGTCAATGCTGCATATAAACTTGTCTATGCAATTGTGCTGTGCTAAACCCACAAATAGTAGCACTTACACTGGTCAAGAGCCATACTTCAGGTCTGAAACCGGCTTTTCAGACAAGATCAGCCATTTCTGAAGAATAGCTCTCATACAAAGAAAGCCATGTCCTGAATCTTCTCTTTTAATTCCACGTAAATGTATCCAATTATATCCAAACTTGAACATAATTACCAGCTTTTAATCAGAGCAACACTTCCTTTGTCCAATCCACAAGTGTGATTTTTTTCATGATGACACAATTATCTTAGCAATCGCAATCATTAAGTATTCCCAGAAAGCGTGTCATGTTAATGTGAAAAATTAACAGCGTTACACAACAGAGCGGTGGATGTTATGTGGAAGTATTAGAAGTGCAGAGAATTGAGCAGCTTGCTTGTTCTGATAAGGCAGAGATTGTTGGCAACAGTACTGACAAGCCGATCTTGTCAACGTAAGCTGCTGTGGGAGCAAAAATTCCTGCGCTAAGCCTCCTGAGTAAGATGAACAGCCGAGCTCTGACCCATGAGATGCTCGGGGAATTGAGGTGGAAGAGAGGACACCGCGGCACAGCAGCGGGATAGAGAAAAACAGGTCTGGGACGGAGCAATACGACGGGCTGCAGGGTGGAGGTCGTCCGGGCCACGATAACCAAACCTGGGAACAGGCTAATGTGATGACACGTACAGCAAAGGACAATTTCAAGAAGAACAAAAGAAAGAAACAGAAGAGAACGAATGGGAGCGTCTCAAATGGGACGAGTTTGACCTTGTGATATGCAATATTAACACAATATCTGTATCAGAAAGAATAACGTTATGGTCTTCTTTTACTTTTTGCCTCAAAATCATCGACAAAACAGAGAATTAAATGGTCCTGGTTTAGACGTGCTTTATTTCTACATTTAATCGTAGTTCGGATCTGTTTAGTTTCGATTTTTAGTCCTGGTTCTGTCTTTAATATTGATTTATTTCCTGCTTTGACAAAGTTAGTCCAGAGCCTTGTATGTCTTTACATTTTTTTACCGAAATTAAATTCATTTGAATGTTTTACTGTTAAAGAGCATCGCAATCTCATCGCAATATTTAAAAGCGTAATATATTCCCTGTTTTTTTCCCAAAACCAAGCAGCCCTAGTCTGATGGAAGACCAATAGGCGCATACTTCGGTCCAGTTCCATGCCTGAAAAGTTTATTTTTGCATTTATTAAGATAAAACGTATGTTCCTTGAGAGCAGCTATACATCTACAAGGTAAGAACAGGTAATTACAGTTTCCAAAGAGCTTTAAATGAGACTCACCTCCAGATTTTCTCTCCAGGTTTTAGTGAAGTCACTCAAACAGCCCATTACTAATAAAAGAAGTATTTCCAGTCCAGTGCTAAATTACCTCTCCAAACCATGAGCAGCACTCTCGCAGCTGCACTAAAGTGTCCCCATAAAAGTAATGTGTTTGAATAAGAATAAATACACATATGAAATTACAGCAGTGCACAGAGTTGGCAGTGAATGTACTGAAGGCTGCTGTAAATGATTTCTGAATCCATCCCTTTTGAGATATGTCTGTAAAGGTTTGTTAGGAGTTCATTAGCAGCTTTACTGTAGGTGCGCTCAACAGAAGCCATTTTATTTATCTGCAAATCAATGTGGGCTGAGTTCAACATTTATGAGTTTGAATGCTGTCTGTGTTCGAGGAAATGACAACATTCAGGATCAAGTGAAAAACAAACACTGCGCAGCAAGAAACTGATTTAAACAACCGTCTAGTGGCAGAGCAGCAGCCATTAAAAGCTGAAAAAGTTCAATGTTGAAAATGTTTTGCTTTGAATTTTCTCCATCCATTGCACTCCGGGCTGTTTTTGGGGGATTAAAGGTTTAGAGCTGCACAATATTTAGAAAAACATGCACTATTTAGAATATTACGATAACGATGTGACCTGAGATGTTTGGATATCCCTAAAAAGTTCAATTGAATTCTAAATTTAGGACAGAATCAGAAATAAAACCAGGTCTAAACAAGAGTTAAACCAGAACTTTAAGAATTTAATGGACTCTGAATGGACAATTGGACCTTAACATTATTGTGATACAAGTTTCTTACAATAAAGAATTAGCTTCTTCTTTTTTTTTACAACGCGATAATGAATAATTTATAATATACTGTGCAATAAAATGTGTGTATTGTGCATTCATATCTCAATATTTCCTAGTTTTTGAGTTTACGACGACTGTAGAAAACTCTTAAACATCTTAATCCTGCTGAAGTGGTAATCGATAGCATATTTAGTTGAGCTTGTTTATAATATTTAATTTTAACTTCCAACTAAAACTAAAAACTCGGGGGTAAGACAAAATATTAAATCAGTATTCAGTGGAAACAGGAGATTTGTTTGTTAAGGTGGAAGCTACAAACACTTCATCTGCCTTCATTACTAACATTTGATATGAGCTCCAACAAAAATGCAGCAAAATAAGGTCAATTTATCACAAAACTGATTTGATTTTTTCTTTTTACATTTGTCTGCACGTGGCTTTATGTCTGATATTGTATTTGTGATAAAGATACAAGTATTGACATCAAACTCCAAGAATTTCAGTGAATAAAGACTTTGTTTTGGGGTTTTTTTTGTGTGTGTTTCAGGTTAAGTCATGTATGTTTATTGAATGTGTTGCATGTTATCTAAACTTGGTACATGTATGTCATCACTATATCAGTGTCAGCCTGTTAAAAGATTAGATTAGATTGGTTATGGTTGGTTAATGATCGATAAATAGCCTCAGTTTCTTATCTAAGTGTAAAAGACCAGTAAAAATACTGTGTTGGGCAGTGTATCAAATCTTAAATTCAGATCTTCTCCCAACACAGTGCTTTTATAATTGCATTAATTAAAAATTGTAACGCCTTCTGTTGATTTTTTTTTCCTTAAATGTCTCTAAATAAAATTGTGTCGATGGGGGAAGCTGTGAAATTGGCACAGCTGCAAAAATAAGCCTCTCAAGTCTTTAGGGGGCTTTGAAATCTTAACACAAGAGCTTGCAGGTACATCATTTTGTAGCAGCAGCAACAGTAGTGATGCTAGCGGAGGGAAAATGTGTTATAGTCCTATTATAAATCACACAATACAACAACAACATTGCACATCCAGGCACACAGCGTCCCCCAGGCAACCTGACAGCACAATCCTGTCTGTACACATGGCTCTGGGAAATAGATCTGTGCTTGTGTTTGTGTGTGGTTTTATTAATGCAAATATTAATCTAACAGTGTTTGTATCATTATATAAGGGCAGGGGAATGCAGAAAGAGGAGAAAATAGGGAGAAAATCCTCAGTCTGCGCAGGATAATTTCATCCACTCCACTTCCTCGACATAAAAGAAGTAAGACTTACAGATCTTGTGCTTCCCTTTCATTGGGAATTTGACCAGCAGCTCCTGGGGGTTGGTGCAGACGAAGACGAACGGAGAGGCCGACTCCTCGCAGGTTTCAGGAAACTGCAGGGAAGGGTCACACAAAGACAGGAAGAGTTGAGCATCGGCTTACACAAAGTGAGACTGTGCTGAGGCTCGATGTTTGTTCATGATCTGCCGGTATGAGCGCATGAATCATTCAGTAAGTATCTGTCTTAATAAGGATCGGACGAGGTGGCTCCGCGATACGTAACGCAGCGACTGACAGGAGTTTGTGGGTCTTACACACAGCTAATGGCCCAGCGGCTAATGAGGGCATTTACAATGATAATGAGCACGGGCAGATCAGGAAAAATGACATTTAAAGACTGGTGTCATTGTGAGTGATGTTGAAAATGTGTTTTTAACTAAAGCCAAGTGAACTAAATCTATCAGAGCTTGTACACCTGAACTGTTTGACTTTCCCGTTTGGTTCAAACCAAATCATCAAATGTTAAAAGTGGACCATGGTTCAGACCAAACAGCTCCTCTTTGTTTGTAATAAAGAACATTTGGCGATAGTTCAGACTTTCAGAGCAAATGCAAGAAATACAACAGTTGAAACACAAAGAAGAGTGAACAGAGGAAGGAAACGGATCTTGGTTGAGTTTAAAAACACACAAAATGCATAAATTACTTTTATTTACGTTTTGTTTGTCTCTATTTTTCTTGCTGCTCTACGACAGATGTCTCCTGTGAAGCTAATTTCCTAAAGAGTGATTTAAATCATGTCTTAAACAGTGCATTTGAAGTTTCATCTGTTTGTATTAACTCTATATTAATAATAACACGTCTCTATAGACCCTACTCCAGTCTGATTATTGTATTTCTCCAGTTCAACTGTAAAATGAGCCTCTACAGAGACACATTCACCACAGTAAAAGACATCTACAGGAGACAGGACGACAGTGAACGCAGCGTCAGGGAAAACAAAAGATACTGAACCTTACAAATGCTGCGTAACACTTTGTGAGTTCTTAGTGCAGACTTTCAGGTGAGAAAACGTCCTTTGAGGTGTATTATTAACAAGTCCAACAGTACTTTACAAATCAAATGCCTGAAACACTTTTACGCATAAGTGTTTGTAATGACTTAATAATCATTTACAAAGCGTTTCTCCAACATTTATCAGCACCAATAAGTTATTAACATTATATCTATAAATTATTTACTCATTAACTCACCATTAATTACATATTTAATAATGGAGGATGACATTCCAGCACACACCATTGAAAGGTTATTAAGATGTGAGTCCAGCCTGCTCCTCAAAAAACTACAGGGGTTAGTGTTTTTTTTAATAAAGCTAGCTGTGTTGCCAGTCCATGTGACCCAGATATCTACAGCTACTCCTCCGATGTAGAGGACAGGGGGTGTGTGACCATTTTTTCTAAAGACCTCGTCTCGATCAGTCCGTAATACATGGTGTCACTTATCTGGAGAACTGAGCACTAAAAGGCTACATATCTACAGTATTTATTACTACCATACAGCAAATTCCTCCGCTCCTAATAAATACCAGATATGTCAGTCTCCGGCACGTCACTGTCATATTTCTAAAGGCGTCCAACATGCCAGAGCGCGTCGGCGTGAAGCAGGGGGTGTTTTACAGTCTCTAATTGACAGCAGCCTGTAGCACACAGAGGCCAGGGACGAGAGAGGCGCTTTTCTCCTCGTGTCATTGATTGGTCTCTCAGGTGAGCGGGGAATTGACTGACACAGTGACAAAGGAGTCATCTTTCCCATCAGCTGCACCCGACAGCCTCCTGCTCATCCAATTTCCTCCGGGCGCAATCAGATACTGCCCACGATTGCATCTAGCCGGCCAGGAAGCGCCTCGTTTCATGACAGCATCCTTTTTCTCCTCGGAGCACGTTCGCAGCCCCTCGACCCGCCTCAAAGCGACGCCGAAGGTTGTGACAAATTTGGGGCTTTCAACATAATATCAAAAGAGCTTTCCGACAAACTGATACGGCAGCCGTGTTTATTTTAGATCATGCTTCGTGTCAAACGCAGAGTGGTTGCAGTGATAAAAAACACTCCAAAGAAGATGGGCCAGAGCATAAAGACATCCATTTACTCCTCTTTGGAATACACTATTGCCATTGGGTTTATTGCAGATTTTTGATGAATAATTGATGCAAAGTGGTCAAAAGCAGTGATTGTTTTTGCCAACAGACATCTCTACACTTCATTTTATGTCACATTTAGATAAATTATTGAAGTGACTCAACTTTATTATTCATAGGCAGGTTTTTAATGAATATTTCTGACAGCTCTGAGTATTATTTATTTAGGTTAACAAAGCCCAGTCCTTTAAAAGAGTTGGCACAACACCAACACATCAACATATAACTGAAAAGTGTAGTTCTCTTTGATAAAATACTGCTTGTGTTTAAGCGCAATTCATTAAATTGTGAATATAATTATAATAGGTGGGTTATAGTTACTAAACAGTGGAGCTAAAACAAAATGGCAGCGATTTCTTCAGTGAAGCTTGTCTAAACAGTGAAATTCCAAGAATAAAGAATGATAAATGCACTTTTTTAAATAAACAAAACTCTTGCAGGTATTAGCAATTAGTTTTTGTTTGTTTTTGAGTTGGCAACATACGGCTTTTGCTTTGTAATTTAGAAACATTGCATTTGCTGTCTACATTTACTGTCCTGAAATTGTGTTTCTAAAAAATCTAAAAAAAAACCAAAACTGGTGCTGCTTGAAATGGCAGAGAAAGTAGTATCTTATCTTAAAACTAAATAACATCGTGTTAGACCTAAGGAGCCCCTCGTGGATAAACTCAAAACAAAATGGGAGCAAGACCTGGGCCTCTCAATAAAAGAGGAGATCTGGATCTTTGCTCTCAAAGTGGTTAACTCATCTTACCTTTGCACCCCTCAACTGTTTATTTAGTTTAAAGTTGTACACAGGGCTCACATTTCCAAAGCAATTTATAATTTAGCTTTAAATACAATAATTTCTCATAAAAAAAACAAAAAAACACTTGTCTCGTTACCGTTTACATGGCAGATTTCAATCACTAATCCACTATAATCTGTATCTCGTTTGTAAGATTGCTTGCTGTTCATTATTGCATCTGATTTTCTGTTTTTGACAATTCCAAAGCCCAATCTTTGCGAGAAACTGTCTATGAAAGCCAATCAGATTTGAAGCACATGTACATGACTATACTCAACTGTAAAAAATAATAAACAACAGTAAGATACAACTCCACTTTTAACCCAGAAAAGCATCAGGTATACTGTGTTATAAGTATCATTCATCATTAGCTAAACGGTCTAACATCACTAATGTCATGCTAATGTTATGCTAAAAAGGCTTTATTGACAGTGGAGACAGTGAAGAAAAAGCCATCCTTCAGGACACACGGTTCAAACGATGTCCTCCTCGTCTTTATTAAACACACAACCCGTCTTCAGTTGCAGCAATTAACACAGATCAGATTAGAAAGAAGAAACAGCTGTTCGAATCAAGGAGCCAGAGGGGACAGATATTTCCAAGTACAATGTACAGATCGATCCAGTGAAGTGTTCAAAAAGCTCTTCTGAGGTGAGCTGCTTAATTGAGTTCTCATTAAAATGTAGCTGGCAGACCATTATGGAGCATCTCTAATCCTGAGTGAGTTATTAATGTCAATAGTGATTACTAGCTACAAAATATAACCAAAATCGCAGTTTAGTCACTAAATTTGGCCAATTAGACGCAGCAAACCCAAAGATGGAGGACATTCAAATTATTAAACAGCATGGACCTGATTTTTTTTTTTACTTCTAGTTGGAAAATGGTTTAAACGCCAAATAGGTTATTGTAAAATCAATAATTTGTGAAAAAACAGTCTTAATGATGCCATCTTCTGTTTATTGTAATAGATGAGAACCTCTATTCAGGAACAGAAAACCTTGGAGCGCTCCCATTGGTCGACACTTGTCACATGACGTTCCAGGAAGTTTAATAGCTGCAGATAAAGTGTATTTTCAGCTGAATATGTCTTTTAACAGAGAAACAGCTGAAAAAAAGAAAAGCATCAACAGAGAAAAGGGAGGCAACGTAAAACACAGATAAATACTGTCAATTCAATCACGTAATGTTTAACGAGGAGGAGATAATTGTCGTCCTGACGCTGAAGTCACAGCTAAGCTAACGCTAAACTCTAAACTTCAGTTTGGTCAAATGTATTAGTATTTTGGAGGAAAAATGTGTTTGTTTAGTGCTCAGGGTACATCATTGTTTTCTTACAATGTATATTTATTTGTGTCTTGTCTCTCACTCTTTTGCCCTTTCTTATTTCCACCTCAAAACCAAAATGTTGACGAACAAAGACTCAGTATGGATCTATACATCTAATATAATACTAATCCTTTATTATCAGAACAAAAACATTGGATTTTGAGATTTTCAAGTCACTGTCCAGCAGCCAAAACCTGTTTGGAACGCTATTGTTTTCACTGATAAAGCCATATTTACACAAGGACAAGAAAAAAAATCTGGCCATATTTAAAAATTGCAGTTTAGTGGCAGGTGGAGTACATTGAATACACTAGTGGCCGCCATTTTCCACTACTTTTGCCTCTCTTTTAAATCAATATTAAATCTATATTAACGGCTTTAACTACACCACATCAGCCTTATTACAATTCTAAAATATCACATTGTTTTCACCCTAAATCAGTCTTAAATAAAAACAACTGTGGTTTAACCAAAGAAAACAAAATGGTGCTCGTCTTTTTAAATTCCCTGCTCGAGCGACGGAGGTGGACGGCCGTGAGAAGTGCTGCGAGAAGTGGAGTGCGCTCATGTGAAACCTCGCCAGTCGCCCGCTCTTTCATCCTCCATTAGCTAATTAGCATTTAAAGCTGTTGAATGTGCCGCGCTGCCTCCCCCACCTAATTGTTTCCATCCCCTGTTAATCAAAAGGCCAAGAAACGTTGTGCTCATGTGACACGGAGGTTTACTAAAGCCTTCCATATTCATCAGGACGGATCTAATGCAGTCAGAGCGGCTTGAAAACGCAATAAAGGGAGAGCTGTTGAATGAAAGAAGAACAGCTTTACACTAAAAAAGGTGACGATACACTGATCTTTTTACAGAATCAGATGTTACTGTTCATCTCTTTAGACGACGATACAACAACTGACAGCTGCACACTCCCAAAACTGTCAGGACTCATCGAAAATACTGCGAATTTTCATTTTTTTTAGAAGTGGGCTTTGTCTTTTTCACTGTAAAAACCCTCAAATCCATAAGGACTTCCGCCGACAGATGAGACTGACAGCTTGTTTGTTGCTGAGTCAGGCTTCTTGATGTTCCTATTTCAGTTTAAGGGAAGACCGTCCAAAAATAGTTCCACATTTTATAAACAAGTAGTTAATTTTTATAATATGACACTTTTTTAAGCCAGATAAAAAACAAAAAATCAAATATATGGCTATGTTTTAGAGTTTATGTTAATGTATTTGTGACCATTAACATTATTTATTATCACTTAGTTGTATTATATGGCTGTATGGACTAAATGGAAGAGATATTCAAATTATTATTAAGTTTTAAGCTGGATGTAAACGCCTCACTTCGACGGATTATTGCTGCACGTTTACGATTTACTCCAATTAAGGCGAACTGAGCATGCTCCAGAGTCAGACAGAGACACAGAGTAACACATCTAAACAGAAAAACATGAAGAGGACAGACTCATTTTAAGAGAGAAGACACATACACTACTGTCAGGTGTCAGACAGGTGTGACAATATGAAGTAAAGTAAGATTGCAGCTCAACAATATTCAATTTAAATCAATTTACAACATAGAGAAGTGAGTGAGGAGATGAAAAACTTCAATTTTCAATCCCAGAACGAGGATTCCTGAGGTGATCCCATCATGGAGTCTGACCTGGTCCTGTCTGGGATTATACGGTCTAGAACTGTCTTCTGTTTTATCACTTTGCATTTTGTAAACTAACTCTTTTTATATCTACACCTGCAGAAAACCCTCTCACAGTACTGTATATAGAGTCACGCTGCCACTGGCTCCTGTTTGTTATTTTGTTCTGTTCATGTCATAAAAAGTTTGTAAGAACAAGCTTGTCTACCGTGGCTAATGATGTGTTCATGAGCATTTGGACATCGCAGTTGCCAAGTAGTACTCGCGTTTTAAAAGTCAGTGTTGATATTGACTCCAACTTGATAAATGACTCCATGATTATTGAGCAATTCAGCCGAGTATTTTAGCATTTAACGCTACAAACAAGTCCGGTTTAACATCTTTTCTCCTTCTAACAAAGGCTTAATGCTGTTAAATACTAAAGACACGTGAATGCAGCATTAGCCCAAACAGATTGCTGCAGAAACTACGTGAAGCGGAAAAGGTCTGGATAGGACAGGTTACTAAAAACATGCTTTCTACTTACTTTTCGACCTATTTCCACTGTGTTTGTTCTCAGACAACAGCATGTCCCTGCAGGGCTACCGTAGTCTTTCCCATGCTCTAAAAACCACCAGATTTCACCAAAAAAGCCCCATAGTGACACAGCCCATAAACTACGGCTTAATAAAGCTCCCAAAGGTTGGAAAGTTATTCTCCCCACACAGCCAAAATATTTAACCACTCACTTCTGCTGCCTCCAAAATTGATCTTTATGTTCCAAAACAATTTAAACTCCAGCACATTGTTTTGTGGGTGGCTGGACCATCTGTGATAACACATAATGAAGCGTGATAAGTGAGTGTGAACACGCACAGCTTCAAAACACTACAAATGCATCTGAATGAAAAGCGCTGTAAAAATACAAAAAAAAAGGGGTGAAAAACTCATCCAGCATCACACTCGGCTTCTTTGGAGACCGCCAATTCAATAAACTGCCCGCTATTTAATTTGCTGGGATTGAGCCAGAGGGGATTTAACAATAACCCACTGTAATAATATGAAATTCACAAGTTCACTGGAAAAAGTAAAAAGGGGACGGGAAGGCATGGGCTGCTGGAGGGAAGCCATTGGGCAGGAGGAATAACAGTTGCTCAGAGGGCAGCGAGAGGGCACCCTGGACCTGCTGCTCTTCCCACACGTCCAGATAATAAAGTCATCTACTGAGGTCTGGATTTACTGTGAGGCTGTGGAGAGCAGTCCTTCTGTGTTACTGCTCAGGATGACTAGGCCCTCGCAATGAAAAAGAAATCACAGTAGAACAATTCTGTGAGAATAAAGGTCGATTGGGAGACAGTGCATCACAATAGCAGTGTAATTTAAGGAGATAAATACGCAGTAAAAGCAAAAGTTGGCAGTTTAGAGATGCTCGTGGACACAGTAAAGGGTTTAAAAAGTAAAACTGATACAAATACTCTCAAAGTCCACTCATCAAAGCAGGACATACATTTTTATTAATAATTAAAGGCTTTGTTCGGACAGTGAGTTTGACAGGAAGAGTAAATGTCTACCACAAGGTTATTGTGATAAAAGTAGTTATTTGTGATATAGATATTGTCTTTAATGATTCCCTTTTGCATTGTTTTCTGAAGTTTAAAAAGCTGAAACCAGAAATGACTCTTCTATGTTTTATTGCAGCAGGATATGGTTTAATTCAGCCATATTTACAGATTCACTTTATTCTGTCACACTTTAAAGAGACACTCATGGACGTTTTTGCTCTACTTTTAATTTGCACTATTGTGTTTATTCTTAATGTACAGTAGATGCACATTACTTTAGCTCACTGAATGTATTTTTTGTAATTTTTAGTAGATTTTGCTTTTATATTTAGTGTATTTTTGCTAATACGCCATCACAAATTCCTAGTGCTGTAAATGTCCTTTTCACTGTAACTCACAGTGATTCTGATTTGGAGCTTCACTTTTTGGTTACCCCAACCCAACCCACAGTACGTTTACATGCAGGTAGAGAAATGATTGCCTTAGTGTGATTATAAACAGATTTTTAAATGACATAAACACCTTATTCTGATTGGTGGCTCTTCTGAATTCCTCTTAATCTCTGTAACACACCTGTTTAATGCAGTTAATTGCTGCTTATAAACCGCTTTCTCCAATTAAGGTTGGACACGGCGCACTGAGCACGCTCCAGAGTCGGACAGAGACACAGAGTAACACAGAAAAACATGAAGAGCAGTGTGTTTAGAGACAGACTCACTCATTTTTAGTCTTAAAACTTGTATGAAGAAAACGCTAGCTTAGCTTACGATGTGTTCATGTGCTTTTGGACGGTGCAGCTGTTTTTAACTTACCTTTAAGATGCATAAATGAATCAATGATTTGTGATGAGTTAATTAGCATTTAGCGCCACAAACCAGTCAGAGCTAACATTAGCTTCTTTCCTCTTTAATACAACAGAAAACAGTTTTAGTTTTTTTGTCTAACACTTACGCTTAACGCCTTAAACTAAGTATTTCCACAAAAACAAGAAAGCCTTCCCTTTCACTTTCACAGTTTTAATTTCACATAGGCTCTTTTTTGCATTGTCAATCTATATTTCTATCTACGTTGCACTAGAAACATAACATAAAAGCTAATTTTTTCCCTGTGCCTGAGCAGAAAGGTCACTGGATATAGGTGAGAGGAAATCTTATTAGGATGCATTTTCAAACCTCTATTATGAGCATCATTTTCATTTATTTATTTTAAAATAAAGATATGGACGAAGCCTGAGAATTAGTTCAGCTGCACTTTATTCCTTTTCATTTGTCGAGTCACGCAGTAGAAATCTAAATGGACTAATCAGTTCATAGCAGCAGAATATATCTATATGCTAAGTGTATTGCTAATTCATTGTAAGAAGAAATGGTTAATATTTTGCCATGCTCCAAGTTTCTAGTGGCAAGAACATCCATCTTAATGAGAGCAGTTAAAACAGAGGCGACATCTGACATAATCAAAACCAACCTCTGAGCCTGAGCCTGTCAAGTAAGAGCCCAACAAGCCGACACTGTTCCCATCTCGCTCCCTACAACCTCTCCCTCTTTCTCTCACTGGCTCTTTTCAGCTGGCAATTAAGTGCAGCAGAGACAAGTAATCTCCTTCTGGGCGACGGAGCCAGACCAGAACAGGCTTGTGGAGAGAGCGGGGGGTAGTGGGGTAAAAGAGGAGGGGGTCCGCGAGGCTGGCCCCAGCTACAGCGCTAGCCAGGCCCTGCTTGGCTGCACTCAATCTCAGCCCAATAAAAAGCCCTTCATTGGCGGGGTGCAACTGAGCCAGACGGGCCGGGAGCATGTGGCTTTTAAAAATGAGGAGGGCTGGAAAACGAGGGGGAGGGGGCGAGAGCGGCCATGGGAAGAAGAGGAGAGTCAGAAAACTAGAATAGGGTTTGTTCAGTCAGATTTGGAGACGTGTTTTTGCAGCAACTGGACAAAAGAGTAACGGAGAGCAGTATAGGACGTTTACTTTAAACAATTACAGGTTTTTCTACAGCTACAGACATCCTATTTGTTCAGTTCTGGCTTCTGATTGGATAAAAAGGACGGGATACCAGAAAAAGTGTCTAATGGTAGATAAAACCTTTTGAACATGTTTGCAAAATATTTCAAAAGGTTTTTACAGATTTGCAGAGAAATGTACAGTCTTCAATTAATTGTCTTTTGCATAAGTTTATAAAAGAAAAAAACTGACTGACATCTAGAGTTATATTAGCTATATTTTACCAGAATATATCACACACATCATTTTATATGGTTATGATGAATTGGACTCTACTGCGAGGGAAAGTTGTAGAAGCAGCAGTTTTGATAGATGCACAAAGACACCTGGGTCTTCCTCCAAAAAAAAAAATTCTGAAATAGTGCTTAGCCCGATCGGTCGAGGCCAGTTTCATCCTGAGAGCGCAGAAACAGATGGGAAGTGTCGGAGCTACGAGCTACATGTGGGAGGTGAAAGGCTGTTGTTAGGAACTGAACGCAACAGCGATCGCTCTCTGATCGTTCCTCAATCCATCGTGTTCAGCGAACAACACAAGGCTGTGTCTGGCATCCATTAACCCTCCAACAGATGCAGCTGCCCTCAGGAAACCCGACTCCCTCTGCATGAGAGCGGCTTGCACGCACAAGTATGTTATCTGTTTGCAACCGCTTAATAAGTCCACATCCAGTTTATGCAGCATTTAGGAGAATAGTTTGTTAATATCATGTGTGCCTAAAGGTTTACACGAGCTTTGTGCACATTCTGGCTTAAACAATACATTTTAAACAGAAGAGAGGACACTGGACACCAAAAATCAACTAATTCTACATAAGCACAATGGTTTTGACAATGACAACCCACTGATTACATGTGTGCTGTCAGTGAGTGGGTAGAATTACACACCTGGATAACGCAGTTCATTATCAGAATAACGCTGGATGTGTACAGCTTATTCCGATTAAGGTTGGACTGAGCTTTGAGGGCGATCCAGAGCCGACAGCACAGAGTAAACACATGAGAAAAACACGAAGAACAGTGTTTAGAGCGATACTCACTCATTTGAAAACAGCGAAGACAGATATTTTGGGTCACGCTGCCACAGTCTGTCGTTTCCTTCATGTCGTAAAACTTTAACAAAGAAAAGGCTAGTCTAAAGCAGTACACTTACAGACAGTATATCTTGTGTTTTCTGCCATTACTCTGCGATTTACATGCGATGCAACAGTGTGATAACTGGCAGATAAAGGAAAAATATATCAAACTAAGATGGTTAGATCAGCCACGAAGGAATAAGAGGAGTAAGACCCATACAGTCCCACTTTACAGGAGCAATAAACATGTTTACAACCTGGTACAAAAACTGTTAAGGTCTCTCCAGAAAACCTTTTTGAATTACAAACTTGAGGGAGCAAATCCTTATTAAAGTCATCCATTTAATGTTTACAGTGTATAATTGAGGGTATGGTTAATGTTAGGATTGTTGTAGAATAAAAATCACACTCTTTGCATTTGTTTATCTTAAAAAAATAGACATAAAATCCAATAGATGTTCATTTATCTCCTGTTTCTGCTTCTTGCATGAAGGTTTAGGGCATTTAAAAAGTACATTTGTTACTAAAACTTAACATTAAATCCACATCAGACCCATTTCCGCTCGACAACATGTCCCTGCAGGGCCACCGTAGCAGTAAACATCATCAAAGCTGTTATTTATAACTAAAACAACACCTCTATAAGGAGCGATGGGATTAAAATATTTGCTTGGCTGGTTTATTCATGGTAACAAAGAGACTCATTTGCCAGGTGTCAGTGGTTCGTGTATTCAACTTGACCCAACAGGATCTGAGGTGTGCTGTACGTCAGCCAAACTACACCAGTAGCTCTTTGGAGACAGCTGATACTGGAGCAGTTTTAATACCTTATTAATGTATTTATATCAGTCTCTGTGTCCTGAGTGAATTAACCATGATATTAAATAATGCATGCCGTCTGCAGGACCTCATATTCAGCACCACAGTTTGACGTGTGACTTTACAGAGACACGACACACTGCACATGACACATTCAGCCCACAGAATCTATATTTTTGATAGACTCTGTGTCGAGGTGATTGCCGCCAACTGTTCAGCAGGAGTTCCAATACAAGTTTTATTTATAAACCTGGTTGACAGCTTTTTTATAGCTTTCTTGTGTCATGTTTCCACTGGAGCATTATGGTACGAGTCTTTGGTAAGCTCTGGGATTACCAAAAGGAAGGAAGGTAAGTTTTATTTGTCCCGTAGGAAAACATCCTAACTCAATTAAATCCACCTTAAAAGAATAAAAAGAAACATGCATATACTCCACAGACCAATTAATCAACAATAAATACAAGATAGAAAAACAGCTACCATTGTTTCTGTTAAAAATCAATTCAAAACAGAAGCAGTAAGTTTATTATTTAAGACTGGTATTCAAAAGATGGAACTTAACACTAATCATTACTAAAAAAGAGAGAGAGAATAGAATGTTTTGTCTTGTTCTTCTAATAAAAAGTTGCTAAATGTTCTTTTTCCAAAACAAAACTAGTGTCTATTACCAACAGTTGCCTTCGGTTTTAGGTATAATCTGTGTTTTTGCTTTAAAAATGAAATACATTTGCTGTCAGACAAAAAAAAAAGTCTTCCTATGACACAAGGAAGTGCTGTTATTCTTGACGTGTACAAGACAGAGTTTATTTCTCACGAAGAAACACAACCGTGGCATTTGTACCACACGACGCCCACAAAGCAGTGAAGATAAAAGCCTCTTCAGCGGTTTCTGGACCAAACTCACTCAGTGTAAATGCTCCGACTGCAAATAGCAACCACTTAGTTGACCATTAGGTGACGTTAATGTGGGCATTGTGTAAAATATAGTCAATAGAACATAACATTCTTTACATTTGCTCCAATTCGATCCACTCAAGTGTAAGTTCCATTTTCCTCAAACCAAACAAAGCTCAGACTAAATACTGACCAATCCACTCAATATTAACCAATGAGACGGCCATTAGCCTTATGTTTTTGTCTCTGAATACTTGTTATATCCAACTAACACAATCAGACCTGCCAACATCAATCCCCATAGTCCTGAATGTGTCCTGCTCCTGATAAACGACATTTTAAATGCCATCTTGTCTAAAAGTCTACTCAATATATTTTAGAATTTGTATAGTTTTATGGATTGCTAATTGTATTGTGTATGAAAAATGTGCTAAATCTGGTATATTTACAGAAGTATTGATGAATTGTATTGTCTCTGCCAAATAAAACAATAAATTGAAAAAATGAAATAAACTGCATGCCCTTTCAGTTTGGTTCAGACTTTATTTGGTAGGGACCAGAAAACACTGAGATGTACTGTAACAAATTATAGCTAGGCTGCTAATTTCCATCTGTAGTCCCTGGAGTCCCCTTTAAAGACACAATAATCCTGTCTGATCAGCCTCGTTTAGAGTATATATAGAATAAAAACAGGTTGAGAGAAAGGGGAATGATACTGAGCATGTGACCTGAGCTGGAATCGAACCCACAATGGAAAATAAGACACACAGAGCCACAGAACGCTTTTATTAAATTTAGAATGTAAAGTTTTAAATTTAAGTTTTACAGTTATTTTACAAGTTATCTTTAACATAATGTTTTTTCTTTTTATGGAAACTGGTTTTAGTGGGATTTGAACAGGTTATAGTTGGATTTGATCGGGTTTTAGTTGGATTTGAACAGGGCTTAGTTTAATTTGAACAGGGTTTAGTTGGATTTGAACAGGGTTTAGTTGGATTTGAACAGGGTTTAGTTGGGTTTAAACAGGTTTTAGTTGGATTTGAACAGGGTTTAGTTGAATTTGAACAGGTTTTAGTTGGATTTGAACAGGTTTTAATTGGATTTGAACAGGGTTTAGTTGAATTTAAACAGGTTTTAGTTGGATTTAAACAGGTTATAGTTGGATTTGAATGGGTTTTAGTTGGATTTGAACAGGGTTTAGTTGGCTTTAAACAGGTTTTAGTTGGATTTGAACAAGGTTTAGTTGAATTTGAACAGGTTTTAGTTGGATTTGAACAGGTTTTAATTGGATTTGAACAGGGTTTAGTTGAATTTAAACAGGTTTTAGTTGGATTTGAACAGGTTTTAGTTGGATTTGAACAGGTTTTAATTGGATTTGAACAGGGTTTAGTTGAATTTAAACAGGTTTTAGTTGGATTTAAACAGGTTATAGTTGGATTTGAATGGGTTTTAGTTGGATTTGAACAGGGTTTAGTTGGCTTTAAACAGGTTTTAGTTGGATTTGAACAGGGTTTAGTTGAATTTGAACAGGTTTTAATTGGATTTGAACAGGTTTTAGTTGAATTTGAACCGGGTTTAGTTGGATTTAAACAGGTTTAGTTGGATTTGAACACGTTATAGTTGGATTTGAATGTGTTTTAGTTGGATTTGAACCAGTTTCAGATGGATTTGAACAGGTTTTAGTTGGATTTGAACAGGTTTTAGTCTTTCTTTGTAGTAAAAACTGGCTTAAGATTTCATGAACAAATGAAATAAATCTGATTCAAATCCATCTAAAACCTGTTCAAATCCAATAAAAAACATAGTACCAAAAATACATCACTGACAAAATGCATCGGAGGGCCACATAAAACATTGTAAAGACCCGCATTTGGCCCCCGGACCTTGCGTTTGATACGTCTGTTCTAAATCCTGTCACATCTGAAAAATAAAAATGAAAAAAAGCTCTTAAACTTTAACTTAATGCTAGGCAACACTCTTTAAAAACTAGAGTTGGAGCTGGTGCAGTCACACTCAGTTCATTAAAGTGACATGCAAAATTAACTCCAACACTCTCCACTAAACAGGCGGCTTTGTCTCCGTCAGTGCAGCCAGAGGTAAACCGAGTTGCACGATAACGATTAAAAATTCACTCCGCTCCTTCACCTACAGAATCAACTGGTGTCAAGTTGGAGAGTGAACATTAATTATCTAGGAGAGTCCAACACTGCCTGCTGAAATTCTACATTATTAATATCCTCCGCACAAGCAGAGACAGGGCTCATTATGAGAGGCTCGGCAGTGGGGCCACCATTTTCCAATTAGTGCCACCGTGTCAGTCTGCTCGCTGCACAAAGCCGTTCTCTTTGTACAAGTGCTACCTGAACCGCTCTCACAGATCAAAAAACCATACCTCAGTTTATTTTAAAACAGCTGACAGTGAATATGTCTGCCTTTAATTAAACCTTTAGTGCAGTGTGACAATTTAATTAAACTAGCAAATGAGAACTGTTGGCAGGATTTCAAAATGAATGCAATGTTTTGGTGTATTTATACAGTTTAAGAGGCAGTTCTGCGCGTCAGCAACGGAGGCCTCGTTATTTTCTGGATGGAAAAGACTTCACGCTGTCACTAGCCCGCTGCTGCTGCACTTAAAATTTCCTACAGTGAGAAGCAAAGTGGCATTAAATGTGGTCTGACACGTGGCCAGGGTACTTGAAGTCAGTTTTTAGGACAGTGTTGAGCCTCACATGCTTCTACTGCCACAAAATCTGTGTTTACAGCTGACTTCTTCAAAGAGAAATATAAAAACGAGGACGAGGATTCAAACATATGATGAATAGGGCTGCAAAATTTACTGCAATTATTATCGCAATATTATAGATTTCAATGTCCGTGTCGCAAATTATGACTTGTATCTGAATGTTAAGGTCTTATTTGTGATAAAAATTTACTTTTTGTCTCAAAATCATCGTCCAAACAGAGCATTGTGGCGAATCTAAATGAAAAACTCTTGGTTCAGATCTGGTTCAATTCTACATTTAGTCCTAGTTTAGAGTTTTTTAGTCTTGATTTAGTCATTGTTCAGTCTTTAATATTGATTTTAACGAGTGGAAGTTAGCCCAGAGCCTTGTATTTCTTTAAATCAACTTGAATAAACATTTCTTTTCCATGTCAAAGAGCTTTTAAAGATCCCAGCTCATGCCGTTACCACGTTATTCAAAATAGCACACATATTTTCAGATGTTTTCCTAATATCGTGCAGCCCTAATGCACAACATGTTCCTCGAGCCTGGAGAGTACAAAGCAGCGGCGGGAACACTGTCTAAATGTCGCCAACAACACGTCAACATCACATCTTCTCCTGACGCTCCTCTAAAAGATCTTAGAACATTCACTAAGTTCATAAAATACATTAATCTGGAGGTTATACAGAGTTGATTGCGTGCGTACAGTGCCTCTGGAGGAAGTTGTGATGCAATGACAGCTTTTCATGAACTATATTCCAGGTTTTTAAAGTTGTAAAAGCAACCTGATCACAATAGAAGTACCACAGAGGTTAAATAACTACTTTTCTGGCAGATGGAGGATACAGTTCTCTTAAATTTATATTATGACTATTTTTTGAATTAAAAAAAGGAATTATTTTACTGAAAAATGGCTTAAAACAGAATTCAAAATGGATGACTATTTCCTCAAAGTCATCACCTCTCTGTAACCTTTCCCTTTGGTCAACCACTGTCCGCTCTATTCAAATAAAGACGAGAAATAAAGTCAAAAATAGAGATAATAATAACATTTAAGTGCTTATTTAAACCGGATATGTGTAGATTGCAATCTGTAAATCCCAAATCCTTTTATTTTTTTACGTATAGCTTTCACAGATGGATAATGAAAGCTGTGGAGACGTGTTGGAGGAGCGTAGGTCAAAGCCAGGTTAGCCCTTTCCGTTTGCGTAGCGCTGACAGGTGAAGTGAAGCCCTGTGTTTGTACCACTCTCACAGACTCGGTTTTTCTCAGCGCAGATCCACTTTCCCAGCCGTGTTTATGACTTCACCTCCCGCTGTGGCCCTCAGGCAACAAGAAAACAAGACGGCCTCACAACAGTCAAAGCTTTTTAGACTCAGCTAGCCAAATCTGGAACTTTCCTGGCAAAAGCTTTCTCTCCTATTCACAGTTCGGCTCCTGTTTGACGACTGCACAGCGTTCACAAACTAAACTCAAGTGCGTCTGACTGTTTTTCCAGGAATAACACGCTCAGTTGACAGACACGAGTGAAAATTTGCGTCTACTTCTGAATCAAAACATCATTACACTGTAAACATTTATTAATATTATAGTATGGGTGGCACCAATTCAAAGGTACAGTGTGTAAAATGTTGAATAAAATAGAACATATAAGTCAAAATAGAGTCTAAACACATAAAAGACTCTCCTCTCTTCCTCTTGAGTGGACAAACATATGCTTTTGAAATCAACCAGGAGGCAGAAAACCACTAACAGCAGCATTTCTATTAAATTATAAGACAAAAATGAACCCTGGTAGCTTGTAATACAGCGTCCTTTAGGGGCTGTAGTTTAGCAAAAGTTAAAACCAGCAGCATTAAACACGAAAGCACAGAAATATATCTTGCTGTATGAACGCCATT
Organism: Rhyacichthys aspro; assembly: GCA_036850595.1. NCBI lineage: Eukaryota > Metazoa > Chordata > Actinopteri > Gobiiformes > Rhyacichthyidae > Rhyacichthys > Rhyacichthys aspro. The sequence continues at coordinate 3,287,321 of CM072150.1, read as the reverse complement.
TGCACCATCTTTGTTTTGGTTTGCGTCACTCGACTGAGATCGCACATGTGCAGTTCGCCGGCAGCTACCAGAAAAATAAGTATTATTATAATAAAAATAATATGAGCACAGTATCACAGTTTCTTTCTGAAACGTCCTGGTCGACTGCCTGGGTTTCTCAAAACCGGGATCCTGGCTTATTCTTGTTTTTTAAATCAGGATAATTTGTTTATGGCATGGTTTAAGACAAAAAAAAACAGATCAAAACCAGAAAACTCAAGTGCATGCAAACTTTTTCTGTCTTTATTCGATTTTTTCAACAAGTTTACCTCAAAAATCTACCTCTAGTTCAGTGTTAGACCGATGCCATCCCTCAATTATCTCCACCTCGTGAACAGATAGTGATAATATTTAACTTCATTCACCTTTGCTAACAGTCTTTCTGCTGTTTCTCTGCATATAAACAAAACTGAAACAGCCATTTTCTATGTACATTTCGCAGCCAATTATTCAATCTTGGTGTGATATACAGACCGATCTATTAAAATCCTTGATAACAAAGCCAAAGGTGACGTCTTAAGGTCTCATTTTATCACAATAGACGACTAAATTGTTTGATTAAATATGATTTGTTATTCATTTATAAACACACTAGGGGACTTTCACACAAACGAGTGAAAACACAAAGCCTCTTAAACCAATATTTAAACCCAGCCATGGAGATAATGATGATGAGTAAAGAAAAACAAAACAGAGAGGAAAACAAACTCTCAATCGAGAAGCCCTGCTGCTTTATTGTGTTTACTGAATGAATTACACATGAAATATAGAGCCCACAAATGACATCTCAACACGTATTAACAAAGACTGGGTTTGTAAATCTTTTAACTGAACTATGAAAGTCTTACAGGCATAAGTTTCCTCACTCACGAACACACACACTCAGCAAAACCCCCTGGAGACAATTACCACGTCTGCTTTCAAACTTCCACTTCAAAGGGACATTCCTGGGAATCGCAGGCATTAAAACTTCTTATTTTCCACCACAATCTGCTTTTATCGGTGCCACAAATTCCGCTCTGCTCGACACCGTTGCTGTCAGCGAAAAGTATTTTAAGGAAGGTAACAAACCGCTTCACAGTAGGCGTTTGATTTTGTAATGTGGAAATGGAGAAGCGGCGGCGGGTTTATGAACATGTCTCTTTTTAAAGGTGAGTTTTGGCTTTGATAATGTGACGCGGGAGGTGCTGCCCCTCCATCTGCGTTCATTCAGCCTCGGTGGGAAGTCTCGGCCGGCTCTCTCGACGCCGGGCCGCTTATCAAAGGCAGGTTTTAGGTTTGTGTGGGCACATGTGAGAGCGCTAGCCTACAGTAGACAAGGCGATCCCACTTGAAGAAGAGAGGAAGATTTTTAAACACTGAGGAAAATGTCCTATATCTCAAATCTAAAGTTGCAATGACAGAAAAAGAATAATACGGAAACCCAACACCATCTCTTTCAAAGTTAGCAGTGCTAGCTTGGCCAACCGTCCTGATTCTTTTTCTGTTCTGTAAAAAGAGTCTGGTCCCTTTTGATTTAAGTTTGATTTCCAGAAGAGCGTAAAAAATGGAGGCAGATTAAATTCACTTTTAAATCAATTGGATAGACATCAGATCATCAGAAAAACAGAGCATCAAATTAAGCTTATTTACTTAGAAAAACACACTGGTTCCTATCCTGAGCTAGAACCTGCGACAAAACATATCTCCTTTGTTTGATGTTAATGTTTAATTGTGTATTTGACACAGAAAAAGGCTAATGTGTGTTTTTAAGACCTAACGCTCACAATATGTCTTTGATGCTAATGCTATTTTGCTAATAATAAGGCAGCTAACTTTCACCGCTGTATTTTTTCCTCAGACTCACTAACTATTCATTTATCTTGTCTCTTCTCAGTTGTCCTTGAAGCTGTATTTTTGTCATGATGAGTGTCAGAGTGGAGCTAATATTATACAGCTTTGACTCTGAATCTTGCTGTATACACACCAAACACACAGGTTTACCATTCTCCTCTGTGAATAAAGAGGAAGTGGTCCATTTTGCTGCCATCTGTACCATCCATCTGTAGAAACAAACCTCAAAAATCACCAGATAATGAAGGATAAATGTGATATTTAACGTAATTTCAAATATAGGCTACGTATTATATGTAATTTTGTGCTTGATAATGAATATTAATACATCTTGATACATGAAAGCCTCCAAATGTGGCCAAAATAAATCTGATTACTCTAAATTCCTAAATAAGGAAAGCCTCTACTACACAGATAAATAGACAGGAACTTATTATTTTTGTCTATGATAAAGATAAAAAGGAAATAAAAAGGAAATCAATGTAAACAATGTTTGCATAAGAGAGAACGCTGAATGCTGCAAAGCTTCAGATAAAAAGCTGCACACTCTTTGATGTAAATCTGTGCAGTGGAGTAAATACACTGCAATAAAAATGTATTCATTCAAAATTATGCAAATATTTGTTTCTGAAGCATGCAGCAATTATTTTGTCGTGTCAGATAAGAAATAGATTTTCTAGAACTAATGAGATAAACAGCAGCCATTTTCTGATAGAGCTATCTGAAGATAACACAGATTGCCTTTTTATGAAATACCAATTTAAATAAACAGGAAGTTGCTGATTGAAATTATGTGGCACGCCGTTATGTTTTTATGTTTAAAGTTTAAAGTATTTTGCAGAACAAGAGCTGGATCAAAATGATGCCCTTTATATTTTACAGTAATTCTTTAATGCACACGTCAAACTCAAGGCCCGGGAGCCAAATGTGGCCCTTTGCAGTGTTTTATGTGGCCCTTCAATACATTTAGAAGGAGATATTTTTGGCACTAGGTTTTATTTATTGAATTTGTTTTGAACATGTTTTAGATGGATTTGATTTTTGCTACAAAGACAAGTAACTAAATTCTGTTCAAATCTATCTAAAACTTGCCAAATCCATCTTAAACCTATTCAAATTTAACCAAAACCTTTTGAAATACATCTAAAACCTGTTGAAATCCAACCAAAACCTGTTAAAAATGGAATAAAACCTGTTTAAATCCATCTAAAACCTGCTGAAATCTGACTAAAACCTGCTGAAATCTGACTAAAACCTGTTGAAATCTGACTAAAACCTGCTGAAATCTGACTAAAACCTGTTTAAATCCATCTAAAACCTGTTCAAAACTGCCTAAAATCTGTTTAAATCCATCTAAAACCTGCTGAAATCTGACTAAAACCTGCTCAAAACTGACTAAAACCTGTTTAAATCCATCTAAAACCTGCTGAACTCTGACTAAAACCTGTTGAAATCTGACTAAAACCTGATGAAATCCATCTAAAACCTGTTGAAATCTGACTAAAACCTGTTGAAATCTGACTAAAACCTGTTGAAATCTGACTAAATCCTGTTGAAATCCATCTAAAACCTCTTGAAATCTGACTAAAACCCGTTTAAATTCATCTAAAACCTGCTAAAATCTGACTAAATCCTGTTGAAATCCAACTAAACCCAGTTTCCATGAAGGGGGGAAATGATTGTTTGTGTGAAAACTTTTGTAAGACTAAAAGTAATGAAATCTCACATTCAGAATTTAATAAAAGCTTCCAAATATCACCATCTTCGGCCTCTGAAATGATTCTTATTAACCACTGCTTTAATGCATTAACAATTCAACATATATTCTGAAAAGACCCAGGTTGTCATTATTACTTATGGTATATTAAACTCCAGCATTACACTATTGATCCCAAGTGTATAGCTCAGCAACAACTCTGGTAATTAGCATTCAAATAGCGGTCAGTGCTAACATTGTGCAGCTAATGACATGCAAATATCCGGAATTAGAGGAACACAACTTGCTTTCCAGGCGTTTTGAATTCTAGAGCTAATACCTGAAGAACAGACAGATCTAGTAAATACCTCCAGCAATCCAAAACAAATGTGAGCAATTTTACTCTTTTTTTTGTGTTCTTTGTGTTGCCCGAGTCTGTGGCTAATGAACAAACTGGAATTTAAGCAAAATTTACTTTACATTCATCAATACTTTTCAGTTTTTCTCACTGGGATGAAAGTGCACACTGGTAGCATTTGTTATAAAGTCAAACGGCACTAAGCAGATATATAAAAGTGTAGATTAATCGTCAAAATGTGTCTCAACAAGCCTTTTTTTTGAGTCCAGCTTGAACATTAGCCTTTTAATGCTCTTTTTAGTAATATTGGTGGGAATCTATCACAACAATACCCTGTCTCGGTCAAGCTTGTGCCCCTGATTGGTGATGATTCTGTTCATTGTCTGGCTTTACGTGACTGACTAATCTGTCCATTTGTACCTGTAAAATACTCTCTCTTTTTACACAATGAAAAATATTAAAGATACAGAAGTCAAAGAACATGTGCCTGCCCTGGATTTCCACTGGAGCCAGATCAAGGGAGAAGCACAGACTGAAAATGAGAAGGAGATTAATGGCAGTGGAAACCTGGACAGTCTCCTGGCTTCCTCTCTCCACATAGTTTCCTAACCCCTGATGTCGCTGGGAGGAAGTTACTGAACAGACAGTACAATGAGTAGGTAATCTCTGACCCAGCTCTGGTGGAGACTCTGGGGACTTCCGGCGTTGCTGCTCTCTCTCTATACCAAGATATTTCTGGTTGGAGTGTTGCTGGGTTATTAGTATTCAATATCTTCAAACCACACATTAAGACTTCAGAGTAACACTAGATAAAGGGCTAATTAGGAGTCATCACAATATCAACAACTGCAATAAACTGCTTAAAGCTCCAGTCCCTGATATTCTTTTTTTGTCTCCATCTGCTTCTCTTTTATTAAAAAAACAAAACCAGAACATTTTTTTCCTCCAAAATACTAATCCATTTGACCAAACTGAAGTGTAGAGTTTAGCGTTAGCTTAGATGTGACTTCAGCGTCAGGACGACAATTATCTCCTCCTTGTTAAACATTATTGAATTGACAGTATTTATCTGTGTTTTACGTTGCCTCCCTTTTCTCTGTTGATGCTTTTCTTTTTTCAGCTGTTTCTCTGTTAAAAGACATATTCAGCTGAAAATACACTTTATCTGCAGCTATTAAACTTCCTGGAACGTCATGTGACAAGTGTCGACCAATGGGAGCGCTCCAAGGTTTTCTGTTCCTGAATAGAGGTTCTCATCTATTACAATCTCTTAGAATAAACAGTAGATGGATCAGAAAGGCAAATGATTGATTTTTACAATAAACTATTTAGGGTTTAAACCATTTTCTAGAGCAAGAAGAAAAAAATATCAGGTACAGTCTGTTCAAGTGGCAATAAAATGATTATATTGCATGTCAAAATAAGTGTTCAACAAGTCTCCTCAAAAGACGGTATCACAACACTCACATATGTTGATATTGCACCACCGACTATAGCGCTTCTCACATAACAGTGTGACATAGTCCCCGACTGATTTTGCACAGACTGAGCCAGATAAGCACCATTTATTTCTCCAATCCAGTGAACACACAGGCTCTGATTTCATACAGAGCCATTTTGGGGCTTCAACAGCAAACAGCAGATGTGGAGACGGGGGACAAATGTCAAACATATTGATTGCATGCTTCATTAAAGCTAATGGTGGGAGGTTAGAATGAGCCTGTGGCAAGACACATTCATTCATCTGGAGACCTCCCATTTTTCTTTCTTATGCAAACATTGTTTAACACATACAGGGCAAAGATTTGACACTCAGGATGAAAACAAAGCTCCGTGAATAAGGCAAACAAAAGCTGTTGCATTTACAGTCGTGTGCAAAACCACTAAATGTGCCACAGAACAAAAACAGAATAAAAGGGACCAGTGACGTACTCGCAAACTTTCCAAAATGGTCCGGCAAGTGCATTTTACAAATCGCAAAGTACAAATCCAACTTAATAATGCTACTACTTTACAGAATTGTAAAAAGTCACTATTTTTAAAGAAAAAAGCTGCAAAAAAATTGATATTTTGCATGTCTTAGGGATGAACAATGATAAAATAGGAAATAAATAGAGTTCTTTAGCTGTTAATTACTTAAAGGATTACAACAAGCTCTCATCAAATCTTGAAAATGCATCAATAAAATTAGGATTTCAAGCCACTGTTGGAATAATATGTAGTCTTCTTGACACAATGTATTATCACTTATTTATTAGTGAATATAAATCAACTGTTAAACCATAAAATGAACTGCTCCCCTTTAAAAAAACACAACGTCACTGATGTTGGGGGCCTTTCAACACAAACCAAATCATTCACTATAAAATTCAGAATAAATTCAGACACATGCCACGTCCAAAAGTTTCCTCAGATCCGTTTTCTTTCAGGACACATTTTGGATGGATTTAGCCCAATAACAACTTTTAATAAGGCTGATCTCATCACAATTTCAGACAAATTTGCCTTTTCAACGGCGAAGTTCACGTGAAAAACTGGTTGTGTAACTGTTGGTTTCTCACTGACGAGCTTCAAACCTAATATGATTTCTTTAATAGGTTTTGAGCCATGTTTTTTCCTTATTAAGTCAGTTTTACATTTCATTCTCAACAGCAATAACACCTCATACATTTTATAGTGGAAGTATCTAACAATGGCAATCACTCCCAGTCATATCCCACAGCTGGGTTCACTTACAGCTCCTCCATCTTCATTTATTTACATTGCTGTGAGAAAATAAAACTCCCGTGTAGCTTTCTCCATTGTTCCAGTTCCCATTTCCAGCACACTCTGATTCCAGCGATTTCTATTAAATGAGCAGAAAACGCCGGAGGCCAAGAGCAGATAATAAAGGAGGTTAACTGGAGCTTTAGATGGAGGGGTCTGAAGACAGCGGGGTAATTCTTAACAGTGCAGCAGAGCATTTTCGTGTATTTTTCATGCTTTACAAAAACCATGTGACTAAAAATACAGAAATACAACGACAAAATGTTGAAGGAAGTGTGGTTCCCTGAAGGTAACACCATTTTCATGTGTTTTGGGACTGTCCGAGGGCTGTAGAATACTCACAAGACTCTGAATTCAGTCTTTAAAGTTCATTGGAATGGTTTGTTTAAGGCTCTAGAAAGAAATCTATTACAAGAAGGTGGTTTGGAACAATACTGGAAATGTTTAAAATGGAAAAACTGACCTACTCCAAGAATCCAAAGCGACAAATTTAAACAAATCTGGACTAAATGGATTATATTTATATCCTCTTTCCGAGCACAAGTTGTATGACTCCTCTAAAACTTTTTAGTTTTTTTCCCCACACCATTCATTGTTGTTTTTTTAAATTCTATATTTATCATTATTTCCTTTAATGCGAGAAATGTAAAAAAAAAACCAGTAAGCGCCCAGTTTGGTTTGGTTAATGTACTTTCACAAAAAAAACAGGAAAATGTCTTGAATTTAATTGCATGAATGTTATTAATTGTAATGTTTGTCACCTAATAATAAAGAAAACCTGGTAACACTTTACAATAACTAACACTCTTGAGCATTCGTTGAGTATTTGTAACAACTAAATTAATACTTAATTTGTCATTTACAAAGCATTAATCCAACACTAATCATCACTATTATGTTATAAACGCTATAACAATAAATCCATGGATAATTCTACATCTAAATGATATTTCAGTGTCTATAATTAATTGAATAATTGTTAATTAGACATCTATTATTAATGCTTATCAACTTAAAGGACTCTCAAGAAAACCTGATCTTAAATAACTTGCTTTTGTCAACAAAGAACTTGATATAATAAAAATAAATAAAGCCTATTTTCATAGTTTTTTGTAAAAGTATTATTATTACTGGTAAATGCACTGAATAATAAAAGATTTCTTATTGTTTTCGTATTGTATTCTTATTATTGTTTTATGTAAATGTAAATATTGCTTGTAAATGTACATTTTTTGCCATAAAAAACCCCAAACTACTGTTTTATTGTGCGAGTTATTATAAAATGTTATCAAAAACCCTGTGAGTGAGGTTTGGTTGTCATCTAGAGCCAGGAGACCCCTGGCTAAATGCATTCAACACAACACGGCAGAATCACAAGATGTCTGACCCCGCTGCCGTGGCACTCTGCTCAGCCAAACACAGCGGGAATGTGAGCGAGAGGAGGTGTGTTACGGTGCACAAAATAAAATAATTTCTAAAAAAAAACATTACTACGGCGGCGTGTGAGTCAATTCTCCACAGCCTTGACCCGTAAAACACCAGAGAAAGTGGGTTTGAAGATGGAACAGTGATGGGGGATGGGAACAGGAAGCTAAAGATTCACACAACGTTACAGAGAAAACCGAGAGGCAAAAAAAAAACGCCTCTGCTTCCTTTCTGTTGGAATGCGTCCAATATATCCGGTATATGTGTGTGTTTGTGCGCGGCACGCCGGCAGGAAGGCTTTCGGCATATAAATATCACATTACCGCACAAGGAAACGCAGGCATCGGTCCGAGCCTCCAGCCGGACTAACGAGCGAGGCAGCTCCACGGCGGAGGTCACGGGGAGAGCTCGCACAAATGGAATTCCTCACAAACCAGCACTTCTTTTAACAGATAAGTGGCTGGGCCGGCTGCTGTGTGATGTGGTTAGAGACTATGGTTTCAGTAAACTGACAAGTGCTGGTATGCATAAAACATCCAGAGAGCTGCAGGCGGCGTGAATGTGCCGTTTGTAAGAATTGTTTTTGGTTCAGATCGGTGAGAGTGAATGTGTGTGGGAAAGAGAATCAGCAGAATCTAATGTAAGGAAATCAAAAATTGTCAAAACTTACTTTAAAAAATACACAACATTAAAGCTACAGTAGTTGATTTTGGTTTTTTGTCCCGGTTTTAGTCTCCACGCTCCTCCAACAGCACTAGAAACCTTTCCTGCTTCTTTTATTTAAAAAAAAAGTCAAACCAGACCAATTTTTCACCACAAAATACTAACATGTCACATTAAATCAAAGTTTAGAGCGGATATGAAATGTTTAGCTTCTCGTTAAACACTGTGTCAAAGCATTGCCAATGTTTCATTTGCTGCTGTTTCTCTATTTTTTATATTTTTGAGCTGTTTCTCTGTAAAATAAGACATATTTCCAACAGAATAACCCATTTCCTTGGTTTATTTCCTTGTTCCTTCGTTGTTGACGTCAGTGTCGACCAATGGGAGCGCTCCTTTTTACCTGAAGTGAGCTGTGATTGGACAAAATCCTGCTGTGGACTGATCATTCTCATCTATTAAAATCATTAATTATAAAGACTAGATCACGTCTTAAGGTCTCATTTTTTCACAGATGATTCCTGTTACAATAAAACTAAACGCAACCGTAAAAACTTATCTTGACTTATGCAGTTGATTATGATTATATCTTTCATTTCCAACAAAAAATCACTATGTATTTATGGATCTATACATGCTCCACGCAATGTACACCTGATAGAGGTACAATAAAACTAAGGAAAACATGAGTCTGCAGCCACTTTTACTCCTCCAATGTTTCTGTTACTTTCTCTCAAGGGAAACACAAACAGAAAGTGATGTAAGGTAAATGCGTCTGGCGTTTGTCGTTCACACATAGCATTAAGTTGGACGACAAACCTGTTTAATGTCCCTTCCCTGAGGTTAAGATAGCCTTATCAAGGAAACATTTGAGTTCCCTGACTGTCTAAATACTGAAACACACTGATACTCTTCCTACGTCAACATCATTTCATCATCCTGGTATTCACAGGCCTGTTGGAGAAGCATGAGCACAAACAAAAAGCTCACACTTTTGGGCGCGTAGCCATTCAATAAGAATCAACGGAGCAATGAAGAGTTGCTGGCGTAGCTTTGAGCATCGCTGTCCAATACATCAGAGCTCTTTGACACATCTCTGCAGCTGGTGATGCAGCCGTTCAAACACAGAGAGGAATCAGGCCCTTATTAACTGTGTGGATTGATCCAATCAATTTTTTCACCACAGGAGGAAGTTGATGGTGCCATTGGAGCTCTGTATGGGGCCTGATGTGCCTTTGCCACAGTGTGAAAATAGATTTGACTTAGAATAAATACCATACACGCTATATCACTATAAACGCTGGATCAGATCTGGAACAGCATGGCCCAGTACATGTTATAAACCGGTCTCCTCCTTTATACTTAAAAAGAATTATGTACCACAAATATGTTTTACTCATTTGTAGTTTGTGTTTTTATGTCCATTTGTTTTCAGTGTGTTGTTATAGCCAGGTTTTCTCCAGTAGAGGGCGCAGACCCATCTACAGACTCTCTGTGGTTACAAAAGCTGTCATTTACGGACGTCCTTTGTTTTTGAAAGAAAACTATCAAAACCGGCAAGTTTAGAAGAAAATACAACTCTGCTAGCGTCCAGTAACCTGACTCATCACCATCTGGAAGGTTCCTGTTGAAAGCGTTCGCCAAAGGGAGGCACCTTCTGTCAAAAACCTGGAGGTGATTGGATGAAACAACGACTAGTTAATCTATAAGAAGAAATACTCTCTACTTCTGATAAAACGAGTCGATAGCAGCGTCAACGCTAACGTCTTTCATCGTAGCCATGTTGATAACAAGAAGAAGAGAGCGCTAGTTACTTTCTTCAAATAAAAACCCGCGTCTTCCTGTTAGTGCTGCAACATCATTGGTCACCTGGAGCAATACAAGATGGATTGATGTGAGTTTGGAAATTCACAAATCTCAAGAGAATCCAGATACAGCGCAAGGTTATGGATCCAGTGCATTAAAGCCTATTTCTACTCCTTCTATTTGAGCCGTAAAGAGTGTGTCACAGGAATTATTTATAAATTTTATTGGAGGTTTCTGTCCAGCTGAGGGACTGTGTCAGTGAGTTAAACATGATACTACTGATCTCACATCTAAGAACCATTGAATAATTACAAGAATATATAATTTGGGGCCAAAAGGTACAAAGAGTCCAACACTTTGAAATCACTGATTGATGTTTTTGAGTGTTTTGAAATAGAAAACAATCAAACATCCAGAAGGTCTCACTCTCTCTATATTTCAGCTCAGACTCACATCACGTCCTGATTTTTAGTGAATGAGACTCCTCCTCGTATCAGTCGTAACACGATGGAACCAGACAGGGCCACAAATCTCTTCCTAAAGCGTCCCACTCAGTCTTTTTAATTATCCGACACCACTTCTCCGAGCGGCGCTTTTAAATTTTCCAATCTGTGACATCGGCGGCCGTGTCCCGCCCCTGCCCTCTGCTGCGGGGCGGTCAGGCTTCATCTCAGTGAGTCCAGGGGGAGGTTTAGGAGCAGAGACGGAGCGCCCATCGCCACGGCCGGACAATTATCAGCAGCTCGGGCGGGGGGCCGGGGGTGAGTCTGAGTGGGGTAAAAGATTATAGACAGGACGGATCAATACACCAGTCAGTTTCTAATGAGGGAAGGGATCAAGTGGAGCAGATGGTAATGCTGCTCTGCTTTTTGGGCTCATGTTCTGAACTGATGTGTGTGTAACAACAGCGCCACAGCAGGACAACCGCTGCTACTACGCCATGATTGTTTGTGTTTGTTTTGTTTGGTTGTTTGGTTTATTTTTGTTTGTTTAATGTAAAAGGTAAACTTAAAAAATGATAAAAAGGAAACTCAAAGGAAACACAGGAAGCAGGAAGAAAGGTAAACTAATAATAAAAAATGAAACAAGACTGAAAATTTGAACAAGAATAAAAAGGAACAAAGATAGACTGAAACTGAACTAAACAAAACAAGGCTGAAGAGGAACAAAGCAAGACTAAATCACAACGACGACAATAAAAGAGGAACAGAAAATACAACAAAATGAGACAAAAAGAATGTTAAAAAGAAAAACAAGACAAAAATTAAACAAGACAAGACTTGAAATTAAAACAAGAATAAAAAGGAGCAAAGCAAGCACTAAACGGAATCAAATATTAGGCTATTCAAAGGAACAAAATAAGACAAACAATGCTGGAAAGAAACAAAACAAAGCAAAACAAACAAGACTACAAGGAACAAAAAGGACTAAAGGTAAAAAGAAACAACATCAACAAACAAATTCAAACAATATTAAAATGGCTCAAAACAAGACTAAAAAGAAATAATATACGACTGAAAAGGAATAAATTATTGCTAAAAGAGAACAGAACAAGACCTGAAAATGAAACAAGATTAAAATGAACAAAAGTAGAAACGACGAAACAAAACTATACTAAAAAGGAACATGGTTAAAGAAAAAAAAACAATACTAAGAAAGAAAAAAAACGCTAATAATGAAAAAAAAAAAAAAGGAATTTGCGTAATTGTTTTAATGTTTTCAGTTTTTTTGTTTGAAGAGCAACTTTGTGCCTATTTTCCGTGGTTTTTCCGTGACTAAAAATATCTCAACTCTTCAGGTTTTGCAGGATGCACATGTTTTTTGGTTTGTTTTTTAATGCGTGGATTACGTTGAGTGTGATGCCTTTCTCTAAACACTGCAGACATGACTGGGAGCAGATTTAGAAGAGGGCCTGAGGAATAATGGCTGTCTGTCTTTCACCACCCCCATTTTAACCACCCACAGCTGCCAGCACAGGACAGTAAATCCTACACCTCACCCACTCACCCGTCCCGGCTGCTCTGCTCTGCTCTGCTATGCACCACAGTGTTCGCCCTGGACTCTCCCACTACCACACAACACGAAAACAACCCAACTCAAAGACTATTCTGGCCTTTTAATAAAAAAACAAGTGGAATACGCACTTAACAAATGCTCTGCACCATAATAACACCTTGAGATTCTTGTGTTTTGTTTTATTTTGTTGTATTTTTTTACATCTGCCTTCCTTTCTTTTTTTCAGAGGGGCCTTGTGTGGGGCGGGGGTGTTATTTATGGCTGTCCTGTGCTAGTGGACACACACACACACACACACACACACACACACACACCCTTTCACAGGATGAAAGGCCAGTCACACAGCCTGCAAACATGATTTTACAGCCCGGGCTGGAATGAGTGGTGGAGGAGAAGAGAATGAGGACAGAGTACAAAAGAGAAAAAAAAAAAAGCACTTAGATTTACGGGTCCCAGCGGTAAAAATGCAAACCGTGGAGTGGTATGGATTGCTTTAAAGTGAACAAAGAACACAACTCAAATGAGATTCGTCTGATTAAATGCACACGAGAAGGAGATTATTGTTTTACCTACAACATAGTTATAAATATCTACACTGTCTTTTCATTATCTCAATATAAATCGTCTGTTATTGTATGCGTTGACCCTAAACTTACAATTAGGCACGTATTTATCACAATATCAGCACGTACATTAATATTTCAAGGCCTCATACTGCGATATTGATTGATTCATTATCTAACCCGGCTTAAACCAATACAACACAAAGGAAACAATGTAATATGACACAATGAAAACACATAAAAAGAGCTAATCCAACTTTTAACCAGGGTTCTACTTGTAACTGTTTAATTTTTTTCTCCAAATGAACACATTTTGTGCAGTTTAACCCAATTAAACCAGGCTCAACACATTATCAGAGACACATTCTATGGTAATCTTGTAAAACATATAATTTATGGCTGAAGCAATTGGCAGCGTCTATGTAATAAATTATTTGGATGTTTAAGCTTATATTAGACTAAATAGTAATAATATAGTAGCTGAGGGGTCAACAGAGTCCAATATGGTTGCATAAAAGACAGAACCACTTAGTCTGCTCAACAAATTAATGGATTGTTGTAATTATGCTGTTGTAATTTTATATTTCAAGTTTTCTACATGCTTTTTTTTTTGTATAATTCCATGTTTTCTGTCAGAGAATCAGTGTCATGAGGCTTTCCAGTTGTTTCTTAAGTAAATACTGCCCCTAGTGACACGTTTGAGAGTCGACAAGTCATTCATAGAGAAAAAAGGTACAGAGTGACCTCTGCTGGTCAAAAGAGGCACTACAGACTGACTTAAGCTATAAATATACACTATATAGCAGTCAATATAATCCAACAAGAGAAGTTAATGAATTGAAATAATATATCTGGGCAATCACAAATACAAACTAAATTAATTGATTACACAGAAATTGTTGTGTTTTTACGTTGATTTATTTACAAAGACAGATCATTTTAATTCCATTTAGATGAATTATGATTAGTGACAATCGAAAAAGTCAAGAAAATCTGAAGCCCTGACCACACAGAGGACGATATCTCTGAAAACACTGCTTTTCCTCTGTGTTTTGGCCTCTTTTCAAACGTGAATAATATTTTAGGTGACGTAAAAGACCTATTAAACAGTATTTAGATGACTTACCTGTTCTCTAAACTGCTCCTGAGAAAGGCAGTCGGTCACGTTCACGCAGCCCAACAAGCAGCCGGTCGGGTAGTCTTTAGGAAAATTGGGTTCTGCGTCAGGAAAAGAGGAAACTAATCTCATATTTTACACTTACGCCATGATTGTTTGTGTTTGGTTTGTTTAATGTAAACTTAAAAAATGATAAAAACTCTGAAAGGAAACTCAAAGGAAACACAGGAAGCAGGAAGAAAGGTAAACTAACAAGAACAAAACAAGATTAAAAATCTGATCAAGAATAAAAAGGAACAAAGAAAGATTGAAACTGAACTAAACAAAACAGGGCGACTATAAAAGGGAACAGAAAATACAACAAAATGAGACAAAAAGAATGTTAATAACAAACAAAGCAAGATGGAAAAAGGCAGAAAGAAAGTCAAGAAAATTGGGTTCTGCGTCAGAAAAGGAGGAAACTAAACTCACATTTTACACTTACACATATCAATAACATTATAAACAAACTAAACGTAGCTTTTCTCTCCATTTTTTCTCTCCATTTGTACCTTTCCTGTAGATGTGGCGGTACATCTTCTCCACCTCAGCGATCTCCTGAGGCGTGGGCTTCTTGGCAGCGGCGGCGATCCACAGACGGCCGCGGTGGGACGTGTACCATGTCCGGCCCTCGACCCTTGAAACGGAACCAAAAAAAGAAATAGAAACGCCGTCTCACGGTCTACAAACACGCCCGTCCTCTCTCGTCTGTACCTCTTGACGCCCTTGACGAGCAGAGACGCCCACGGCTGGTGCATGCTGAGACACCAGCCTCCGTCAGACATCTCCTGCAGCTCTTTGTCCTGAAGCCGGAGTCTGGAGCGCTCCTCGTCTCCGCCGGACACTTTCTGTCCCTGCTCCAAGCTTCGTTTGTGGTAATCAACGCCCCCAACGTCCACCCACTGGAAATAATATGAACTAGTTACACATATGAATACAATATAATCTAAAATCTTGATAATATTTACCCTTGATTACAGCTAATGAATAATTATTTTGTTTTAGCGCTCATAGGTCACTGACAAGGGTTATTCTTCACATAAAGTTTTCAGATTTGTCCAGTTTTTATCCACTCTTTCGTTCATTTTCTGATTATTTTCCAGGTTTCCAGGAGTGGACTCTATCTTTTTCTCCAAGCCTGAGCTGGGACAACTGTCTCTTAATCACAGGGCTAACATTTAGAGACAAAGAGTCATGCTAATAGCTCAATTAAGATGTTTAGCTTAAGTTTAAATGCAAAGGAAGGAAGTAAATACAGTCTTCAGTGCTCCTCAGGTTAAAGCTGCATTAATATGGTCTTGGTATTTAACAGCACTTGTTTACAAAGAGAAAAGGAGCTCACATTAAACCTGACATAAAAAGTATTGTTATTGCTACATGCATTTGCACTTGATTATTGACTTCTTATCAACTATCATTTATAAATAGCAATGTTAACACTTTGACTTTATGATTTTATGACACATGAACATCACAAAGAATAGCTTTTTCCTTTTACGCTCAAACATAAAGTTTAGCCAGAGGCAGAGGGACTTAAAGAATATCTTCAGGAGTCAAAAATATGTGTGTGTTGTTAATTCCTCGTGGATATTTCTAAGTGTCACGCTGTAACACTCTACATTTCTGAAACACTTTGTCCAAAATTAGATCGACTAATCAATGGTATCATCTAAATGTGTCTAATTCCTGTCACTCAGAAGTTTACATCAACATCTAATAGAAACACATAGTAAGTATTTAAGGCTTTATTTAATGCTTTTTAACGTATATTTCTAATTGACAGTTGCTGTGAGCCCATATGCAATCTTAAATCCCTAAAAAAAAAAGCAAGATTATACTAAAAAATTCTAAATCAATTTCCTAGCCACGTTTGCAAAGTGAGATTTTTTTTTAGTTTTTAAGCAGTACAAATTAAAAATGTAAAAAGAACTAACCTCTGGAGCACTCTGCATGATGTTGGGGTTAACCAGATTTCTGAGGGCTTGACGTTCGCCTTGTTTTCCAGAAAACAGCGGCGATTTAGACGAAGAGTCCGAACTCATGGCCTTCAGAGTCTCATCCAACCTGCGCACATCACAAGAATTAGGAACAACTACAACACAAATCCGTTAATACAGTCAATCACTCACTTATTGTAGTATTCTTTGAGATTGTCTCCGTCCTCGATCACTTGTCTCCCGGCGAAGTCCAGAGTGATCTTGCGGTCTTTGCGTGACGCGTGTCGGATTTCCCGGAGCTCCTCTTCCTTTTTCCTCAGCTTTTCTCTCTCGCCGGGCGACAGCCACTGATTGGACTCGGAGGCGAAGTAATCAGACTCATCGTCCAAAACCTGGGTTCTCCTCACGCTGCGGAAGAAAAGGAAAAGAATCAAATAAATCTACACATCTTACTGTTATTTGAAGCTCCTTGTGATGTATAAACAGCACCTATTCCGGTCGAACTCCAGTAGTTTGTCTTTGTGTTGAACAGCCTTCTCCAGCCCGGCCTTCATCTTGGCCTCTTGATGTGGGAGGTAATCTCTTTCTCCACTGTCTGTCAGGGAAATTATCAATTAAAATCTCACTTTATTGTGTAAATTTGGAGTATATTTGTCAAATCTTTGAGTCTCTTACCTCCCATGAGCTTCTTTCTAAGTTTCTGACTTTTGTTGGAGTCTCTTTGGAGAATCTCCTGCTCCTCTTTGGTACAAACCTGTTCAGAAATAAATACGATGAAATGTAACATGAGCTTTAGATTTACCCACTGAAACGTGAAGAGAAAAGGGCCAGATTGTTGGCTTTTATTTGAATTAACGACTTTCCAGAACTCAGGAACATGACCCTGTTAACTCTGGCTGACTCTATCTGAAGATCAGCCAAAACAACTGAAGAAAGGAGATCTAATTTGTCTTTAAACTGTGCAAATGATGCCACAGTGTTGTCTATGAGCAGATCTTTAAAACAAATGATGCCCTCTGGTGCCACTACCCAAAACCTGTTTCAATGAGAGAGGTTTTTTTTTCAGAGAAATAAAACTGCAAAGACCAAATTGCTTTCTAAAATAAAACAGCTCAAATGATCAAATCAGGAAAATGCATATTCTTAGAAAGTATATTTACAGTATTTTCAATATTTAAATCCAAAAACAGGCAGTGAAAATATTAATTGTCTTGAAAACAGTGCTCCCTACACTAATTCATTGAGAAAAGAAGTTTAAATGACTGATAGTGCCCATTTTTTTTATTTGATTTTGAACTGAATGAATGTGTTTGAAATACGTCTGAAGTATTTTGTTCATGGAAATGTTCATGTTTTGCAAAGAAAAGTATTGATTCTAAGAACAATAAGATAAGAATGTTTGCATTTCCTGTGAGAAGTGTTTTGCTAAAGGAGATTTTCTTCAGAGAAACGTGTTAAAGCAGGTAAAACTGTAACAGATAAAGTGGAAGGCAACAGCCGAGAGGCACTAAGAAAAGACAAGAGATAGGTTTTTGTATTTACACTCCATCACTTCCCAGTCCAGCTGATCGTAAAAAGAGGCCAATACATGAGACATCGCAGGTTTGTTGTACAGTAGTAAAAGGGAAAAGGGTTTTTAAGTTAGATTTAGTTTAAATGTGGTCACTTACCCTGCCACAGATGTAAAAAAATATTTAAATAAAAAGATAAAGACACATCTGTGGCATTTACTTACTGTTTGTAATTCCCTTTGACAGTAGCGTTCATGAGAGTTAATGTCAATGTCATAAAGCAGACCACACTCACCAGGCTTCCACAGAACAGACACGGCCCGGATCCCTCCTGCTCACACACGATTCGACCGCAGCTGATGCAGTTGTTGATGAGTTTGTGCTTCTGGGCCAGACACTCACAGACGTGACGACCCGGAAGCAGAACCGCCAGCCTGTCTTGTCCTTCCTGAGCGTAAAGATTCACAAACTTATTCTTCTTTTTTGTTGAGGACGAGCCGCCATTGTCTTGGGCCTGAGGAAAGAAAATGAAAGTACAACGGTTAAACATACAAGAATTATTGTGTGTTAAATAACGCTCTTACATTGAATGGATTAAGAGATTGTGTTGTACTCACTCTTTTCAGATCAATAGGAGTTTTGACTGCCTCTGGCTCCGGCTCTGGTTGGCTGAAAGTCATCACCTCCTGTTTGTTTCGACCTTTGCGTTTGGACTTTTTCTGAGACTCTTTGGCCATGTCTGGTGAATCTAAAACATGAAATAACACACAATATTAACTTAAATACGCGTCATGAGTGTCTGATATGAGATAATGCATCGCAAAGAGCTAAAACGTACCTGGAGATGAGACAGATTCTTTCAGAAGGAACAGTCCAGCGGTGTCTGAGGACATCTTCTGAGTCTTCTCCCACTTTTTAATGAGTTCATCGATGAAATATCTCTTCTTTCCATCGGTTCCCTGCAGGAGGTCGCCCACGTATTCCTCAATCTCCTCGGGAGTTTCAATCGTCAAAATGTACCTGGACAGAGAACATTTTCAGTACAGTTTAAGCTCAGGGAATTCACTGTACATTCATTGTCAGTATTGTTTTATGTTATATGTATAATATGTTTATTCTGTATAGCACACATGTCAAACTCAAGTAGAAGGAGATATTTTTGGCACTATAGGTTTTAACTGGATCTGAACAGGTTTTAGATGGATTTGAATCTGATTAATTTTATTTGTTCGTGAAATCTTAAGCCAGTTTTTGGTACTGAGATATATATAATCTGCTCAAATCCAAATAAAACCTGTTCAAATCCAAATAAAACCTGCTCAAATCCATCAAAAACCTGCTCAAAATCATCGAAAACCAGTTAAATTGCATTTAAAACCAGGTAAAATCCATCTAAAACCTGTTTAAGTACATCTGAAACCAGTTAAAATCCATCTAAAACCTGTTTAAGTACATCTGAAACCAGTTAAAATCCATCTAAAACCTGTTTAAGTACATCTAAAACCAGTTAAAATCATCTAACACCAGTTCAAATCCATCTAAAACCTGTTTAAGTACATCTGAAACCTGTTAAAATCCATCTAAAACCTGTTTAAGTACATCTAAAACCAGTTAAAATCATCTAAAACCAGTTCAAATCCATCTAAAACCTGTTTAAGTACATCTGAAACCTGTTAAAATCCATCTAAAACCTGTTTAAGTACATCTAAAACCAGTTAAAATCATCTAACACCAGTTCAAATCCATCTAAAACCTGTTTAAGTACATCTGAAACCTGTTAAAATCCATCTAAAACCTGTTTAAGTACATCTAAAACCAGTTAAAATCATCTAAAACCAGTTCAAATCCATCTAAAACCTGTTTAAGTACATCTGAAACCTGTTAAAATCCATCTAAAACCTGTTAAGGTACATCTAAAACCAGTTAAAATCCATACTGATCATATACTGACAGAGGGAGAAATTTAGGTAACTGATTCTTGTGAAGTGGGACAAAACAGGACCCAGTTTTTAAATAAATGTATGTCTTTACCAAAATGCTAAGCTCCTTCCAACTTTTCAATAATTTCATTTCTCATTACCATCAGACAAAAAATGACACACTCTGGGGGCAAAACTAAAGCCTTGTTTTTACGGATCGGGTCAGTTCAGGACAGTTTGGGACGGGTAACCAAGAGGCACACATTTCCACTCTGAGGGTCCAAAAGAGCAGCGTCTGGTAAAGAAACAATTCCTTCAATGAAGTGCTACAAGGCGCCTAAAGTGGCACAGTTTGCTTTTTGGGGACACTTTTGGTAACGGAAACACACCAAAACCAACCTGATCCCACACCGTTCCAGTAGAAACTAGGCTATACAAGACCACCCTAAAAAGAATATGTACTCTTCAAAAAAAGACATACTTTGACTAACATTTACTGGCCTTGTTGTTATTGTAAAATAACTCCAGTTCCAAAAAAAAAAGATGTTCAAGGACAGAGAACTTGAGATCTATTACAACAGCAGTTTGCTCATACAAGACTTAAAAGTACGTACATAATATATACGTTTACAGGCAGCTTTTGTGGAATGGACTCGAGGATGAAATTAAAAAAATGCAGCAAAATTAATTAGGTCAAAAATGTTAATAGATAAACATAAAAAAGAGGACACAACATGAATCTATGAACATGGAGGACTATGATGAGATGATGGCTGAAGCTGTGTCAGGAAAATAAAGTGAGAAAAAACTATCTGAGATTTAACAGACTCAGATATTGGCAGATTTAGATCAATATTAATAAACATCTCACAGTTTTGACAGAAGATAGGGACACAGCCTGTATCCTTATAGCAACTTTTAATGTATTAATATGAGCAAGTATGAAGGATTAAGATCTTTTTAATGATTTATTTAATGATTTGCTTTTGTATTTATGTTGTTTCATATTATTGATCACCTGTGCATGCTCATAAAAAGTATTAATTACGTTGAAGAGATGCTAATGATATTCCTTCATAACATACACACCATAAATTAATCATTTAATCTATCAGACCTGCAGAACGTGTTTTATCCCATTCCTTACAACATTTTGGGGCTTTAATTATAATATATTCCTTTTCATTTGCCTCGAATTGTGCATATGTTAAATTCAAGTGTAAGATATTGTTCGATTACCACGTGTTAGCTTAAAATGTAACGATAAGCTTTACGTAACAGATAATTATAGACTTGTCGTTGACACTTTTACGAGGATAATTTCTCCGATAAGAAATATTAACTCGATACTTTCCATTTGACAGTAACCAGTTCAAGTCAATCGAAGCTAGCTCACAATTGAAAGAAGAGTTAATAGTTTCGTTTTCTTACTTGACAATATCCTCGCAGGCCTCGAGTCCGAACCTGTGATGGAGCTGGTCCACGCACCAATCAAACAACGCGTCTGACATTTTATTAAAACACAAACTTTAACCTTTATCAATCAGAGAAAATAAACCGGTGTCGTGTCAGTCTTCAGACAGCGGGCGGGAGTGTGTTTCTAGTCGAACAGATAACAAAGAGGCACATGTGATCACGTGACAGAGGAAAGAACGGCCGCGTCAAAGGTTCCGCTTTGAGATTCAGCCGCTGAGGAAAATATGCTGCTGGAAACGTTATTATTTTTATTTTATCGTGTTCCTTTTAACAGTATTTATTTATTTATTTATTTGTAATAATTTTTATTTTATTTTATTTGTTTTTTTTAATTTAGATTTTTGTCTGTTTCGTTTGAAGGACACTCAATGCCAGGGTGTGCTAACAACACTCGTCCACTAAGGGGCGCTCCTGACTCACAGACCTGTGGGAAAGGGTAGTATGCAGAAAGTAAGGCATTTAGGCACAGTTTTTGTCTTTTACTAAATTAAATATATTTAATTGTGTATTTATTTATTTGTTTATTTGGGTTTTTTGTTTGTTTATTTGTTTATTTATTTATTACCAAAGTTGTAGGCTTAATCCTGTCCTTATCTGGGTAAAAACCATTTTGATCATTGCTCAATAAGTAGAAATAGAAAAAAAAAATCATCCAATTTTATCAATTCATACGTTGATGGTATAAGTAAAATATAATTTTAATCTTTTTTTTTTTTTTGGTGTAATAATCTTTTTGTTTTGTGAATTATTAGTTTAAAACAAGCCTTCTGGTGTAAAAGCTAAACTTTAACACACGTCTTTGGGTGAATAACATGTTATTTTTAAGTGTTGTAAATCGTACGTTCTAAAAGTATGTGGGGGCAGCTGTTCTGCCACATATAGACCATGGACATACTCCACTTATGAAGGATGGAAGTGTGGGTTGTGTAATCTTCACGTGAACTCATGAACATGGGCTCCATTTGGCTGAAGTATTGGTGTTTGAGATTGTAATCCAAGGACTTACTTGATTGTCACACTGGCTGAAAGGAAACATGGTGTAAAGCACTTTGGGTGCTCAAGAAAGGTACAAAAAAGATCTAAATGCATTTAATTTGCCATTTACTGTTTAAACAGATGGTTGCACAACATAAACACTTTTCTCTTTTCTACTATTCCCATTACGCTTTGTTATCATTTTGCATTTATGATATTTTTCCTATATATTTCCTATTCTCATGGTATTCTGGACTCAGGTTATGGCTGATAGTAAACAATTTGCACTAGTTAATAATATTAAAGAGACTTAAGCGATTACATACATTATACAGTGTGACAGCTTAACTGACAAAGAACTAAACAAAGAAGCACCAAAAGTTAGTTAGTTACAAAAAATACTTTTATTAGAGAAACACCATAGTGCTAGATGCTGGAGAGAAAACACAAAACATGATTAGATGACACAAAGAAAATATACTATAGCATATATTACAAGTAGTAAAAAATAAACAGGATGATGATAGTCAATGAGGCATATCAGAGTGTTAATGTGACAAATTCCATTATACAGTTGGTACAACAATTTTACACATGGATTATATCAGATTTATGTTGGTTATATGTTTAGCAACAAAAATACATGGAGACACACCGGTTTGTCACAGACTGTAAAGGTCTGTAAAAAGTCACTCCAACAGAACTTTGGGGCGACCGTTTCAAAGTGACCCTTGAAGTTTACAGAGGCTTCATATTTTACTCCATGAAGAAGTGTAATTAAAACACTAATCAATTTTCTCCACGTTATAACTTTAATTAGTGTAAGTGCTCTGGAGAAACAACCATGAACACTCGCCGGTTTAATTAAGAGTTCAAATGTTTTACTGTGTGAGGACTTCTCTGAGCGACTGCTTTAGAAATAATCACTCAGTTAAAAAAATCTTTGGAAATGGCCTCCACAAAGTTGGGCGCGGACATGAGGATCCCGATCGTGCAGAGAATGGTGAAGAGCGAGAAGGCCATGAGGCAGAGGCGGTCGATCACACACGCCGCAAACTTCCACTCGTTGCACACGGACTCCTCCGCGTCCTGATCTCTGAAGCGTTTGGAGATGAAGCGCACCTCCTCCAGGATCTTCACCAGCTCCGGTTCTAACCCGGCCATCGAGTAGCTCTGACCCGTCGGCAGCAGCATCTCCTCCTCCCCGGGACGTCCCAGCAGCCTCCCGCACAGGACGCCCGAGTCGGGAGAGGTGGCGGCCGTGGAGTGGGGGTTGCTGTCCAGCCCTCGGACGCTGACGTAGAGCATGTTGGACTGGGGCCCGGAGCCGTTGGGGTTGAGCTCCACGCTGGTCAGGCTGTTCCGCAGGCCTTTGTTGGGACAGGCTGGACGCACCCGGTCCTCTCCGGGACGCCTCATCCTCAGGAACCATGCACACCAGTTCAGGAGGAACACACGGGTCTGAACAAACACAGGGATCATTACTGTGGTTTTATTGGAGTAACGGATACACAATATTCTCCAGAGTCACATGTTGGATCCAAAGAGTTGTTTATTCTTAAATAGACACATGGTTCTACCTGGATATAAAAGCAAAGTTTACCACAACATCTAAAAATTAAAATTAAATAGCAACTGTCTTAATGGTAATCAGTCACAGGCAGTTTATGTGAAAGTTTAGTTTTTAGTTTGTCACAGTTTGACAGTGATTGGAATCAATTTGTGAAGGAATATGGAGGAATATAACATGATCTGGCACCTTCTGTGTTGGTTTTTTTGTAGATTATGTCTAAAAATGGCCTAAAATTTTGATTTAAAACTCAAAGCTAAATTGCCCAGTAGTGAATTAAAGGGGCCTTGTTTGGTTCCAAAATAAAATGATCCTTCAGCTGTGACTTTTCCTCCCAAAATACCCAATACTCCCCAAAATAAAAAGCTCTCTTCTTTCTTACCACAAGAAGGTCATGTGACTGATTCTTGTGTGACTGATGTCTGTCAGCAACTGATTGTAAATGTTGATTGTAAAAACAACAGATTATGTACATGCAAACACATCATACTGTACCATAAACACTCAAATGAAGAATGGTAGATGGTAATTGTAGTGACACTCACCCACTTTGGCATCTTGCTTCCATTAGGGTCGTGATGGTGATACTGTAAGACGAGGACGGTGGCGATAACCGAGAGACCGACGATCACCATCGTAGTCGCAAAATACTGAGCTGACAAAGACCAAAGAGAGAAGAAGGCACAGTTTAACAAAAATAGATCCTGCACTGGGTCTAGTCCAGGTCTAGATGAGCTGGATTAGGTCTAGTCCAGGTCTAGATGAGCTAGACTGGGTCTAGTCCAGGTCTAGATGAGCTAGACTAGGTCTAGTCCAGGTCTAGATGAGCTGATCTAGGTCTAGTCCAGGTCTAGATGAGCTAGACTAGGTCTAGTCCAGGTCTAGATGAGCTGGACTAGGTCTAGTCCAGGTCTAGATGAGCTAGACTAGGTCTAGTCCAGGTCTAGATGAGCTGATCTAGGTCTAGTCCAGGTCTAGATGAGCTGATCTAGGTCTAGTCCAGGTCTAGATGAGCTGATCTAGGTCTAGTCCAGGTCTAGATGAGCTAGACTAGGTCTAGTCCAGGTCTAGATGAGCTGCTCTGGGTCTAGTCCAGGTCTAGATGAGCTGATCTACATCTAGTTCAGGTCTAGATGAGCTAGACTAGGTCTAGTCCAGGTCTAGATGAGCTAGACTAGGTCTAGTCCAGGTCTAGATGAGCTAGACTAGGTCTAGTTAGGGTCTAGATGAGCTAGAATAGGTCTAGTCCAGGTCTAGATGAGCTGCACTAGGTCTAGTCCAGGTCTAGATGAGCTGCACTAGGTCTAGTCCAGGTCTAGATGAGCTAGACTAGGTCTAGTCCAGGTCTAGATGAGCTAGACTAGGTCTAGTTAGGGTCTACATGAGCTGGACTAGGTCTAGTTCAGGTCTAGATGAGCTAGACTAGGTCTAGTCCAGGTCTAGATGAGCTGATCTAGGTCTAGTCCAGGTCTAGATGAGCTGGACTAGGTCTAGTCCAGGTCTAGATGAGCTAGACTAGGTCTAGTCCAGGTCTAGATGAGCTAGACTAGGTCTAGTCCAGGTCTAGATGAGCTGCTCTAGGTCTAGTCCAGGTCTAGATGAGCTAGACAAGGTCTAGTCCAGGTCTAGATGAGCTAGACAAGGTCTAGTCCAGGTCTAGATGAGCTGCTCTAGGTCTAGTCCAGGTCTAGATGAGCTAGACAAGGTCTAGTCCAGGTCTAGATGAGCTGCTCTAGGTCTAGTCCAGGTCTAGATGAGCTAGAATAGGTCTAGTCCAGGTCTAGATGAGCTGCACTAGGTCTAGTCCAGGTCTAGATGAGCTGCACTAGGTCTAGTCCAGGTCTAGATGAGCTAGACTAGGTCTAGTCCAGGTCTAGATGAGCTAGACTAGGTCTAGTTAGGGTCTACATGAGCTGGACTAGGTCTAGTTCAGGTCTAGATGAGCTAGACTAGGTCTAGTCCAGGTCTAGATGAGCTGATCTAGGTCTAGTCCAGGTCTAGATGAGCTGGACTAGGTCTAGTCCAGGTCTAGATGAGCTAGACTAGGTCTAGTCCAGGTCTAGATGAGCTAGACTAGGTCTAGTCCAGGTCTAGATGAGCTGCTCTAGGTCTAGTCCAGGTCTAGATGAGCTAGACAAGGTCTAGTCCAGGTCTAGATGAGCTAGACTAGGTCTAGTCCAGGTCTAGATGAGCTAGACTAGGTCTAGTCCAGGTCTAGATGAGCTAGACTAGGTCTAGTTAGGGTCTAGATGAGCTAGACTAGGCCTAGTTAGGGTCTAGATGAGCTGGACTAGTTCTAGTCCAGGTCTAGATGAGTTGGACTAGGTCTAGTCCAGGTCTAGATGAGCTGGACTAGGTCTAGTCCAGGTCTAGATGAGCTAGACTAGGTCTAGTTAGGGTCTAGATGAGCTAGACTAGGCCTAGTTAGGGTCTAGATGAGCTGGACTAGTTCTAGTCCAGGTCTAGATGAGTTGGACTAGGTCTAGTCCAGGTCTAGATGAGCTGGACTAGGTCTAGTCCAGGTCTAGATGAGCTGGACTAGGTCTAGGTCGTCCACTGTCCATGTTTTCTTTTATAAAGCTGTAAATTGATGTTTAAATATAGCACTTTGTTATTTAATTTCTAAGTGAGTTTTGGGGATGAATGTTTCTCACTAGAATGACTTAAACAGTAGATATATGTTGTACAATAGTTTTAATGGCAAATATTTAGGACCTCATCATTTTCAAAGTCATGGCTGCTCGTCTGCTGCAGATACACAATAACTACTTCATTATGAATCAAAACACTGTATTGCTGCTTTTGTTTCAGTTACACGAGCAAAACCTCTGATGAAATCCATTGCAACATGCCCCTTGTGTCTCTAAACTACTGTCAGACGTTCGCAGCAGTGTGTTTTCATCTCCTCCTCTACATCCTCTTACCTATTAAAGGCACCGAGTCTGACGTGGCGGGCATAATCTCTGCCACTAACAGCATGAAGACCGTCAGCGAGAGCAGGACAGTAATGCCTGGAAGAAGAAACCAAAACCCAGTTATGTTTCGTAAAGAAGAGCAGAAGGTGACAGCTCAGCAGAATTTCAGATTGTAAAAGTTGTATTATGTGCTGTTTTCTGTTTACTCTGGCATTTCTACTCATTTTGTTGCTCCCTTTTATTCCATCTCAACCTAATTCAATGTTGTTGCCATTTTGTTTTACGTCAAATGGCACTGATGATTCTCTAAACCAAAGCCCTTGAAATAAAAAGCTAATCACACGTCACGGTCTCTTTGAACTCAAAGTGTGAGAGACTAAATATTCCGTGCATTTCTAGACTTCGGAGCTGGATCAGCCTGAGGTTTTAATGAGCTGACATCGCTTTAAGCCACGAGCTGATGCTGCCTTCGTTAAAAAAAGAAAGAAAAAAAAATACAGAGAAATCTCAGCAGGATTAAGACATGGACATAACTTAAGAGCACTGCTGCTGGTTCACTTTAGGTTGACGTCAGGAAAACATGTTCAGCTGTGATTCAGACTCATTCAAATGCTCTTCACATATATTTTTTGGAGAAAACTCAATAAACCTTCTTGACTTTTATGAAACACTCAATAATTCTTATTGCAGCTCATGTTATTGCAATAAAATCTATAAATACTTCTCTGAATCGTGTGTTAAACTTCCCAGATGAACTGAGAGGGTGTATCATTAAAAAATAATGCACAAATCCTCATTATAACATCAGCAGTAAACTGTAAGAAGCTTATCAGACAAATATTTGCAAAGAGATAAAAGCCATAAAGTGCAGCAAACGTAAAGTGCACACAATTAAATAAAAAAAACAAAGAAATAAAGGAGATTAATGGAGCCACTTATTGGATAAGACAGGTCCCCAGAGTTTTTTAATTTAACATTTACTGGAAGCAACTGCTGTTCTATATTGAGCAGAATTAATTAATTATTAAACAAGAAAAAAAAACCCAAAAGCTTCAACAGTGTAAGCAAAAAATATAAATAAATAAATAATAAATAAAAACAACCTAAACTAATAATAAATAAAATAAAATAAAATAAAATAAAATAAAATAAAATAAAATAAAATAAAATAAAATAAAATACAATAAAATACAATAAAATACAAATGAACAAATAATAAAAGTAATTTTAACCCACTGACAATCCAACACAAAAGTGATACCAAGATTTCTGAGGCTTGACTTATTTACTTATTTATTTATATTTTTTATCTGTATATGTTTTTGGCAGTAGAAGAAACCTACTGTATAAGATAATAATGGACCTGACAAACAGTATAAGGCCAGACAATGAAAGGCAGATTATTAATATGAACAGAATATGTTGTAAAGCTTATTTGTTTTATTATGTTTGTCATACTTTATCCTCTCAACATCTTTGTCATGTTTATTTCCCAAATGATGACTGTCTTAATGTGGTTTAGTGATGATAATAAACCACTGGGAATAAATCTTTCTCTCCCTGTTTTAATCTTTCTCAGACAAAATGGCAGAGCACAGTGAAAAATAATGCGCTTTTTCAGGCAAATATTTGAAATAATGACTGTGGAGACAACACAAATTATAATGTCTGTCTCCAGATTCGGAATTTCGTCGGGTTTTGAGAAATAACACCACGTTTTGCTGGAGTTCAGTCGAGCTCTAAGTCCCATAAACATGATGCTACTTGCCGAATCAGTGCAGCTACAGGAAAACAGTGAGTCATGTGAAGTCGAGTATTGATGAAACATTAAGTCAGAGTTGTACTGTTTGTCACTGCAGTGCAGACGGGGCAGCTCGCCAGAACTCAGAGCTACTGCGGTGGTCGCGCTTGTTCACACTGGACTTAAACTGGAGCAAAATCAGGTTTAAAACAGAGGAACACGGGGCTAGTTCAGAAACACTTTGGGACATTCAGAAAAGAGCCAAGAAGAGAGGCTTCACTGTAACGGGTCGAATCTATCGAAGGAAATGGAGAAAATGTCAGATTTAAGCAGAAATGTTTAAAGTCAGGCCCAGGGACCAAACATGGGACGAGGTGAGGGAAAAAAGTGAAAAAATGTATAGTTTATGGCCCCAACAGAACCAGCTCTGTCACACAGCATTAATATACAGGTGGAAATTCATCTAAAACCTGTTCAGATCCAACTAAAACCAGTTCAGATCCAACTAAAACCTGTTCAGATCCAACTAAAACCTGTTCAGAGCCAACTAAGACATGTTCAAATCCATCTAAAACCTGTTCAGATCCAACTAAAACATGTTCAGATCCAACTAAAACATGTTCAGATCCAACTAAAACCTGTTCAGATACAACTAAGACATGTTTAAATCCATCTAAGACCTGTTTAAATCCATCTAAAACCTGTTCAGATCCACTAAAACCTGTTCAGATCCAACTAAAACATGTTCAGATCCAACTAAAACATGTTCAGATACAACTAAGACATGTTCAAATCCATCTAAAACCTGTTCAGATACAACTAAGACATGTTCAAATCCATCTAAAACCTGTTTGAATCCATCTAAGACTGTTCAAATCCATCTAAAACCTGTTCATATCCAACTAAAACATGTTCAGATCCAACTAAAACCTGTTCAGATCCAACTAAAACCTGTTCAGATCCAACTAAAACATGTTCAGATTCAACTAAAACCTGTTCAGATCCA
Source organism: Rhyacichthys aspro (assembly GCA_036850595.1). Taxonomy (NCBI): domain Eukaryota; kingdom Metazoa; phylum Chordata; class Actinopteri; order Gobiiformes; family Rhyacichthyidae; genus Rhyacichthys; species Rhyacichthys aspro. The sequence goes on along the minus strand of CM072150.1, from coordinate 3,257,953 downwards.
ACTAAAACCTGTTCAGATCCAACTAAGACATATTCAGATCCAACTAAAACCTGTTCAGATCCAACTAAGACATGTTCAAATCTATCTAAAACCAGTTAAAATCCATCTAAGACCTGTTCAAATCCATCTAAAACCTGTTCAGATCCAACTAAAACATGTTCAGATCCAACTAAAACCTGTTCAGATCCAACTAAGACATGTTCAAATCTATCTAAAACCAGTTAAAATCCATCTAAGACCTGTTCAAATCCACAAAAAACTGTTTAATACCATCTAAAACCTGTTCAGCTCTAACTAAGACCTGTTCAAATCCAATTAAATTTGATCAAACCCCCCCCCAAAAAAACTGTTCAAATCCAAGTAAAACCTCTTCAAATTTAAGTAAAACCTGTTCAAATCCAACAAAAACCTAAATCTGTACTTGCAGAATAAGAATAAAATCAGAAGACACTATCAACCCTCGCAGAAAAAAGTTTGGACACCCCTGGATTAAAATAAGGAGATTGCTGACCAAAAAATCCATTACATCCCTTTAGAATTATAAGGTTTTATCAGATATTTGTCAAAATAAAAGTATTGACATATTCATTAACTATTAAAATAATATAAGCTGTATTTTAAGGTTTAACTTTATACTTCAAGAGCTCAAAACTGCTCTGAACAAAGACAGAACCTTTTATTTCTATGATTAGTGTCAGTATTAAGTTCATATTGACATAATATATAACTAATAAATTAAATTACTTCTTCGTTTTCTACAGTTTGTTGCAGAAGGAAAGGGCTGGAGCTAATCCCAGCTGCTCGTGATGGAAACACTCTGGACAATCCGTGGTTAATGGGCTGACATTTAGTTACACTGATAAATAACTATTCACACTCACAAACACTCACTCTGAGACATTTATCAGTTCAACAATCCGTGCACGTCTCTGGACGGAGGAACGGAGCTAAACGAGGAGGACGTGTGGAGTCCAAACAGAAGAGCGGCCGAGCTTCCGTTCTCTTCTTCTATTATTTATGTCATTTTAGATTTGTTGACGTTGTGTTTGATTGTGATAAGGGCCAAAATGAAATGCAAATGCCACAGAGAAAGGCCAAATTACCCTTTCCCTGGAGCGTCCTGCACAGTTTGAAGAGCAGGCTTTAGGAGTTTGATGTTGCTCTTTGAATTTTTACAATTTTAGTGTATTTTTAACTCTGTCATCGGCCTATTTCTGATTTCTATTTGAGCCGTAAAGAGTGTGTCACATGAATTATTTATCATTTCTTTTGGAGGTTCCTGTCCAGCTGAGAGAGATTCTACAGCGCTCATGTCTAAGAGCCGTTAAATAATTACGAGAATATACATTTTGAGGCTAATTTACGGACAACCGAGCCATTACCTTCACTTCAAATGAGAATATAACAACTAAAAACTTCAAATGCAGCTCTTATTAACTGTGTTTCTTTGATTATAAGTAAAATGTACTTAGAAAAAAATCAAAACACTTGCAATTATTTGATTTTGACATGTTAAAAACTGTCTGAATCTTTCTGAATTTGATGTAAATGATGTAAATACCCAGCGAGATCTTCTCCCCGGAGTCGGCGGGCAGCAGGAAGACGAGCAGGGCCAGAGTTGAGATGAGGATGCAGGGGATGAGCAGGTTGAGTCCGTAGTACAGCGTCCGTCTCCTCATGACCACGGTGTAAGTGATGTCGGGGTACGGCTCCTCGCAGCAGGCGTATTTACGCTCGTTCTTTCTCCCGGGAACCTCTGGAAAACATCAACAAAACGTCCAACATCATCAGAGAATTACCTTTGTTCTGATATTTGTCCTTATTTTATCACTTTGTTGAGAAGAGTGAGAATATTAAGCAGATGTCAATACAACAAATATAAACAGAGATGACTGGGGACTTTATGTGTCCAGATATTTTCCTTTTTATGGATTTGAACTTAAACCGTAAATAAAAAATACATTGGTAACACTTTAGAATAACTCACACTATTAAGCATTATTTCTCTCATCATTTACAAAGCATTAATCCAACATTAATACGTTCTAAATATTGTTATAAATGTTTTAACAATAAACCCATGTATAATTACACATATAAATGATATCTCAGTGTCTATAAATAGTTTATTTATTAATTACACATCTATTAATGCTTAACTACGGTTTTATTTTGTGAGTTATCATAAAGTGTTACCAATAAACAGCATTTATTTTGCATCTGCTCTGCATATTTATGTTCTTTTCTTTGAGTATTGACCATAGACAAGTCAATACTGGATTCTCAGTCATAAATTCTGTCTTTTCTTGAACTCTTTTACTGTCTGCATCAGTAAAGACACTCCAAAGTAATCAGCTGCACACGTTCCTCAACGCGGGATTATTGATCGTTATAATTGAGCCTTTTATTCAGGATGAGAGTGATTATATTAAAGATTGACGTGTCTGTGGTTAACCAGAGGCTGAAGTCACGTTCAGATGTATTTAAGAGCTCAGTAGAATCTCTGACTGTAATTCTTACCGTAGCCTCAACATTTTTAACTCCTCTTCGATAAAAGCACTTAGAATCTTTTGAAAGAGAAGTCAAAAGGGAGCAGCAAACTATTTTTTTGATTTTATTAACGTTATTTTTGCTGTTATTTGTGAACTTAAAAGACAAAAGAAAAGCAAGACAGAATGTAAAATACTGCTTTTTTTATTCTGACTGCTTATTTGTTTTTTAAGTTTTGTATATTTTTCTTAATTACTCTGTGTGTTTATATATTTATTTGGGCTGCATTTAACTTTATAGTGATGCCTGCCCCTGGTTTAGCCTTGAATCTAGTCCTCAGTTTAATCCTCGTTCATTTTTTCTTCTTTTTTCAGTTTTGTCTTATTTTTTACCATATATTCTATATGTTTTACTCTTACTTGGTCAAAGGGAGTCTTCATATTCCGCAGGTCTTAGTAGATCATAGTTATTGTATTTTATTGTTTAAATTGGCGTCATTTTTACAGACCAAGATGACCAGTTTAAGAGCAGCGGTCCAGATCTCCAATGCACTTTTAAGTTTATCCACCGAGAGAATCCTAAACTGATTAAAAGACATGATCCGGTCGACTGTGGCTGACTCTGTTGAAGCTCAGAGTTTGTGCACTTTTCTATACATAATGTAAAACAAAATCTGAATTAGGGAGTTTGAATTTCTCTTTCCACTGAGCAAAAAATGATGCCGTGGTGTTGTTTATGAATAGATTAGTGGAATTTTTAACACGCTTATTGCATATTTTCCCAATCTCAAATGCTAGCTTATACATTTTTTACATTTTTTACATCACAATTTGTTTTTATTTCTGACAAGACATAAAAATAACAACATGGGGCTCTCTATTGACTTCCATTCAGAGATGTTTACTGTAGTTTATTGATCCAGTATTCTTTTCCAGTCTATGGCACTCTAACAGGGGATTATACTCCAGATAAAAGTCTTCCTACCGACAAGATCCCACTCTCCATTTGAAATGTATTCGTCGATGTCGGCCTCCAGCAGCTTCAGGTCTATGGCCCAGCCGTCGTACGTCCACGAGCCAAACTTCAGCTCACACCTCTGGACGTCGAAGGGAAACCAGCGCACGTCGATCTTACAGGTGCTTTTAAAGATTCCTAAAGACGAGGAAGACACAAAGAGTACAAAGAGATGCATTATGACACTAAAATGTGGAGTGTTTTTAGTCCAGACACTTCTTTTAAGAGCTTGTGAACGACTGCTGCGAACCAGGTTTTATATGTTTGCTTGGAATTAGAATTAATGACAAGTTCACAAGAAAAACTTTCTTCACTTCATAATACTTCCACACTGTAAAAAAAATGCAAATTTTACGATAAATGTTAAAGTATTTTTCTACTTTTTTCAATATAGTGTACAAAACTCACATACATTGATCATAAATTAACTACCAGCGTTTTATTCTAGGTGTTAATTCATTTTTTTCTAGTTTTTTTCTAGTTTTTTAACAGAACATTTACTGTAAAAAAAACAACTAAAAAACGGTAAATGACAAAAGCCCACAAATGAAGGTATAAAACCCTCATTCAAATAATGTGGAAAAATATTTTTATTTTACAGAAATTTGCAGTAAAGTTTCTACAGGGAAACTGTTATTTTACAGTTATTTTCTTGTGTTATTAACATCAAACACCTTCAATAAAACGACAACGCTCAAGGTTCTGCAGAAAAAGATCATCATTTTACAGATATTTTGTTAAAGTTTGTCAAAAAATCTGTAAAAAGTATGGTCTTATTCTGCAGAATATCAAGCATTGTCATTTTATTGAAGGTGTCTGATGTTAATAATACATTAAAATAACAGTTTTCATGAGCAAAACCCTTCTTCTGTGTCTCTTGTGTGGATACAGATATTTTTTAATTCAGAGAGAATGTTTATATAATAACTGTGTTCGTGTAAGTGAAATTCCATTGGGTTCTATAGAGCTTTAAATTCATTTTTTCCAAACAGACAAATGCAAATTGTGTTATTTTCCGGTGATCACAGACTGTTGAAAACATACTATTCATACTCTGACCTTTTCCAACATTTGACATAATGCACTTTTACACCAGAAAGAAGAAGAAGAAGAAGAAGAAGAAAGAAATGAAGTGCGTAGCTGCTACAAAAGGTGTAGAGATCTAATTCACCCGAGTCCAAGTGCCATCCACACTAATGAAAGCAGAAATCCAATATGACAATGAGATGAAAGAGGCTGGTAATCCTTCAGGAGCCAAGAACTCATTTCAATTCATATAAAGAAAGATATGGGCGACTGCAGTAAACAAGGCCTGTCCTCCGTCTGCGCCATAAGAATGATAAACCTGAGGCTGGAATGAGAGATGGGCATCAGACAAATTGTGCAGAGCGCTTCCCGTTTACCACAGTGTGCCTCTGTGACTAAGACAAACGTTAGGAGACGGAAATGATTTGGAACGAGGCGTCTCCGTCATATCTTCGTACGGTTTTTGCTCGTTTATCGCGGGCGCTTTCCAGCTCGAGCCCCACCGACGACTCTTTGGCGCCGAGGTGGCTTTCGCTGAGGATTCATTTGGAACAAAGTTGAGAGGCAATTTGCTCGTGACAGACGCAATCAATCCCCGAGAAATTTAGTGATGGAGCTATTTACGTGGCTATTGATTGAGATGCCGAGGCAAAGCAGGCCATCGGTTTTGCTCGGTCAGGAGAAAAGAGGGAGAGGAGGGGAGTAACGACCAGGAGTAATGACCGGCTGTATCAGGGGGCTCTTTTGTTACATATGCCCCTTGTGCACGATACTGGTCTGGGTTTACGTAAGTGATCCTTTACACCCTCAGAGTTCGAAGAGGGTCATTAGTGCATCACTGGTTCAAGACTAGTTAGAGGTCCACGTGTCGGATCAATTGACAGTTCATTTTTTTAGATAATGACACTAATAAATACCTTCCAAGAAACTCCTCAAACCCACACAAACCTAAACCAGCTGCAGGTTAAGAAGACATTATGTAAAACTATACCATAACACAATAGTTTATTCAATAAGAAGAAAATCCTCATCTATCTTTTGCTATTTTCCTCAAAGTTATATGTATAAAATGTATTTAACTAACAGCAGAAGACTGTTTCAGACTGAAATATGCTCCTTCTTGAAGCCTAAATTCATAAAACACAAATTTCCATAATCATTTGCATCTTTTATCTTTTTTTTTTATCTTGTAGAGTAAATAGAGTATAATCAGGACACATCTCAACATGAAAATAAGCAGAACTGTGGCGATAATGCTTTGTGATTGGTGTAATTACAGTATTTGTTCATAATAATCTCTGAGGATGTGTTCATATTTGTAAAGTGAACCAGAACGATCCATTTAGTTCAGTCCAAAACAACAAACAATGCCTTTCTTCAGAAAACTCCTCAGTGCTCCACATTTGACCTCTAATCATTTTGTTTTTGATGGACGATATTGTTTTGTTTTATTGTCGTCCAAGCGGGGTTCACTCTTTAACTGAACTGTACCAGAGTTCAGTAGGAAGTGCTCAGTAAGTAACCGCAGCCGAGTGTGTTTTAACAGCTCCAAACACGGTACGTATTTAGTTCTGCCGTAAACAACTGAACAAAAACACAGACTGTGGTCAAAACTATCTTTTGTATCTAATTCCTTGAAACTCTCAGCGTTTTCATGAAAGTCAGACATTTTAAGCCACAGGACTCGTAGAAATCCCATTACTTCCTGTTCCTACGACAAACCTACCACCGTTCTGCAAGAAGCCCAGTCTCTTATAAATATTCGCTCAAAATTATATCAGGATGTGTCAAAAAAAACCTAAACAACAATAACAAAATAGAAAATATTGCATAACACTGTCCTGGGTGTGTCCAGCCACTGAAGGATTTATTTTTGAATTTATTACAAACAAAACGAAGGCCATTTTTACAATTTAATGACTTGTTGCTGTTCACCTGTGCTATATATCATTGGTATTGTGAGAATTAATATGATATGGCACAGTGAGAATACATCGTCTGTGAGATATGTTATCACAAAGTATAGTATGTCCTTGGGTTTCTGCAGGTTTTCAAAGGCAGGCAGTGGGTTATTATTCAGGTTATTGTCTTATCAGAACCAAGGAGCATGATTGATTCAGGGAGCTAATAGGAAAAGTTATTCAAAAGAATTGTGAGAGTGACCTGAAGCTGTAAGAAGAAAAGTTACCTGGAGGTATATAGGAACAGTGTCCTTCATGGGTGACCAAAATGTTGGTGTGAAACGTGGCGTCAAATCGTTCATCTGCGCTGTGGAGCAAACAAAGAAGACCCTGTTTATATTCGAGAAACACACACACACAACAGATTATTGTGTTGAGGCGTTAATTAAAATGCGTTCAAAGGGACTGGGAACAGCGAGAGGAACAGATGTAGGAGGGAAACACAAATATTGGAGTCGTTTTTGCTGCAGGGACACAATGAAAGCTGCACTGTTGCAACACTCCAACACTCCCCGGAGACGACCGTCGGCTGCTGTTCCGCACCGTTCACTCTTTTTAAACCGAATCCCCGGAGCCCGACGCACAGCTGAGCTCCCGTTCAAAGAGATTGTGGAGAAAGTTCCCCGAAAGCTGCAGCGTTTAATCCAAAGAGCCCCCGGAACAATGACAAATGAAGAGCTATTTATATATATCATTTGTCATTCAGAATTTATTGAACTGTAGGACACTTTCTAAACACTAAACACACTTTCTAATAAAGACAAGCAAGTTTATAGTAAATATGAACATTTTTACAAGGGTTATCCTATACTTTTGTTTCAGGAAAAGATAAATTAATGTATATATTCTGTTATTCTTGCCTCTGAAAGACAAGGAGAAATAGAGACTCTTTACGAAGAGTTCTATTTGTATTGTATAGTTTGGAAAATCTCCAGAATGACTCTGTGACAGCTGCTTGGACACAAACCAGAGCTGCTTCTAGTCCAGTTCTAGTCCAGTTCTGGTCCAGTCCTGGTCCAGTTCTGGTCCAGTTCTGGTCCTGCAGGTGCACCGTACAGAGCTCCATCATTAATCTTTATCATCCTATACTTCCTTAAACTCTCACCCAGAGTCAATGCTGAGATATGTTTTGGAGTTTGCGTATTTCAAAACAACATTAGAATCCCCCCGATGCCTCTGAACCAGAGTTAACATGGTTTAGTCTCACTTCAGCCTCAGCTTCAGGTTGACACCAGTGGGACGTTCTCTGTGGCTCCATCTGGAGTTTACAAAGACTCTTCTGCTTCTGGGAAACTCTAGGATCCTCAGGAGCTCATCAGTGAATGAGCAGTATTGTTTTATCTATTTTAAACCTTGATTTTTTCACCACAGTGACTGCCGGGGCGTTACCCAGAACAGTGACATTTACTGAAGGTTGGAGACAGAAAGAAGCTTACATATTTGTTTTCCAATTTCCAAATAATAAATCTTGACCACAGATAGACTCTATCACAGTAATACGACAGAATAAGATTTCGTCTGTGTCAGGAAGAAGAAGAAGAAGAAGAAGAAGAAGAAGAAGAAGAAGAAGAAGAAGAAGAAGAAGAAGAAGAAGAAGAAGAAGGAGGAGGAGAAGAAGAAGGAGGAGGAGGAGGAGAAGGAGGAGGAGAAGAAGAAGAAGAAGAAGAAGAAGAAGAAGAAGAAGAAATTATTATTATTATTATTATTATTATAAGAAGAAGAAGAAGGAGGAGGAGGAGGAGGAGGAGGAGGAGAAGAAGAAGAAGAAGAAGAAGAAGATTTTATTTTATTTTATCTGCACTCTTCGCCTTTAAATTCTGTTTTAATTAAATAATGATTCAATTTATGTTTTATGTAATAATTTTATTTGCTTTCTGTTAATTGTACTCTTACTGTAAAGCACTTTGAATTGCTTGTGTATGAATTGTGCTCTATAAATAAACTTGCCTTGCCTCGTCTTCCTGCGAGCAAGATCTTAAATTAACTTCAGAATTAAAACATTCATAGATAAAACATTGCTCCTTCTCCAGATTCTGCTGAGGTCCTTCATTAATGAATCATGAGAGACGCTTGTTGTGGTTCTCGTCCAGCAGTTCAACCTTACTTCTGATTTATTAAATAAACCAGTTGTAAACCTGATTCTAGGTCAGTCTGTCCACTACCTCTATCTGTGAAAGGCACATTTTCGATGAATAACTACATTTAATTGATTTGAATTGACTGAAAAGTGAAAAGACTCCATTTTACATCTGAACAAGCATCACGCTGAAAGAACCTGATGTGGCTCAGCTTTTACTGTTTCTGCTCCAAGTAAGGCCATTATAATGTATTATGTTTTAACTTATTATACAGTGGATTGCTGCTTTGGCCTGCCCCACATAAGCCATGACTTTTAACGATGATGGCTCTTAAAAAGTGGGAAAATTGGAGTAAAAGGAGGTGTTATAACTCGATACATAAGAGTTGAACCCACAGAGTTTATTACAGAGTGTCTCAAATATACACGAGCCCTTTGGATTTCTGTTATTCTGGAGAAACAAGGAGAGTGTCTTGTTCCTACCTGTTGTACAGCAGGATGTCGGGCTTCCAGACGAGCTGGTCCGGAAACCTCACGTTGCGAACGCTGGGATAATCAGACGGATCCCACTGAAGGCTGTAATCTTTCCAGTTCTGCAGCAAAACAACACAAAACAACACACTCTCACAATGAAATGAACGGAGGAGCTGGATGGAGGGAAACGTGAGCAAAGTGCCATCTCAATCTCTTAATAATGATAACGTATGAACTGAGCCAAAACATTATGACCACCTAATTGTAGTAATATTGCGTAGGTTCTGCTTTGACCTGCCTCCACGTGAACCTTGACCCCTGTAGACCTCTGACTGTGTGAACATTTGCTGCAGCAGATCACTAAATCACCAGCTCTTAAGCAGGAAGCCCATGGATCGGACTGGATTTATTGCTTTAACACAATCAAGAATCTCAGTCTAGAGATCAACAGAAGCTCTCGTGACACTCAAGGACCAAACATTTGTCGCCAGTGTTTCAGACATCTGTTTCTTCAACTCAACAGACTGTTAAATACACTTATTCCTCCTGAGAAAGTGCCTTATCAATCAGTTCTTTCTTAAAAAATGTTATTATTCTTACGTTTATTTATATAACGGAACAGTGCACATTAATTAACGGGTTCATCAGTCCAACATGTAAATGCACCAGAGTTAAACAAACTAATTTTGCATCTGTAGTCCCGTTCTCAGGTTGATGGCAAGAAAAAAAGAATGTATAAAAGGCACATAATAAACAATTAAGACTTTACACACGACACAAATGGTTTGGTTTCAATCAATGTTTAAGGTTTTTCTTGAAGGTGAGGTAATTGTCACAGTTTCTAACGAGAGTTGGTAATGTGTTCCAGGACTGTGTGCCTCTGATAGACACCAACATTTGGCTAAATTTTGTCCAGAGCAATTTTTTTTTTCTCCAAATTTTAATTTTTCTGCATGTGACTCAACATAATCCAACTAAAAGAAAGCATAAATTGTGTAACAAGATATAATTCCACTTTTCTCTGTGGTTATAATATAGAGGGACACTATAAAACCTGGTAAAACAAGTGTCCAGAAAATAGATACAACCGAAGGGGACTTTGGTGAAGCCAAATCGGTCACCTCAGCGAGTGGCCCTCGGTATTCATTTTTGATCATTATGTGGCCCTTAGTGAAAAAAGTTTGGACATCCCTGCTCTAGTTTTTACTCTGTTGTTAGTTTTTTATGACTAAAGTTCCTAAATGGTGGAGGATCAAGCCCATTCAAAACCAAACATGTCTGATAACTGTCAAAGTGTAAAATATTATACTTCTTTGTGGAAAAAGAGGGTAAAAAAAAGGCTCTAAAAACACTAAAACCACTCATATAGCAACAAGAGTGTGCATCTCATTCAGTTTGTCCCTTATGGGCAGCTGTAGAAACACTAACTAACACTGTTTTTAGAGATAAATGCTCCTCATCTCGCTCTTTATCTTTGCATCTCGTCTCTGAAGGAGGAAGTCACTTTTACAGAATGAGGCAAAAGCAGGAGACGCTTCAAGAGGATGATTTAAGACGCTTTGATGCAGCCTTGATCCACCTCGATGCAGCCTTGATGCAGCCTTGATCCAGCCTTGATGCAGCCTGCTGACGGTGCACCGGCAGGAAACTAGTGTCCCTCAACAGACAGCCAGGGATAACACATATTTCTTCATACATTTTATCCATAACTCCTGCACACGGAGGAGGAGGAGCAGCGGAACATGAAAAGAAGAATCTATTCATCTCATCGACGTGACTGATGTACAGTAGAAAACACTACCAGATTAGTTTCTGTCAGTGTAAGGCAAGTGACTTAAATAAATACTTTTTACCATAATTGTAAATCATTTTTGAGAGTTGGAATAAAAAGTATAATGTGTGAGTGGTTACAGCTCATATTGTTACACACTATTAATCATATATTTCAGCGGTAAAAATACACTGTGATCAGTTTTAAGAAAGTGTGAACAGTTGTGATTAATTTATTCACTTGAAATCAGATAAAAAGGACTTAAAAATGACAGTGAAAATAAACTAACAGTCATTTTTAATACTCATGTGAACTGTAATAGTTTCTGCAGCGTTGCACAATAAAAACATTCACAAAGAATACACAGCACAACATCCAAACTCAATTAAATCCACCATAAAACAGATGAAAAGCAGCAGCTCAGTCCCCTTCATCCCTCAGTGTTTACTCTGAGACCAATTTATCAACAACAAATACAACAAGATAGAAAAAATAGCTTCCATTTGTCAAAAATAGCATGTCATTTTTGCTTCTCCACAGCTCAAAACTGGATATACGTTACCATTTTGTCAATAAAAAGAAAAAGCTCAGTGGTCCTGACCAGAATGATTTATTTTTGGTAAATTTTGTCGTGTATAACCTGAACTATTGCGCAGAAAACACTTTACTTCCTGTTGAATTATTTTACGAAGCAATTGTTAAACCCCTAAATGTTTTCTCTCTGGTGACTCTCTCTGATGTAAAATACTTCATTGACTTCACTGACACATGCCTATTAATAAATACCAATGTGATTAATGGATTAAATACAGCAGTGTGCTTCTTTTCAGATGTGTTTTGGCAGAAAAATACAACTTCAACTTCAACAGGACACACGTAGGGCACACTTTACACAGTGTGGCTTCATTTTAAACATTAAAATATTTCCTGTTTCATGTAGAATTCCCATTTCACTGTAAAACCTGTAATATTTCTGCATATGATAACATTTTTAGGTTTAAATACACGATGAAAACAAACTGCGTTAAACTAATCAGACGTAATGCAAAGGTCTTACCATTTGGAGCCAGATGTTGGTTGTTAGAACCTGGTTCTTCTCGTCCTGTCGAGGAAATAAATCTTTCTTAATAAAACATCACACCATCTGCCTTTAGAGCACATCTGTCTTTTAAGCGCCGTGAGAAGTTATTGGTTATTACGGCGTGTATTAAACCTGTATCCACTTCAGATGTCAATAGGCCAAGTTAGTTCTATCGATTAAAGAACAAAGCACAATTTATGAAGCTTATTTGACTCCAGTGAAATGTTAGTTGTGTCTAATTAGACGCAGTAAATAAATCCAGAGCGCTCTACACTCACCACGTCCATGATCTGCATCAGGCTGAGGCCGAACTCCACAATCAGCGTCTCTGAGTCGTTGTGGACGGGTCTCTCCAGAGTGTTGTAGCCTTTCATCAGGTTATTGTAGAGTCTGCGCTGGTCCGGCCCCTGCACAGAAACTACACCACGATTCAGAGCAAAAACAACACTGGAAAACACTGCTTCTGCTTCGTAACGAGGCTGGACTGGAGCTAAACCGTATTCTGACTAAATAAACCTTCTTAACGTTGTTCTTGTGAGTTTTCACTGGCTTTATGAGCAGATATATTACAGTTTCCTTCCTAAGTTTGCTCTGAAATCATTGGTACGATTAAAGACGATTAAAGCTGCTCATGGACAGCTCCTGAAACTCTGGTTTTGTCTGGGATTACATGGTCTGGTTTAGTCCAGTTTGGTCTGGTTTTGTCTGGGATTACATGGTCTGGTTTTGTCTGGGATTACATGGTCTGGTTTAGTCCAGTTTGGTCTGGTTTTGTCTGGGATTACATGGTCTGGTTTAGTCCAGTCTGGTCTGGTTTTGTCTGGGATTACATGGTCTGGTTTAGTCCAGTCTGGTCTGGTTTTGTCTGGGATTACATGGTCTGGTTTAGTCCAGTCTGGTCTGGTTTTGTCTGGGATTACATGGTCTGGTTTAGTCCAGTCTGGTCTGGTTTTGTCTGGGATTACATGGTCTGGTTTAGTCCAGTCTGGTCTGGTTTTGTCTGGGATTACATGGTCTGGTTTAGTCCAGATCAAACTGAAACAGAGGAACTGCTCGAACTGTTTCTGTTTTGAGACAAACTCAGACCAAATATTGATTTAATTTAAAATTATCTTCTGTTCTTTCACTTTTCATTTTGTAAAATAATAAAAATACTACGTTTCTTTTCTTTTTATATCCACATCTGCAGAAAACTTGTGCACAATACTGTATATATTTCCAAGTGGGCTTCTTTTTTGCGTAATATCTTATTTGTTTTTTTGTCTATTTGTCTTTTAATTGCACCTTAGAGACTATTATTGTGATTTATATTGAACTGAAGCGTGTTTTATTGCTCCTTTCTGCTTCTCCAAACACTCCTCACTGCTCCTTTCATATTTCACAGCACCTCTTTCACAAATTTCTGTACTTTTGAGGATGCTGTTGTACATTTATTTATTTAAGAGTACATTTTCAGAAGTCTTCCTCCTTTCTCTAAATGTAAAAATAATCCCTCTTTCTGCTTCCTTCAATTAAAAACCCACAGAATGAGTAAAAGTCTACGTGAGAATGGATTGTGGAGACGAACCCGCGGCTTTAACCGTCGTCGTGCGGTGCGTTCACTGATTCATGGAGCGGTCGGTAATCGGAGCTGCCTCTCATTTTAACACACTCCTGCCTCCGCTCCTGAGTTATGCTCCATTTTTGGCAGCATCTGCACACTTCACTAATGGCTTTAACTCAATTATTCTAATCCTCTTATACGAGCGGCACATTATGGCGATGATTTGGCACAGAGCATCTTCCCTCGTTTTTTTATTACATCCGACTCTTGGAATGACACTTATTGCTCAAAAGCATCTGTTTGTGGATGTCTCACTTCTCTGTCGTCTTCCTGCTCATATTTCTCCATCTGTTAAAGCGTTATCGACTGTTTTAACGGGAGCATTGTGCAGCTGAAGGAGAGTAAAGGCCGTTCTCTCATTAATCAAACTGGATTGTCTTGTTAATGCCAAAGAGAGATGGGCGTGAGCTTTGAGAAGACGAGTCGAGAGGAAGCCTGGCTCGATGAGGACGATATAATCAGGTTAATCGTCTGAAATGATACCGATGTGAAATAAAACATGCCTGCGTGAAACTAAAGATCAATATTATGCATCTAAATATGATAAATGTTTAGTGATAACCGTTTAAATGTTTATGAAAGTCATGATAATTCAGTGTTTTGTCATATTTTTTATATATACCCCTCCTTTTCCTTCATCCTGCCCCAGTTTCTGACCTGTTTTGTCTTCAACCCTCCCTTTTACTTCATGTTTTTTGGATGTTGAGCCTGATTGTTGTCTTCCACAAATAATATACTATATACAATATTATATACAAAAGTAACAAAAGTTATTAAAGGTACTATATTATATTAACTTTAGCAAATCTGCTTAAATAGAGTCTTTAGTGACTCAGAAAGTGCCATCCCGAGTGGCCTGCTATATCACTGTGTACCTCTAGATGGTGCTCAACCCAACTCAAATTATACTTTTTGATGCAGATTTCTACTGAATGGAAATTATTGTGATGGGAAGGGATTACAGACCTATTATACTTTGCAAAAAAAAGAGTATCAATGGACTGGCTATGGATAAGGCAATGAATTTGACTTTAAAACGCTATTTACAAATATTAACATGTACTTTATACTATATTATCCTGCTGTAAATGCTTTTTGTGGTACATTTATCATACATGATACCATTTAAGACACCAATGTGTGCGAGAAATACTACAAGAAACATATAATACACGTTGCCTGTTACATCACTTCATATTTATTTATGGAGTGGTCTGCAGTTCTCAGCATAAGATCTATGTTTTTGCACAATCTCTCCATCTGTTAAACTAATAAATTAGAAGATTTAAAAAGCTTACTGCCAATGCACTGGCTTTCGATCTGAGAACTATTTTAACTGCATAAAATATACGTTACATGAGCAAATGTGCAGTTGACAATAAAAAAGGTGTGTTGGCCTGTAACGGAAGAGTATTTGATTTAGACTTTTAAATGTCCCACTAAATTTCTATCCAACTCTCTTTCCAAAAACTTTCTTTCCAAAACACACCTGACCCCTGACAATATATACTGTATAGAACAGTGTTGAGGAAGTGACTGGTGTCAACTCAAGGTTATGCAACAGTTTAAGTTCCCAACACGACGAAGGAAATGAGTCTCAGAGTTACGTGACTGACTCCAGATGTTCAGGGCTCCTTATGTGAAAGTAAATCTCAGTCTACACATTAGTGATACACATTAGTGGCTCTTGTGTAACACCACTGCTCTGTTAGAAACGTTTTAATGGAGATAATGCATAAAATATGTCACACTGTTCTATAGTTTGTGAATCAATGTCTTACTGCAGCTTCAGAATTGAATTTTAACAGTGAGATCCCATGTTGTGGTACAATTTACAATCATAACAATGTTTTAAAATACGGACTGTCCCTTTTGCAGCGTAAAATTTGATATTTTTCGGAATCTCAAGACTAATTTCACCCGTTTTAAAGATCCAAATAAGTTTTTTAATTCATTGCAACCATTTTTTTTGCAAAGTGTGACAGAGTTAAGCCAATAATATCACTGCAACAGTCTAAATAATACCACATTCATTGATATTTAGCTCAATTTTACTTTTATTTAGATTACTTTGACAAAATACTGCGTCTAAAATGTTAAAAATAACCTTCTTTAAATGCATAATCTAGATATAATAGGGATTCAGCACAATGTCTGACTTTTTCTCAGACATTCACAGACATGACACATGACATGAACCTCAATACTCCATTCAGTTCAGTGTTAATGTCTCTATAGGCACAGCGCTGTGGTATTTCCTGTGTTCTTCTGCTTTTCATAGATTTGGTGATTTAAATTGACAATTAGAACTCGCTGAAAGCCCGTCTTTGTCAGTAAACACCCCCAACCTTCAGAAACCCCAGCGTTAAGAACCCCATGACGGTCGTTATCTGAAAACACCTCTGATAGCTTCTCCAGATGTGGCCCAGGGCAACTTTGGAATCACTAGAACAAACCGAAGCTGAGGTGTTTACTCCACCGGGACGTCCTCTCAGGTCCATCCAGACGTTCCCCTTGCTTTTTTTCCTTTTTGAGGAGGGCAGGCCTAACACCCCCCCCCCCCCCCCTCCCAGTTACCCCACACATTTGATTGTTAGGTTTACAAAGTTTGGGATGCACACAGAGCAGCAAACTACACTGGAAATGAAACAAAGAGATCAGTGTTTTAGCCCCAGGTCTTTGACGGAGGGTTACTCCACTGTCACTAAGTCGCAGACACAAAAGAAAAACCATTGCCAGGAGGAAAAGAAATGAAACCACAGAAAGCCTCGCTAAAAGACGGAGCGCAACACACAATACATATATGGAGCTTTTAGTTGAAAAATCTGCATAAACATATGATAAAGTTGTGCAACTGCTGCTCATATAAACCCCTTTACTGTTTGTCCACAATGACTGCAAAACATTTTCAAAGGAAAGAGCATCTGTCTCCAAAAATCCTGCATAAACAAGATGATTTTGAACACAACACAACACAATCAACTATCTATGTGTGTGCTGTCAGTGAGTATTCATCTGTGCATGAAACTAAACTGAAACTACGAGCTACAAATCCAAGAATCCTTAAGAATATTTTGTTCAGGGCTTGAATTTAACACCAAATAACACCACAAGTCTCAGTGAGTGGTCCTCTTTCAAAAAGGTGGAGCTAAACACTGCAGTCAGCGGATTGGACAAAAGATAATCCAGATCAATCCTTGTTCGTTTGATAAATATTCCATCATATTCCGAGAGAAAAACGTTGCACTTTTTTCCCAAATCAAACATCTTTTTGAATTAAAACATAGCATTAATTGTCTATGTTGCATTAAACACAAGCAGAATTGTAGGAAATTGGTGCCGCTCTATGAATATTATGTTTGGAAAGATGGGAATATGGCTTTAGCTTCTCACGCCGCTACACAACAAGATTCACTCTCATCTTTATTTCCAATTATTAACACTGCATCCAAGACTGCTTCAAATCAGATTTATATCTCAAACACAGACACAACGTTTGTATCACTTCGATGACGTCCCTCTTTCTGGACCCAACGCCAGCCTCTCAAGGGTGAACTATACCAGATTGAAAGGATATTTTGTGAAATTTGAGCAAAAAAACGCTCCTTTTATTCTCTAAACTGGCCATGTTTTGTGTTTTTGGCTCGTCTGGTTCACATTCTCAGAGGCTGCTCACCCCTGACACTGGCCTCTTACGTTTGGGGCTCCCCTCTTCGTCTTTGTGACATTCCTGCAAGTGATTTTCTCTCTCAGCTACTTAAACATACATTTTCACTGAAAGACAAAACTCAACAGTCACCAGCAAATGCACATTTTAAAGCGTGACTGCAGATTAGAGCAACTATCACACATTTTTTACCACAACAGCCGATCGTTTCTCGCTCCAGTAACAGATACAGCTGGTCGTTTGTGCGTTATTCGAACTCATGCAGCTTACCTTTGACTGAGCAGGTGAGCAGCAGGAGCAACACGTTCAGTGAGTCCATGTTGGAGCGAGCGCTGAGTGAGAGTGGAGGACTGGATGGAGGAGGGAGGATGGTCCTGTGTGTGTGTGAAGTAACCCCACCTCCTAATGTACAGCTCCGGCGACGGGACGCAGAGGGAGATTGGCTGGTCCATTGGGAACAGCATCCGACTGTGAGCAGGAGCTGTTTGACTGCCTCGTAAAGCTGTGTTTTACAGTTTATTACAGGAGACAGTGAAGTGTACGCACGGGTAACGAGCAAAACTGTTTCTGTAAAGCCCTGTATCTGTATTCACCCAGTTATCCACGAACAGGAAACACTCACTCGTGTGTTACCTGCTGTTATTAATAATCAAGGCTTTGTTTAACAGAGAAATTCATCTAAATATGAATTTTCAGCATTTTATTAGTTTTTTTGTCTTCATAGCTTATAGCAGTGGTGTCAAATCCAACAAAAACTGGCTCAAATCCAACTGAAACCTGTTTAAATCCAACTAAAACCTGTTAAAAGCCAACAAAAACCTGTTAAAAGCCAACAAAAACCTGTTAAAATCCAACTAAAATCTGCTAAAATCCAACAAAAACTTGATAAAATCGAACTAAAATCTGCTAAAATCCAACAAAAACCTGATAAAATCTAACTAAAACCTGTTAAAAGCCAACAAAAACTTGCTCAAATCCAACAAAAACCTGTTAAAATCCAACTAAAACCACTTAAAATCCAACTAAAACCTGTTAAAATCCAACTAAAACCTGTTAAAAGCAAAGAAAAACCTGTTAAAATCACACTAAAACCTGTTAAAAACCAACAAAACCTGTTCAAATCCAACTAAATCCTGTTAAAATCCAACTAAAACCTGTTAAAAATTCAACTAAACCTGTTTAAGTCCATATAAAACCTGTTCAAATTCAGCTAAAACCTGTTCAAATCCAAACAAAACCTAATGTTCCCTATTACATATCTTTAGAATAGTTCAGTGCCTTTTGTAAAGTCCCATAGATAGTTCCTACCAAATGCATCGAAGGACCACATAAAACATTGCAAAGGATGAGCTGGAAAAGGGCTGTCTCAAGAAAAGACGGTGCAGATTCAGGGTTTTCATGTGTGACAACTTACCCCTAAAATCCTTCCGTTCTTTCCCAGTTCAAGAGTCTTTTGTGATTAGGAAACAGTGCTCCTTTAAAAGCTGAGACCGATGATTGTGGACGAGCTGGGAGAATGAGGGGCCCAGAATCTCCGCTATAACACTCCTGAGGACATTTCCAGTTTGGCTTTGAATGCAGCCACTTTATCTGTGGACTAGAAAACATAAATGTTGTCGAATTCCATGCAGTGACAGATTTGAGCAGGTTAAAATATGTAAGAAAGTTTTGCGACCCACTCTGTGCTGCTGAAACCTGCTGAAAGTGATGAAAAAAAGCCATGAATATGTTCCGAGAAATATGTAATTGAAGTAGGGCTCTTGGTTTTTTACTTTTAAACACAGATTTCTTTTTGTTGACTTGCCTCTCGTCATTGGATCTCTCCTTCTTTTCAAATAGGCTCTCCATTAAAGTCTGTTTTTACAATTTCACTTTAAAGAACATTCCTCATGAATCAAGAAAAAGGAAAAAGCTCAATCCTTTCTCAGTGGTTCACAGTTTTTCAGCAGCGCGGTCTGCCATCTGCTGGTCACTGGCAGAACTGCATGTGCATTAGATTAACAGGGATTGTATTTAACAGGTCATAGTGATTCATCCTGGATGTATAACCACATTTGGACGGTCTTTAAGTGGTTTAACACAGACTTCAACCAGTTCAAAAAGGCTTTAACCAGCCTAAAACTAGCTTTGGACAGAATTAAATTGGTTTGATCTGGGCCTTTACTGGTTTTAAACTGGTTACAAGTAGATTTATGTGGTTTTGAGTGGCTTTAAACTGGTTATAGACGGGTGTAGACTTTATTTTAAATATGTTGTTGTTTTTCACTCTAAGAATTTACCATTTTAGCCTTGTTTTTTCAGATTTTTTTCTCTTTTAAATACATTATATGCGATACATCCTGTATTTTCTGGACTCAAATCAAGATATTGAGAAGTGTTATGCTTTATGAGTAGTAGTAGTGAGTAGTGCTCGGCAAAGAACATTAACAAATACACACAAGGAAAGCCTGCTCTCCAAACACAACAGGACCAGAGCTAATTCTAGAAATGTAAATAGAAAGAGTCATTTCACTGAGGGCATTTAAGTATACATCAATGTATGTATTACATCAATCAAGAAAATGGTCAAACGCAAAAGTAATTGTATGTAAATAGCTCTTTGCACTTCTGACATGTTTAATCTGCTCCGTTTCTCGGTGAAGCGTGTATATATTTAGATATTCATTGTTCTGTTTTGTTTGTCTTTGTATGAGCAGGTGCTAAGCGGCGTTTGGAAACCCTTCATTCACCTCCGAAGTGTTTGTGAATGATGAAAACTATACGTGTGAGTAAAGAGTAAACGAAGCACTGTTTACCTTCACAGTGTTTGGCAAAAGGCTTCTATAGACGGCAGTGATCGAGAGCTCTATATGTGGTAAGTTCAAATAATATGGGGCTAATTAGTGAATGCATGGAGGGATAATATCACATTGGGGTTCTATTGTACACATAAATAGCTATGACTCTAATTACGACTATTCTCACTGATTCACAACATTCACAAAAATTCATCACTGAGGCCTTTGAGTAACTCTGAATATTTGTGAAACTAGACACACTTTAGGGTTAGTTTAACTGTTTTATATAAAAAATGAATCCTATACTTTTGCTTTAGACTTAATTAACCTGTATTGTGTCAGTGTGAATCATAAATTGTACGTAGCCTATATGCTTTGTTGTTTTAGCTGTCTAATATCAAACCTGACGTATGCTCCTAAAGATCCAAAATAATGCTGTAATAATTTGCAAATGAATAATATGAAAACATAAATTTATAAATGTGGCTAATGTTAAATAACTTTCTAATGCTTCAATATGTTGTTTTATGTTTTAAAGAAAAGGTGACTCCTCGCTCTCAGTAAGGTCCATTTGAGGGGGCTCTTGGGAAACAGGGACGCTGCAAATAAACAACCCAGACACTCCAAGTTGTTGCAAGAAAGTGTATTTAAAATCCTTTAGTGTGATGGCTAAATCCAGCAAACAAGAAACAAACCATCTTTAATAAAAACAGGACAGATCGAAGTCCTCATCATTAAGACCGGTATATTCCAAAAATCACAGTTTGTGGATCTTTAATTTCATTTCTGTAGTCTTCAAGTCAAAATAAACTTCAGAAGAATAAAAATAAAAATATTATTTTGTGCCAAACGTGTGTGTTTATGTGTGTTTCTGCATTGGTCTCAGAGCTCACCAGTGTATCATATTTGCAAATATTTGTGAGGTGTAGTCTCTGTGCTGCAGCCACACTGAGGAGATGTAAAGATGTATCTCAGAGACACAGAATTTCAAACAGGGATTTGCAGCTGCACAGACATCACAGATCCCCACAGCTTTGAACTGAAGCAGACAACAGATGGCGGCGTATTCCTGCTTGACTAATTTCTCCTTCTAATGCATAACTTTGGATATAAAATGTGACTGTCTGCAAATTATGCCCAAGTATAGATTTATTTCTTATTAAAATGTACCGGTAATGTACGGCGCCTTGTTGTTGCTGAAAGATAATAACAGTAGAGTCTTAAAAATAAGAAAGGTGAAGCAAAACATAACAAAACATAGTTGAGCCAAGAAGCAAACCTTTCTTTGACCATTTTATTTATTATTTATTTTATTTTATTTTATTTTATTTTATTTTATTTTATTTTATTTTATTTTATTTTATTTTATTTTATTTTATTTTATTTTATTTTATTTTATTTTATTTTAATCATGGACTGAATATATTTTAAAATTAGCTTACTTTAGCTTTAAACCATGGGCAGAACGCGCTCAAACTGCTGATTCCTGATTGGATAGAATATACAAGTGGGCGGGGCTAACGGAGTCAAAACAGGAAGTAAAACAACACAGAAAATGCTAACTCGTGAATTCAATAAATGTTCCTTTAGCTTCCTTAATATTATTAGTAAAGTTACTGAGACGGACCGAAAATGCAGACAGCAAGAAAACGTCGAGGTTCACAAACGTCTACACAACAAAGGTTTGTGTGAAAATTGTGAAAAGTAGTTTTAGTTTGAATGACTCACAATATTTAACGATGGTTTGGCACAAACCTTTTATTGTGATGTGCCTCGTTAGTGGCTTTTATGAGGATGCGGGAAGTTTTGCTTCTGTTTAGCCTAACCTTTTGTTATTCAAACCCTGTTGTGGCATTGTTTTCGTCGGGCTAATTCTGAAGAGATGGTTGAGGTGAACATGTGACATCTCGGTAGTGGCATTTCTTTTAAAGGAAGTCCAGGTTTCCCAACTGAGTTTCAACAGGAGCCATTCCTTTGTTATCCTCACACACACAGTCCCTCTCCCCGGGTCGCTGCAGGAAAATACACAATGTACACTGTATTGAATAGGTCCACTTATCCACAGCTGCTCACAGTCTGAATAATAGACAGAAGGAGGAAGGAATAAGAAACCCTGGACCCTGGATAAGGTCATATTTGCGCTTGTGGGTTTGTGATAAAGTAAAATTCAGTTTAGCAAATGGTGAGAGCAAGCAATTATGTGGAGCATAGTAAAATCTTTTGGTGTTATTATCTGTTACAGCTCACCTGCTCCGCTAAAAGATCACGTGTCTCCAAAGAAAAAGCACTTTCACTTGGATTTATGGTTCTGCCTGACTCTGCAGAATTGGATACTGGATTTTGGAAGGCCTATTGTGATGGTAATAGAGGCTCACAATCTGAACATTGTACAGTTTTGAATGAGATGGGAAAAAATGGTACTTTTAGGATTTTCGAGGAGGGGAAACCAATACTTGCTTTTGTATTTTGTTTACTAGATCATCCTTCCTCTGGAATGGTTCCCTCTGAACAAGCCCAGTGCTGGGGACTATTTCCATATGGCGTACAATGTTATTACACCGTTCATAATGCTCAAGGTAAGTAGAATAGAATAACTTATTGTACAACAAAATTGAATGCAAACCATCGGTGCAGATAAATAAATAAATAAATACAAGTACTGTTTAAAAAGGTAAAAAGATTAAGGTGATAAGTTAAAAACACATCCATCACATTCAGCTATTGCACGGCTCCCTAAAATTGCCCTAAATAAGTTAAAAATATATTTCACTAAAAAGACTCACCTTTCAGCAGCATTTAAGGTGATAATTGCTCTTGGGTAAAACAGTTTTTTAATCTGTTTGTCCTTGTTTTCCACTAAACACACTCAGAAAACCACAAATAAATATTACAGCCCATCATTTTGAACACATACTTAACATATTTCAAACGTATTCTGTTGTAGGTGTACAGTGTGAGCCATTTTTGTCATTACAATTCTCTGTGGCATTTATAGGACAGTAGCGAGCCTTTCAAACCAATGATGAGACATTCTTTAATTCAGTTCATTCCAGTTTATTAATCCCCAAAGGGAAATTGAGTTGTTAGGTCTCTTTAAATTAATTTCTTCAGACTTAATCTGGCAAAGACTGATTGATTGTTCTTTTTTATTAAGGAGTTCATGTGGCATTTCGTCTGGCAAATAAAAATTCTCATAGGATAAAGTCTTAGTCCCAGTGTCTAAAGCACCTCATCCTAACCACAGATGTTTACTAAGCCCTTCTCCTTTTACTTCTCCCTCTTGAGACACTTCTATCTGCTTTTATTAGTGTGAAACCTTTTAAAGTCACAGATGAGTCCAGGAGTCGATGCAAAGTAAAAAGCGTAAAAAATTATTCTGATTGACCTGGTGACAAATGAACCTCTTGTTTGTCACTGAAGCTCACAGCTGCATTTAGATTTACAAAGTGGTGTTATACAGTAATTCATCTGAGGCAGCATGGAATAAAAACATCTCCAAAGTCTCTTTCTGCGTTCCCTTTTCCCTTTAAGAACCATTTACTGCCCAATCAAGGCCGTTATTTCACTGTAATGACGTCCACTCGTCCAATCAATCACTGAATCAAACAGCAGAACAGTCATTTTCAACACAGTGAGTTGATTAAAGTGAACACTGTATTTTTAAGGAAATGTGTGTTCAAATTCTGTATTTTATCCCTTTAAAAACAACCATTAACCTGGTATAACAGAAGCATACTGTATCTACCCTCTTGATATTTTAGATAAATGTAAATAAAACCTGTCTAAGCAGCATTTGTTTTCAGTGTCGATGCTTTACGTTGTTTAAAAGCACATTTATAAAATGACCAAATGTACACATGGTTTTAAATGGTCAAACTTTTTGCAAACAAGACCACATTTGATAAGAGGAATATTTCCAATGTGATTTTATTGTTATTCCTCAGAATTTTAGTTGGTTTTAAACATATTTTAGTTGAATCCATAGGGTTTAATTGGATTAGAACAGTTTTATTAGTATTTGAACAAGGTTTTTTTTATTTATTTACAGGTTTAGTTGGATTTAAACAGGTTTAAGTTATATTTGAACATGTTTTAGTTGAATTAGAACAGTTTTAGTTGCATTTTATCAGGTTTTAGTTGGATTTGAACAGTTTCAGTTGTATTTTACCAGGTTTTAGTTGTATTTTACCAGGTTTTAGTTGTATTTTACCAGGTTTTAGTTGGATTTTGACCAGGTTTTAGTTGGATTTTGACCAGGTTTTAGTTATATTAGAACAGTTTTAGTTGGATTTTATCAGGTTTTAGTTGTATTTTACCAGGTTTTAGTTGGATTTTTCCAGGTTTTAGTTGGATTAGAACAGTTTCAGTTGTATTTTACCAGGTTTTAGTTGTATTTTACCAGGTTTTAGTTGTATTTTACCAGGTTTTAGTTGGATTAGAACAGTTTTAGTTGGATTTTATCAGGTTTTAGTTGGATTTCAACAGTTTTAAGTTCAGTTTGAACAGGTTTAAGTTAGATTTGGACCTGTTATTATTGCCCGGATACCACCATTTTACTGCTTTGTTTACAGATATTTTTGAGACTGGAGTTCTCTGCAAATAACAGCTCACAGAAAACAAAAAAATACAGCAGAACAATATCACAGCTTCATTAAAAGCCAGCGTCAACCTGGATTTGACTGATGAGTTCTTAAAAAGAGGGCAGTTGTTAATAGTTTTGCTGATCCCTGCAAACTCAAACTAAACTTTGGGTTGGATAGCTTCTGTTTATGGATGAACAGGCAGATCCACCGCTGAGAGGACATTCATGTTGTAATAATGTTCTGAACACTTCTGCTCCTCTGTGCAGCTGATCGAGCGCAGCCCAAAGGCTCTTCCTCGCTCTGCGGTCTACATCTGCATCATCACCTTCGTCATGGGCGCCAGCATCCACCTGGTGGGCGACTCCATCAACCACCGCCTCATCCTGAGTGGATACCAGCTGCACCTGTCGGTCCGAGACAACCCCATCATCCGAGACCTCAAACCCGCCTCTCTGGTACTGGTCCCGCTCTGGAATCATGACATAACACGCTCTTTCGCTGCTCATTTCTCATTCATAGTCCGTGTTGTGCAACTAGAACATGTCAACACACATGTCAAACTCAAATACGGCCGTTTAATACATTTGGAAAGTGATAAAAAAAGATAAGATAAGGATAAAGATAAATAAAACCTGTTAAAATCCATCCAAAACCTGTTCAAATCTGACTAGTAGCTGTTCAGTTTCAACTATAACCTGTTCAAATTTGACAAAAAACTTCAAATTCAACTAAAACCTGTTCAAATCCAATTAAAACCAATTCAAATACACCTAAAACCTGTTCAAATCCGACTTAAACCTGTTCAAATCCGACTTAAACCTGTTCAAATCTGATTAAAACCTGTTCATATTCAACTAAAACCTGTTAAAATCCATCCAAAACCTGTTCAAATTCAATTAAAACTTGTTGAAATCCAACTAAAACCTGTTCATATTCAACTAAAACCTGTTGAAATCCAACTAAAACCTGTTTAATTCTAATTAAAACCTGTTCAATTCTAATTAAAACCAATTCAGATACATCTAAAACCTGTTCAAATCTGACTTAAACCTGTTCAAATCTGATTAAAACCTGTTCAAATCCGATTAAAACCTATTCAAATACACCTAAAACCTGTTCAAATCCGACTTAAACCTGTTCAAATCCGAGTTAAACCTGTTCAGATCTGATTAAAACCTGTTCATATTCAACTAAAACCTGTTGAAATCCAACTAAAACCTGTTCAAATCCAATTAAAACCAATTCAGATACATCTAAAACCTGTTCACATCAGACTTAAACCTGTTCAAATCTGATTAAAACCTGTTCAAATCCAATTAAAACCAATTCAAATACATCAATACATCTAAAACCTGTTCAAATCTGATTAAAACCTGTTCAAATCCATCTAAAACCAATTCAGATCCATCGAAAACCAGTTCAAACCTGTTCAAATCCAATTAAAACCAATTCAAATACATCTAAAACCTGTTCAAATCTGATTAAAACCTGTTCAAATCCATCTAAAACCAATTCAGATCCATCCAAAACCAGTTCAAACCTGTTCAAATCCAACTTAAACCTGTTCAAATCCAACTACAAACAGTTTCTATAAAAGGAGGAAATTAATGTTAAAAGATAACTTATATAAGACTCAAATGAAGATGAAAACTCACATTCAAAATTAATTAAAAGCTTCCGAATGTCTCCATCTCCGGCCCCTGAAAGGATTCTTATTAACTATCGTGGCCTGCACACTTTGAGTTTGTCACCTCTGATCTAGAATTTGCAGAGAGACAGAATAAAACATGTCTCCTTTCACGACTTACGGTAAATAACAACCTTCCTCTTTGATCCAGCACAACTCATCCTGCTGCGACGCCTCCTGTTCCCGTCACATATGTTCCACAGTGTGTCACATTATGATTATTTTCCTCAGAAATTATCATATTCTTGACAGACAACTTTCTGAGATGGTAGAGAATGACATATCAGGGGCAGGAGAGATATGCTAATTATTCATGGTATGTTTTATTGATGCTTTATATAAAAAAACAAGAATTCAAGCTCTGACATGGCCTAGTATCATCTGTAAACTGAATGTTTAAAAAAAAGGTGCATTGGGTTAAATGTAGAGAATCACCGCAAAATAAGACTCTTTTCTTCATAGAATCCAGTGGAAAGCGCCATTTTAGTTCCATTCATTTCATTCCTGTTCCTAGATCTGCCTAAAGAGAACAAACTGTTTATTTTTTAGCACAAATTCTTATTTATTTATTTATTTATTTATTTCGTTCCATTTCATAATTTTCGCCAAAGCACACAACAATAAACAAAAACAAGAAAAAACAAAATAAAGCAGACATCATCCCAAACATAACGAGATTCTTGCATAAAATTAGGATAAATTGAGGACATTTTAATTTTACTGCAAATCCAATGACAAATAGACAAAATGACGCCAAAAATCGATTCAATATCAGAAAACAATTAAAATATTAAAATCAAAAACATGAACTGATTGTAACGATTAGCATTTTGTTATCATCAAAGAAATACAGTTTTTCTTCTGTGTGTGTGATGGAAATGAACAAAAATAGGCAATACACAGCATATTTATTACTTTTCTGAGACAGTTGTGTTGTTCTTGAGGCTCTTTTGTAAATCACAACTTTCTTTTTGGCTCAGCTCATGAACTGAATCGATATTGTTTCTAATGTTTTAAAGTGAACTCACCATCAGAGCTGTTTCCTCTGAGTTTATTCATAAAAAAACAGCATGTCCCTGCCATTTCTGTTCACACTAAACACAAAAAACGAGTGTAATGTCACAAAAAAGGCGTAAAACTAGCATCTTTATTACATATAGTTATATACATGTACATCCACAAACTAAGACTCATTATTTTACACTTATATGTCGCTTTTTTATATAATTCCTACCAAACATCCAACTATATTTTGACTAATAATTATAGTCAGGAGAGTACAGTGTTTGTTAAAGGTAGTAAAAAGCTAAAGGGTGTTTTTCTGGTTCAGGTGAGTTCTGTGATGGAACACAGTGTCCACATGTGTTAATGTTACAAATACACACATTTCTGTTCATTTTTTTTCCATTTCCAGCTTTTTTCAAACAGTTGTTTAGATGCAGCAGCAGCAGCAGCAGCAGCATCCTTTAGTTCTAATGTGTGCTTTGTGTTTGATATTTAATGGCCTTGTGTATGAAAAATCACATAAGGCTCTCTCTTAATCCACTACGTACTGTATATACCATCTGGACAGGCTTTAATGGAGGATAAACAAAGCCAGTCTAAGCTGCGTTTGTTTTCAGTGAAGCTGCTGCAGGATGTGAGCATTCAACCCTTATGTTCTTTGTTTATGTATGTGCTTGTTTCTTATATAAAACTACCAAATGTAAACACGGTTCTGTAGTTCGATAGTGGACGTGTGTAAATGTGACTTTTATTTAGTGGAAGATTGCAAATTCACACCTTAAACTCCTTGTTTTTAGAGCGTGTGAACAGCTATGGTAGCCCTGTTGTGAACATTAATGTGGGATACTATATTTAGGGTCATAGTCCTGCTTGATTATGGAAAAAAAAACATAATAAATATTTTGATCATTATTGAAATCACGATTATTTTTCACGATGACTCACTGACTTTGGAAATATGTTGGATTTATTAAACAAAACAGTGAATTCTACTTAAAATAAAGAATATATTCAAATGTCTAAATAAATAGCTTAAAAATAAACAGAAATAATAATCAAAATAAATAAGATCAACAATGTAGTGCACTTCCACAATCTCATGGAAGACAAGTAATTGTTTTTTCTTGTTTACACAGATTTTGTGATCGTTGGGAGACGAAATTGAAATTGAAAATTAATTGCACAGCCCCTACCTACTACAGTTTTCTCTGCGTGCAAGTGAATGATGTATCCCGAATGTTTTTATAACCAGAAGACTCAAGAGCAAACAGACTTGATGTCATTTTTACAAAAAAGAGCTTATATTATTGTCCAAATGATAGCTCTGAGGAGTAATTAACATTTTTTTGGGTTTGTTTGAGTGTTGTGAAAATGTACATTCAGTCTTTTTAAAACAGTGCTTGTTTCTGTGTGGTATGAATCTATCTATCTCTTGTGAAGAGCTGTGTAAATAGAGCAGGAACTAATAGCACCTTCCACTGGGTTTTATGAAGCTTTATGATCTATTTTTGCCCTAAAAGCCAGTGCAAAGAGTGTTATTTTATGTACTATTAGTCACTATTTGGACTGATGTGCTCTGATTTGTTCAACTATCGTATTTACTGCAACGCATCTTTTAAAAATATATCCTTTGGTTAATATAATTGCATATATATTGTGTAAATATAACCCTGTTCAGAAGTAAGAACAATAATCCGATACTTTAACTATAATCTCATTCAAATCTACTCGTTTCATCTTTTGTCTGTCTGACCTTTTGCCTTAATTTCTCTGTGACTTTGACCATTTTCACCTCAGTTACGTGTAATTTTGACCGAACCAGTAGGTGGCGCTGTTACCTCAGCCACTGGAACCTTATGAGCAGTGATGTTTTACAGCGCAGTGTCCAGTGGAGCTGAAGAGCTGCAGAAATGACTCTGTGTGTTTTTCTTTCACAGATCGACTCCTTTGAGCTGCTGTATTTTTATGACGAGCAGCTGGGACATTTAATGTGGTATGTTACAAATGTTTTTCCCATTTTATCTACAATCTACAAGTACGTATACATTTCTAGGAATCGTACATACTTCCATTTCGTGTGCTTCTTGTATTAATGGAAAAGGGTCATTAGACTTGATTAGCAGATAATTGCTCCATTTGTGTGAAGATAAGTGGAAAATGAAGTTGGACAAACAGACAATGCATGAAAAGTGCGTCTAATTCATCTAATTATCAGCTTTATGTTTGGGTTCAGTCTCAGAAATTGAAACTAGCTCCTTATACAGTGAGTCTCTAGTTTTATTTCAATTATTTATATTGAAGCAAATGTACAGCAAAATACTTTAGTTGCATTTATCTTATATAATAATCTTAATAAACAATAACAATAGTAACTTTATTCTTCTAGAGCGGTTTTCAGATTACGTTATATTTTGAACAATACAGAAAAGCAGTGCAACAGTTCGATCAAAGCTTATTAAATATTTAGTTCAGTACTGAGTCAGTTTTTGTCATTGTTACTCGTTCTAGTTTAGAGCAGTGGTGTCAAACTAAAAATGGTGAGGGTCCACAATAGTTAATCAGAATCCTTTCTGGGGCCAAAGATGATGGCATTTGGAAGCTTTTATAAAAATTTGGATGCGAGATTTCATTTTCATTTAAGTCTTTTAACATTAATTTCCTCCTTTTATAGAAACTGTTTGTAGTTTGCAGGTTTTTGTTGGACTTGAACAGGTTTAAGTCAGATTTGAACTGATTTTAGATGGATTTGAATTGGTTTTAGTTGAATTTGAACAGTTTTTAGTTGAATTTGAACAGGTTTTAGTTGAATTTGAACAGTTTTTAGTTGAATTTGAACAGGTATTAGTTTAATTTCAACAGGTTTTATTTATCTTTGTAGCAAAAATAAAATCCATTAAAACCTAGTGCCAAAAATATCACTTTCCAAATGTGCTGAAGGGCCACATAAAACACTGCAAAGGGCCGCATTTGGCCCCCGGGCCTTGAGTTTGACATGTGTGGTTTAGAGCATTGGCTTCTGTCGGAGCCTCTTTCCCGCTCGAAGCACAAAACAATTATCCCTGGAAAGCTCATTTTTTCAGAAAGTGCGGCCCAATGATGAGAGCCAGAAGAAAAAGAAAGCCCTGCGCGAAAAGAATTACAGAATGGAATTATTAAAAGAAGAAAACGACGCAAATATGAACAAAATCTGGATTAAACTCAAGGCGGAACATCCCAAAATCCCTACAAAAGCACCAAAAACCCTGCTTTTCTGACATAACAGCACATAAACCGAGATTATCAACGTATGTCTCTTTTCCGCCGGAGCGACTAGAGGAAGCGTCTGGGGAGCTGGAAGTCTCTGCTTTAAATGCTGCCCTCGTGAACCTGGATCAGAGGAAGAAAAAGGATGCAAGGATGGAAAATGATTGCACATAAATGGACTTTGGTGTAAAACGTTTGAAGATCCCTGGTTTAGATAGAACGAGCTGAACTTCCTGAACGCACGTACTTTTTAAAGGTCACATGAATGCAACATAATTATACACAAGTCGCTCCATTTACGAATTCCTGAAATACTTTACCCCTCCTTTAAATCGCTCTGGAACGTGATGAGACCTTAAACGCCACATTCATTCCACTAAAGCCTGGAGCCACTGCAGGAACATGATGAGCAGGGTTTCTCTGATATGTCCCAAGGTTAATGCTTTTTAAGAATTGAGTGACTTTTCTTAACGCAGTTCTTGTAAAAATCAGCAAATTAATTCCAGTGATAGCTCGTATTTTTCTCTCGACATGTCCTTGTGTCACTGCCCATTGTCCAGAACTCTTTATTATTTTCCAGTAACGTTTGGGGACATGAATAAATGAATAAAAATGTACAATGCCAGCTTTTTAACCACCGAGGAGGGCAGGGTTCACACAAAAACACAGTCTTTTGGAGGAAGTACAGCCCGCATAAAGCAACTGCTGGGACTTACAACGCATTACAGTATGTACTTGAGTTTTTAGTCCTGGGTGAGATGAGCATTTTCTCTTACGTAAAGAACTACTTCTGTAAAGTTTCAGTCAGAATAGAACATTACAACTCTATTCACCAATGTTTCTCCTTTGTTGAACTAGAGCTCAGAGGACAAGCAGGTCCCGATTGAAAAGAATCACCAGATTAATGCACAAAACTCAAACCAAATGAGGCCTTTTACAGTGTTTTATGTGGCTCTTCAATACGTTTAGTAGCTGATATTGATTTGAACAGGTTTTAACTGGATTTGAACTGGTTTTAGATGGATTTGAACAGGTTTTAGATGGATTTGAGCATTAATTTTATATGTTCATGAAATCTTAAGTTTTTGGTTCTGAGATATATATAATCTGCTCAAATCCAAATAAAAACTGTTCAAATCCAACTAAAACCTGATCAAATCCATCTAAAATCTGATCAAATCCAACTAAAACCTGATCAAATCCAACTAAAACCTGATCAAATCCATCTAAAATCTGTTCAGATCCAACTAAAACCTGTTTAAGTACATCTAAAACCTGTTCAAATCCATGTAAAACCTGTTCAAATCGAACAAAAACCTGATCAAATCCAACTAAAACCTGATCAAGTACATCTAAAACCAGTTCATATCTATGTAAAACCTGTTCAAATCCATCTAAAACCTGTTCAAATCCATCTAAAACCTGCTTAAGTACATCTAAAACCAGTTCAAATCCTTCTAAAACCAGTTCAAATCCTTCTAAAACCTGTTCAAATCCATCTAAAACCTGTTCAAATCCAACTAAAACCAGATCAAATCCATCTAAAACCTGTTCAAATCCAACTAATACCTGTTTAAGTACATCTAAAACCAGTTCAAATCCATCTAAAACCTGATCAAATCCATCTAAAACCTGTTCAAATCCATCTAAAACCTGATCAAATCCATCTAAAACCAGTTTAAATCCATGTAAAAACCTGTTCAAATCTATAACCAGTTTCCATAAAAGAAGGAAATTAATGTTAACGATGGCTTTTGTGAGACTCAAATGAAGATGAAACCTTTCATTTAAAATGTAATAAAACCTTTCCAAATGTCACCATCTTGGGCCTCTGAAAGGATTCTTTTATTTACTGTAATACTCACCACTTCACAGGCTTCGAGCTACAATGTCGTTTGATCAAAACAGGTCATATGACTCTTTCATAACATGTTTATCCGAATGCATATGATACTCACGGAGACAAGGGCCACTGCTCATAGCATACGACCTTTTATGGAAGTGTTCGTCCCGGCCGCTGCATAATACACCTTCATGTAATATTTAACTCTAAGGTCTCTGCCCGGGACATGCTTCAGACATACATGTGACAGAAAACATACAGGATACAACACAGACACTGAAACAATCTAATATTACAAAGTCAGTTCAGTAACAGTTGCCTCAAAGGGCTTTAAAAAGATAAAAAAGCAGTGAATATATAAACAGACAACACTCCTGTCCTTAAACCTTTATCAGGATCAGAGGAAAAACTTCAAAAAACCAGAGAAACCTCATAAAGAAGCACAGAAGGAGGTACAGATAATGTACAATTATCACACAATAAAACTAATTAAGAACAAGAGTATCTGACGTGTGGTGATGTCTTTTTTACATCACTGTCTCAGATTGTCAAAAAACAGAATGAGGAGAGACACGTCGACGTCAAAACCCAGCTCTGAGGAGAGTTTTCCCACTCAATAATCGGACACGACCAAAACACGTGATCTGATCTGCCTAAAAGGATCATTTCAGGAGCCTTACTTGCAGCAGCGTCTGTTTAAGATGACATTAAAGTAATCTTTCCTGCTTCTTTTATTTAAAAAAAGGTAAAACGAGACCAATTTTTCACCACAAAATACTAATACGTTACATTAAATCGAAGTTTAGAGCTGATCTGAAACTTTTATCTTCAGAGTTTCCCGTTGTAGACTGTAGTGATCCTGGAATTATCTCCATCTTGTTTTTTTGCATCGAAGCATTTCCAACATTTATCCATGTTTCATTTGCTCCCGTTTCTCTATTTTTTATCTTTTTTGAGCTGTTTCTCTGTAAAATAAGACGTATTTCCAACAGAATAACCCATTTCCTTGGTTTATTTCCTGGATCTTTTGTTGTCGACCAATGGGAGCGCTCCTTTTTACCTGAAGTGAGCTGTGGTTGGACAAAATCTATTAAAATCCTTAATTATAAAGACTAGATCACGTCTTAAGGTCTCATTTTTTCAGATGATTCTTGTTACAATAACTTTTAGGTGATTACACTGAAAGACTAAATGAAACAATAAAAAAAATCAGGTAATTGACTTTTAACTAATGAGCTATTTCCAATCAACTTACAATATTGTGTGAAAAGAAAGTGAAAGTGAGTCCAGGAACCAACACAACCTTGAGATAGACTCTTGCTTTCCCAGCTTTTATCCCTCCTACTCACAAACCTTGAAGACTCTGCAGGATGTACATCTGAATCTGTACAAACTGTGAACGAGTGCCTCTCTCTGTCTTCAAGGTACATTCCATTCTTCATTATTCTCCTTCTGTATTTCTCCGGATGCTTCACTAAGACCAAAGAACAGAAGGTTCCTGTGTCTGGATGGCTGCTGCTAGGACCCAGCGCGCTCTACTATTGGTCAGTTTCATTTTGTCATAAAACAGTCCTGATGGTGTCTAATATATATTCATTTTTAATTATGAAATGAACTGTCCTCAAATGTTAAAAATACAGGTGTTAAATGTAGTGCTGGAGTTATTACTAAGTGACTAAGAGACCTTCCTGAAACAAATATATAAAAAATAATATTAAATTATTTGATTAAGCTTAAATATAGAGATAGAAATCTAAAAAATTGTAATAAAATTGTTTAATTTTGTGATATATGAACACAACTGATGGTGTCCGATATATGCTCATTTTTATTATCAAATGAACTGTTTTAAAATCTTAAAAATACAGGTGTTAAATGTAAATGAAGTCCAACCTACTTCTATTATTTTAGTGTTTTTCAGTAGAACAGCAGAAACGAGACCTTCTTCCTGAAATAAATCCAGCTTTTTACTGACTATTAATTATGTATAAATAACATAAAATAATTTGATTAA
This sequence comes from Rhyacichthys aspro, assembly GCA_036850595.1. Taxonomy (NCBI): domain Eukaryota; kingdom Metazoa; phylum Chordata; class Actinopteri; order Gobiiformes; family Rhyacichthyidae; genus Rhyacichthys; species Rhyacichthys aspro. The sequence continues at coordinate 3,223,637 of CM072150.1, read as the reverse complement.
GTTTTGTAACGTAAATTGTAATAAAATGTAATGTTTATTAACCAGTACATCAGGTTTTTATTAGAGGCATGGAAATTAAAGTTGTTTTTTGTGTCAACTCAGCTTGAAACTAATAAACAACGACAATATGAGCAAGAAACTGACTCATGCACTGAAGAGCGACACAGAAATCTTTCCAAATTGGCAAAATTTGTTTAAAAAAGTTTATAAAATGATGTAATATTGTCCTGTTGCACACGTCTACTGGAAGTTTCTCTAATTATTTACATGTTTTAATTGTTGAGAGAAGACATCCTTCATTTAAAATAATAAATAGATGCATTTTATTTTGCTTTACATTATGATCCATTCACCTTTTCACTCTCACAGTCGCTTTTAGACACTCCCTAAAACCTGTGTTTAACCTACTTCTGCTCATTTTGTGCGTATTAACAGCAGGTCTGTCTTATTAACCACCATCTGAAACCTATTAGTGTTTAGTTTTTTTCTGCAACAGTGCTGACCTTCTTGTTTAATGTCATGCTTCTGCTCAACATGAAGGACACATAAAAAGCTCTTTCAGGATTTAATATTGTCAGGGTAACCTTTATAAACTAAAGAGTAAATGTTTTTTCCACTGTCAAATATACATTTTACTGTTCGTGGAAAAGGCACCTGTCATTATTGCCACATGTATATTTAAAATGTGAAATGTTCCCAGGTGAAATCTATGATCAAATGCTAAAATATATATTCTGCTGCTGATTTTAACAAGGATTCTTACTCCACGTTCTTCTAGAAAAACGAAAAAAAGAGCAAAAGCCGACAGAAGGCACAGCTGCGTTTTGATTGCAGAGTTTTATTCTGACAATAACAACTTTAAAGTAAATTTAAATATGTTTTATGTGACAGATTGCCTCTTTTGTGAGTTTAATAGCAACTTTAAAATCTAACTTCTTGCCGTCTACTGGTTCATTGAAAGAAAAGCAAATGTAAAGTTAGTTTTCTTCCAGGTACTTGGTGACCGAGGGACAGATCACCGAGCTCTTCCTCCTCTCGTTCCTCGTCATGGTCGTCGTCGTGGTTCATCAGCGGCGCCGAGGCCTCGGTCCAGACACAAACGCTCAGTTCCTGTTCTTCAGCTTCAGTCTGACTCTGCTCCTGGAGGCGGCGTGGGTGGCTTTTCTCTGGAACGACCCGGTTTTACGCAGCAAGTACCCGGGTCCGGTTTATGTCCCGGAGCCGTGGTCTTACTACACCTTACACATGAAGCACCGGCACTGACGGCAGCTGAAGAATCAATACTTATACTATAATACTTCAAGAGAATCTGCATCTTCGTTTTACAAACACGGAAAAGAAGATGCTTTAATGAGCTTTTAATACAAGATAATAAGTGTTTTATACATTTCACTTAAATCCCTTGAGTCCCTGGACATTTTGTTGTGTTTCTGGAGTTTTTATTTTTACATAACTTTGGCAGTGTTGATGGAAATGGAAAAAAAAAATGTCCAGGTTGTGTATTTTGGTCAGATTCAGCGTTACTACCAATTTTGGACACTCACAGACTCAGAAAAAAATCCAATTTCTGATATGGGGAAAAAAACCTACTTTTTGAGTAGACTTTAATTGCTTAAACTGGCATTTAAGGGGTTAAAAATTCAGAAAATTCATAAATATTTGTTATGAATGATACGGACTGACGTTGACACAAGACATTTCTATGGCAATCTTTAAAAGAGACATTTTTGTGTTGAAGGGACTCAGGTGGAGAACATACTGTATGTTCAAGTAATTGTTCATGACACAACCTTGTTTCTGTTCATTTGAATGAATCTGTAACTCAAAGCTACATAAGTATTTATTTTCAGTGACTGTCTCTATTGAAGCCACTAGAAATGGTTGAGAAATCCTTTCACAGAAACTCAATTCAAACAGTATTTTACTGGACCTTGGTAAAGTCTTTTACACTGTTACTGTTGGAAGAATAGATGAAGAGTCTTTACACATCGCTGCTTTGAGGAAAAACAACCATTGAACAGTACAGTATATTGTAAATACACGAAGCAGTTACTGAACAAGAACTATGTAAAGATTATGTTTTATACAGAAAACATTATTGAGTGATCTGTAAATAAAGAGACTTATAGATCTCAGTGCTTCTCCTGATGCTGTGTAAGTTGTGTGTATGTCCATTATCCTTGACGTATGATCAGGTAAAGTTAATTAAATCAGAGGTTTGTATGTTTTATAACAAGGTTTTAGACTGGCTAGACGTGCACGCAAATAAACCCAAGAAACAATCTGGATCTGTAATGCTGCAAATGTTTTTATGCTTCATTTTCTGATTAGTTTTATGTCCATTCATTCATTTTCTTTTCAAAATTGTTAGCATTTAGAGGCATACACTGAATTTCTGGGACATTGAGGGTCCAGGGATCGAACCCACAACCTTCTGGCTGTAAGGAGTGCTAACTACAACTGCTTTATTCTGTTTTTGTTTGTGCTGCCTCCCAGAAAACCAACTCAGATCCTCAGACACGGAATAAAAAGTAATTATAATGGCTGTCGAGGCTAACAATGTCTTATTTTCATTCCAACGTTAAATATTAATTGTTCTGTGTCTTGTGGCTCGCTCGTTTATGTCCTGTGGATTCTACTCAGTCACTGTTCCGTCTCAGGTTGCTTTTGCGTTTTTAAAATCAAAAATAAAACAGAATACGACGTCCTCGCAGGAGATAACTCGACCTTAGTGTGTTGAGCAAGTTCCACAGCCTCCACCTTTGTAATATATACCTCCTCGGTGAAAGTGAGGTCTTTACATTCACTTTGCTGTGTGAGTTGATTGTGTGGCTCTGCTCGGGTCTGGTATCAGCGTTTCCACGGCAACGTGTATATTAAATTACACCGAGACGTTCAGGTGCGTGGACTTTGAACAGGGGCCGGATGGACGGGTGACGCAGGCTGCACTCACACTGCTTCCTGAAAAAGACAAAGACGCTTCAGAAATGGTAAGAAACCTTCTATTTTTTTTTTACTTTATACACAATGAAGCTTTACTCTATTTGCTCACATTGCAGGCGAAGTTCTTTACCCCAGTTCAGATCAACGGTAAGAGTTCATTATTGCCTTCTTTTGACTCAATCTTCACCTAAAATTACAACTTAAGAAGCTCAAGTCTTTATTAAACAACACACTTTCTCTTTTCCTCTGAGCAGAATTCAAAGAGTGCTTCTCTTTGTACGATAAGAAGCAAAAAGGAAAGATTGACGCTAAGGACCTGATCACGGTCATGCGCTGTCTGGGAACGAGCCCCACCTTTGGAGAAATCGACAGACATCTCCAGGTTCATAAAATAGGTAAAGAAAGCGTAATAGCATTAGTGTTTAACTGTTAGCAGTGTTTTTAGACACATTAAAGGGAGAGTTACCAAACTGTTTTTATTATTTATGTGTATCTGTCACCTTATGCCGTAAAGTTAAAGTGATATTTCCTAATTGTAGCTGTAGTCTGGAGCAAAAAACAAGCAAAAAACAAAAAAACTTTCAGAATAATTATTTGGAAGTGTGCAGCTTGAGGGTTTATAAATGTTTTTAGGAGGTGCTGCTGAAGAATACTGTCATGTACATAGGAACAAAACAATAAATAGTTTAAAGTTATATATCGCGGTTTGAAGATGTCATTATGATACCTATTCAAAACCTATTCAAATCCACATAAAACCAGTTCAAATGCATATAAAACCTATTCAAATCCGCATAAAACCAGTTCAAATGCATATAAAACCTATTCAAATCCGTATAAAACCAGTTCAAATGCATATAAAACCTATTCAAATCCGCATAAAACCAGTTCAAATGCATATAAAACCTATTCAAATCCGCATAAAACCAGTTCAAATGCATATAAAACCAGTTCAAAACCAACTAAAACTAGTTTCCATAAAAGGAGGAAATTAAAGTTAAAGATAAGACTTAAATTAAGATGAAACCTTCCATTCAAAATGTAACAAAAGCTTCCAAATGTCACCGTCTTCCTCCCTGAAACGATTCTTATTACTATTGCTACCCCTCACCACTTTGAGTTTGACACCACTGATCTATGGTTATATTCTGGGGGGGTTTTTTTTAGAGAAAAAAGGGGAGCTCGACTTCTCCACCTTCCTGACCATGATGCACAGGCAGATGCAGCAGGAAGACCCCAAGACTGAAATCCTGGAGGCATTAAAGATGACAGACAAACAGAAGAGGGGCTACATCCCGGCGTCGGAGCTGAGGGCCAAGCTCACCACGCTGGGAGAGAAACTCACCCAGAAAGAAGGTCTGAATACTGCACACAGACTGAATGAATGTGAATGAATCTGTTACTTCAGGACCTTAATGTGTCCTTATTTCAGGTTATTTTAGGTTAACGGAGCCTCTCAAAGACACAGTTTTCATCCTAACTTCATCCTGATAACTTGTTTTTTTAGGATCACGAGTGTTGTTTAATATTAAAAAAAAAGGTCAAACTGGACCAATTTGTCAACACAAAATACTAATATGTTACATTAAATCAAAGTTTAGAGCTGAGCTGAAACTTTAAACACTGCGTCAAAGCGTTACAAACATTTATCTAGGTTTAATTTGCTCCTGTTTCTCTATTTTTTATCTTTTTGAGCTGTTTCTCTGTAAAATAAGACGTATTTCCAACAGAATAACCCATTTCCTTGGTTTATTTCCTTGTTCCTTCGTTGTTGACATCAGTGTCGACCAATGGGAGCGCTCCTTTTTACCTTTTTACCTTAAAATCCTTAATTATAAAGACTAGATCACGTCTTAAGGTCTCATTTTTTCAGATGATTCCTGTTACAATAAACTTTAGGTGATTACACTAAAAAAACTAAATGCAACTGGAAAAAAAATCATGTAATGAACTTTTAAACACTGACAATTAGCAAATAAACTCTCAGGGCTCTTTAAATCTAATGTGGATTTATATCTTAAAGCTATAAATGCCAATAAATATACTTTGAAAATGAAAAAATGTGACATGTTGGCTGCAGATAAAGCTGAGTGTTGGTTTTTCCTCCGTGTTTTGGTCCAGAAACAGCGTGAACAGTGTGTTCTGCTGATGCGACGCCTCGTGGCACTAAATACAACAGGCGTGGCTTTATAATCGAGCTCGGTATCTCCCTGAGAGTCCCCAATAGCCGTAAAAGGTTTGTGACGATTACGTGACTAATTGCAGTCGTCTGAGGCTGGATTGTAGCATTTAAAGAGTGTTTTTGTTTAAACGCTATGATAAGATCGAGGAAAATATGAAGGTTTGTAGGGATTACGGTGTTGTCCTCTTGATTTTAAACACTTTCTTCTTTTTTTTTGGATGACGAACATAAATAACAACATAAACAACAACAACAGGTGGCCATTTAATATAGAAATATCAAGAACTGAATGCACATTTCCATATTCTTGCACATTTCAAAAGTAGGAGGCTTATCTGACTTCCAACAAAGCAATATTACCGACTTTAAGCACTTTTAATTTCCAGATTAATAAGACGTAGTTGTTATAAAAGTCAAATACAAGTAGATTTTTTTTAAAATTTAATGCAGTTCTTTAAGACAGGGCTTTAAACTGTTATCCTTGTGTTATTGGTGTAGTCATTGGGTAGAGTTATGACAAAAGGAGACGTCTAAATGAGTGCCATGTTTGTTCACACAGTTATTTTCTTAATTATTGGGAAATTACCGATTGTAGCAGCTCTTAGTTTAAGTAAATACAGCCTCAGTTTGTTGGTGTGGAGCATTAATATGTCATCAACAATATCCACAGAGAAAGACATTTTAAAAAAAGCATTAAATAAAAGTGGACGTCCCGGAAAATCATTAAAGTTTAGTTGTTGTTGGTTTTTTTTTCAGGGAGCATGTACTAAGAGATGAAATTCACATGACAAAATTGAAATTAGTTCATAAAAAGCTAACTTAATACAGTATAAACCTGTTTCCATAAAACTATAACAGATACTGATCATGTCATTAAGTAAAAATACAGAACACTGCATTGACATTAGTTTTTTTGAGAAAAAAGACGCAGATCTACAACTTTGAGGGCTTTAAATGAGTGGATTATACAATTAAATTAAATAATTTAAATAAAATTTGAGCAGTGGACCTTGATGGGTTTGTTCTTTCCTCACAGGTCTTTATTTTAATTTCACTTTCACTTCTGATAATAACACATTAAAATGATTCCATGTTGTTATTTCTCTGAGGCTCCACCTAATAACAAGACTCAGTAGGAGGTAGGGCTGTGTAATTATTGAATTTTCTATTTCAATTTCTGCTTCCAACATAACAATGCGAATGTAATCGAGAAAAAAACGATGAATTATTTCTTTTTTTTAATTATTATTTCAGTTTATTTTTAAAGCAATTTATTTATGCATTTGAATATATTATTTATTTTAAGGAGAATTCACTGTTTTGTTTAATAAATCCAACATATTTCCAAAGTCAATGAGTAATCGTGTAAAATAATTGTGATTTCCAAAATAATTGTGATTATATTTTTTTTCATAATCGAGCAGCCCTACTAGAAGGTTATTTTTGTTTGTTTTTAAGCGAAAAAACATTCAGACTTTTTCATCACGTGGAAGGAACAGAAAATAAAATATAACCATAAAGCTTTTCCACAAACGGTAAGCGCTGGGATATTTTCATGTGAGTCACACCAGGTGGATCACAGCAGAAATGCGTCAATAGGTTATTTTTTGACAGATTTGACACAGCAGCAATAACAACCAAAGCAGGGGTCCGAAAAGTGGGTTGTCCTAAAGTGGTCCGACTGAGATTTTGATGGAGACTGCCACAGCTGCAGCGACAGAACGGAGACAGTAGACAAAATGCATAATATAATAACGTTAAATACTCACTTAATTATGTTTAATCAGCTGCAGGACACAAAATAATAATGAATGCCACTGATTTCTTATCATTTTTCACATTTTTCACACTTAAATGTCTCAGATCAGCAAATAAATTTAAATATTAGACAAAGATAAGTCAAGTTTTTAGAGATTATTTTATATATTAAGGGGAAAAAGCTTAACAAACCTACCTAGCCTTATGTGTAATAATCAATACATGTGTTTATTTATTGTTTATTTGACAAGGACGATGCACAAAACATGTATCGTACCAACCAGAGCTCAAAAAAGATGGATAAAAGCATTTTTGTCTGTTGTCCTTGGGCAGAGGGAAAGCTGTGTTGTAGCTTACCCAAGAAAATGACATAAAATCTAATATAAAATAAAATCTAATACAACTCAACAATCACAAGCAATAACAAGTGAGTCTGTGCAGAAATGCTTTCATAAAGTACACATTCATGATTATCCTTTAGCCATTTTTTCATATTAAATTAAAAATGTTAATTAAAAGCCCTACACTCTAAAACTGAGAAAGAAAGAAGAAGAGAGTCTCCTTTAGTGGAGGCTCGAGTCGATCCTAACGCTTACTTCATCACATTTAAATTAATTCTTAGTGGTTTTTCGAAGCTAGTTCATGAAAAATCTTAGAGAACATTAGCCATAAAATAAACTTGTCAGATGTTATCAGTTTGTTATTTAACTGTGTTGCAATAATAACGAGAAACTGTTCAAAATGCCACGTTAATTACACCATTGCACTGTTCTATTATTTATTATATTTTTAAATTACATACACAACAACACAGGTTTAGGAATATCAAGGGGTTTTGTAGAGACATTGATATAGGCTCACACATGTCAAACACAAGGTCCAGGGGCCAAATGCGGCCCTTCGGAGTGTTTTACGTGGCCCTTCAACATTTGGTAAGTGATTTTTTTGGGACTTAATCAGAGACAAAAGGTACTAAACTATTCTAAAGGCATTCAATAGGAAAGAATAAGAACACAAAATGACACTAAACATGAGTAAACATTGTAAAGGAACCAAAATGGGGCTTAAAATGAAGAAAAATCGGCACAAATTGTAGTGAATTCACAAAATGATGCGTGAAAAAGAGGCATAAAAAGAGGAAATGTTAAAAACAAAGACTGCAGTGAAGATGAAACCTTACATTCAAACACTGTCAAATTTAATAAAAGAGAATTCTGCTTGTAAACATAGTGTATTTTGATTGTATTTTGATCTGCAGCTGACTTGAGTTAATCCTCTGAGTTCTGTGTTGTGTCCAGTGGATGAACTCTTCAGAGAGGCCAACGTCAAGTCGAACGGGACGGTCAACTACGTGGCGTTCACGCAGATGGTGACGCTGCCCCCGGTCGATTACTGACTCCCAAACCGAGACGTGGAGGGAGCCCAGGTGTGACGTGAACCTGGAGGAATGTTTGCACTAAGATCTGATGATGTTCTGTTGGATTTACAAGTCACTTCTGTAAAAATAATGAATGAATCTGAGCTGTTTTTCTTACTGCTTTATAGTTCATTGTCGACGCTGATTTCACAATTTTGTTGAAGAGGTATTGTTGTAATCTCTGCACGTGAAATTAAATGTAATGATTTCATGACTGTGTGTTTAACAGTGAATTTTTAGTTCTGTTGACTCTTAATGGCCCTGTTTCAAGAAGCAGGTTTAGCCCAAACAGAGTAACGTATGTTGAACGTAGAAAGAGGGAAACTGAACCCTGGATAACTTTGTTGTGCTCTCGCTGTGTGAATGCTGCCAGATTACCAACTACACCTGAGGAATCACAGACTTTAATCCGTCAAACCGACTAAAGCCAACTGAACGCATTCAACTCTCGCACAAACCCTTAAAAAACGGTTTAAAGTTCGCCATCGTTTTGATATTTCCACCACTTCCCGTCGTCTTCTCATAACTACTGTTGATAAATACTGTTTCCTTCACCTACGACCTAAATGTAAAGTACCTCGAGGCCAATACTGCACAGATCTATCAGGTAAACACCATTCCTTTGATTTTTGCATTATGTGTGCTCCTTCTATTACTCTTCTATTACTCCACAGAAGCATGTAGAGAGTTGTATATTCGATACTACAGTGTTGAGTGTCCTGTCTCCGATGGTCCATAAACTTCTCCTGCCTCAGATCATCCAGAAAGTCTGTGTTTCTCGTGTGACTCAGCTCCAAGGGCAGCTCAAATATTCCTGAGTCCCTCCTTCTCTTTTCCAGTTGGGTCTGTGATCAGTTCTGTGTCCAGATTCGGCTCAAAAAAATCAGTTCAGGTCTGTTCCCCTCACACATTTGCATGTTTTTGTGCTGACTGTCCTTAACCGGAGCAGACTGATGCAGACTTCATGGGTAAGGCTCCTGTTGGAAGCGTTTTTAAAGGAAAGGGAGGCTTCTTCTGTTGAAAACTTGGTGTTGATTGGATAAAGCACCAACTTGTCCAAAGAATACTCTCTACTTCTGATAAAACTGTTTCAGTAGCAGCATCAACGCTAACGTCTTTCATCGTAGCCATGTGGATAACAAAGAGGAGAAGAGAGCGCTAGTTGCTTTCTTCAAATTAAAAACTAAAAAACTTCCTGTTAGAGCTGCAACATCATTGGTTAAAAGAGTCCAGTGAGTCTGTGTTTACTTGGAGCAATACAAGATGGAATTATGTGATGTTGGAAACTCTCAAATCTCACAAGAATCCAGCTGCAGCACAAGGTTAAATCGTGGGTAAAATCTGGCAAAAACTCGTCGTGTGTCCAGAGCTGACCCAGACTGCCTCTGAAAGCTCATCACGACCCACACCACACAGTGATTACACCACTTTGTCCCAGCGTCTGATTGTGTTGTGGTAGAAATGTACGTAGCACTTACAGTTTCTCTCGATGCATCAAGAAATGTCAAGAACAGCCAATGTCACCGGCTGCAGAACAGACCATAAAGCCTTTGACTTGTCGAAGGAGAACAATGCACTTCTTTTTACAATCTTGGTACTAAATAAATGCATTACCACCAGAGTCCATCTGAGGTTTTTACAGCTGCAACAGCAACAATAGTGATGTCATGTATGAATCTGTGCAAATATAAGTCTAATAGTCTACTCTATAGGGCAGTGTGTAGTGTGTTTTCATTTTATACACAGCAAATTCAAGTTTGGTCCTTTTAAATATTGTGAACAATTAAATAAGGTTAAGATATAAGTTAATATATAAATTATAGCCTGTGTAGGATACTCTGACATGGACTGAGCTGTGAAATAAGCCCAATATAAACCCTATAATTAAACAGAGACCATATGTTTTCACTTAGTATTTATTTAGTAGTATAAAACATAGCATATAAATAGTTACAAAGGCAAATTAACAGCTTAATATAACATTTAACCCAAAAAATAACTACTACCTGAAGGTTATTATATGTGTGACATTCACAATAATGGATAATACAAACAGCTTCATGTTAGCGTCTTGAATGCTACATGTGAGTCTTTAAAAAGAAAACAACCAGAAACAATACCTCAATTGAGTATTTGTTCAATTCCAGTGCCTTGTCAATCACAAAACAGACAGGATTAAGCCATGCAAATATGCTACAGGTTTTTTAATGCGGCATGGATTAAAAAAAACAAAACATAACTACAAAGACATACAGTTGTGATGTAAAGAGAACTGGTTTATTCATGTCATGTCAGATAAAGTCAGGTAAAGACGCTCATTATTTCATTTTTCCTTTGAATCAGCTTTTCTAAAATGATTTTTCTTATACATCCACCTTTTTTGCCTTATTTTACCAAACATAAGGTTAAATAAGGACACTCTGATGGAAGCAGAATGCCCAGAGCTGTCGTTTAAATAAGACTCCATCTGTTTCAATCTCAGCGATCGCCTAAAAACACACACTTGGGAAACTTTTAAGGACATTTAGATTTGCTGCAGTTTCATGCATATTGAACGTATGGCCTTAATTTCCCAAACATCACTCAGTGCTTCTTGTTTTGTGTCAGAGCATTAATTACAAAAACATCACTGCTGCCATTTTTTCTCAATTTCCATAAAGAATCCATAAAATCTCCGTCTGTCAGCTACAAATGACAGATGCTGAGAATAATGTTCAAATAATTCCCTTTATTTTAAAGCAAACAATAAACATTAAAGGCTTATTCAGTATTTTGTAAATGTGCTTCTGTTAGACTCTTTTGGAGATCATTTATTCTTGATGGTAGTTAGTTAGTAGATGGTTTGGAGACGCAAACAGGAGCAATGACACCAGCCCCTTGAAGACGCCGTTCTAACCTGCGTGACCTGAATCTGTGAATTAAAAACCCTCGACGACATTGTAAACAAACGTGTGATTGACCAAAGCTTGTCATCACAGGCTCGTATGTAATTATTCTTTATAATAAAGCCTAGATGACGTCAGTAGGGCTGCACTATATTACAATATGTGACTATTTTGACGTTTGAATGCTCTTTGACAAAGTAAAAAACGTTTAATTAGTTCAATTTGATGAAAATATAAAATAAAACACTCTAGACCTAGACTAAACTAGACTAAACCTTTCCAAACTAGGACTAAATGTGGGAATAAACAAGGTCTAATCCAGATTTTTTTTATTTAACACACTTTGATTTGTTGGAGGTTGATTTTGAGGCAAAAAGTAAATGTCAGTCACACAGAAAACCATCACAATATTGTGATAGAAGTCATTCCTATATTTGCAATAACAATAAATGTGCGATATATATCGTGCAGCCCTAGTCTACAGGTTTTTTTTTTTTATCACAATACGCTTATACGTGATTTAAAGGTTTTCCACAATTTAAAAAAAATCTGGAAGTTTTGTGGTTGTATAAATGAAAAACAGAGAAAACATATAAATATGTTCTATGTAACACACACTTTCATTAATAATAGTTTAATTAAAAGTCTTTTCACTGGTCCCATTAGCAGACATACATAACACAAAGCCTGTGCTGTTGCTCCCGTCTGCTCCTCCAAACCAGGAGTGTTCTGACAATGACCTTCTGAAGGAAATAAATAATGTATCACTGAGGACCTTATAGACCCCCTGTTTACAAAATACTGAACTATCCCTTTAAGAAACTGTCATTATTCTTTAATTGAGTGTAAAAGCACAGGACTGACACGGTTTAAATATTCAAGTACACAAGGCACTGGGCCTGCCAATACCTGAACCAGATAAAACACGGAGATTTGGAGCCTGTGTGGCTTTTAGCACCAAGCGTCTGCTTCAGCACCACTGTTCACATTTAACCAAGAAACACAAACATGAACAGAATCGTTTAAGGCAATTTACAAGCAGTAGTGGTTAAAAAAAGACTCACTTGTACCACAGTTTATAAAAAAACGATCTACAGATGTTTCTTCTGCTTTAAAGGGACGGTTTTGTACCAGTAACAAGCTAAATATGTGATCTAAGGGAGTCCATCCTAATCGAGTCTGTGAAGTGCAAACCAATATTTACATTCTCATCTGTTTTTGCATAGAACAGATTATCTTCTTTGTTAAACGTCTCCAGTTCCGAGTCCCAGTTGAAGCCGATGAGTTTACCTGAGATTCTCACGCGCCGCTCGGCCGTGGGTCGCTGTGGGCGGAGCTTCTGTCGGAGTTGACTCGAGGACGCAGACACGTCCTGCAGCACTGTGAGCGCACGTTGGACAGAAGACAGCGTCCCAACCAACGCAGCGTCTGACAGAAACGAGAGGTCAGCCGGTCACGGAGGCACACGGTTCCTGCGAGGACACACGGAGAGAGGTCTGTTTATAAGAACCGGAGACACGTTCGAGTCCAGTGTAGTGGACATTATGTGGCATGAAGACTTTAAGCCCTGCTGCAGACTTCCATTTTCTTTTTCAGAAAGCCCTGAATGAACCCTGGACATATTCTGAGCTGAGACATTGTTGAAGTGAAGAACTACAGGTGCATTTATACAACTCTGTGAGCAGCCAGCTTCTTTAGAAATAACCTTTTGTTGTTTTTTTTCACAATACTCACTTTTTTTGAGCTTCTGAATTTTGTCTTTTCATTAACGGTAAGCCATAATCATCACAATTAAAATGCTTGAATGCTTAAACTATTCCAGTCCTGTCTGAGTGTCTCTTTTTGAATTGACGTAATGAAGTAAATTGACTTTTCCACAATATTACAGTTTATTGAGATGCACCTGTAAATGTAGTTTGCTTGGACTACACTCCTATATTATAATAATATTGTTATAAGTAATATAATACAGAAGAGCGGGTGGTCCTCTGAGAGAAAAGATGGAGAATCGCTGTCTTGATGGACTTTAAAGATGACGAGAAGGGCTACTTTCTGAAAATTTTCCTGAAAATACTCTAAAAACTTGAATCTAAATTAGAATAGACTAAACAGGATTTATCTTATTTTGAACAAAACGTGGAAAATGTGGCTAAAAAAGGAGATGCTGCTACAATAAGGACTAGGTAAAGACTTTTCTCAGTCTACGGAGATTCTCTGTTGTCTATTTGTGTAATAATAACATAAGAACTCCTGTATTTTCATAAACAAAGGTATTGTCCCACGTTTGTTTTGTAATATTCTGGTCACCCTAACCTTGACAGTGCCATGTGCTGCTTTGTTCAGACACAATAAACTCCTGCATAAACATAAACATAAATAAGTGGTAAATCACAATCACACATTCTCCTGGGTTTAATGAGTTCTCTTTTGATTTACTAACATCCCGTCAGCTCTATTCACAACGTAAGTTCTGAGAAAATGTCAAAATGATTCATGAAACTGGAAAGGTGAGTGCTTATGTAACCTGTGGCTGTTCTCAGTTCATAGGGTCCACAGTGAATGAATAAAGCTGGGTTTATTGTGTGTCCAACTGGGTTAAGGTTAGGAGCTTTAAGTATAGTTGTTAAAAACGCACATGAGATATTTCATCTTTTCTCCGCGTTTCCTTTCATCCAACTTCAAGTTTTTCTTTTAAAGAGATGGAGGTCTGGGCTGTTGTTACGTTTGTGGAGGTCAGTGCACATTGAATATAGAAAGCAGATTGTTTCACGAAGGCCACGAAACCATGGCCTTTACCAGATTATTATATCCAAGATGTTCTTCATTGGTTGTAGTTTCTGGTTCAAGTTTGTTTTGGCTCAGACACACAAAGTACTGCAATAGAAATGATTTTTTTTTTTAGGTAAATTCTCTAAAGTGAATAAAGTACAACAGTCTATAATATGTTTGACAAATTTGACGGAAAAATAGACATTCGGAACCAAATGGATAAACAATATTCAGTATCTTCTCCATCGATATTACACTTACAATACTCTTGCTTTTGGAAACATATTCACAAAACTAAAGAAACCGAACTGTCACAAACTGAGTGACAGGAGCCAGAGGGAGGAACATTTTTAGCAGCACTGTTTGTTTTGTTTTTTCAACATAATCTTTTATTACTTTGAGATGACATTTTAACTGCACCAGTCTTGTTTTAGTAAGTTTTAGCTGCTACTTAACAATAACGCATTTACTATAAACAGCTGATCAATTTATATAGTTTAGCTTAACACTGACTGTCACTGACATATTTTCAAAGTGAAAGCTGAATTTTTGGTTTTACGAATGAGTTGATTAAAATATTTATTGACTTAAATGTCCCCTCGTCCCCATTTGAAGCAAAGACAAGAGAAAAGAAGAAGCCTTTCAAATCTTTTGGTTTGAAACTTAGAGTATCTGAGTTGGGAAGTCATTCTGAATTGGATTTCAGCTCAGAAAGTTGGAACATTTTAAACAATAACAACAAGGAAGACGAAGGCCAAGTCAAAAATGTGCTAATATTTTGTTTAAATGAGTGAATCCAGCAGCGCTTCAAGAAAAGGAAGACTATTCAAAACAGAAAAGTGAACATAACGTGTGTTGAAACCTTTAAATACAGACGTAAATAAATAAATAAATTAGTATCGAGTCTAAATAAGTCTAAATGGACAAAAAAATAGAACAGCTGGTATGAAATATTTTTAAATGACTTATATTCAACTAAAATATCGTAAACGTTTACTTCCCTCAACACTCAACAGAGTTTCAGAGCTGTTCATGTGCATTTTTTAACTCCGAGGAGCACCTGAATGCACCATTAGCTCAAAAAAACACTGAGATTTAACCGTTTTCCCTCCACTCGGTCCCTGTTTTGTGACAAATGATGATGAATATTTCACGTTTATAGCTAAGAATAATACAGAAACAGTGTGGTTTTAGGCCATAACCTTCGAGACGTGTTAAAGGAGAGAAGCTGCAGGAAAAATCCAGATGTGGCCTCCATCAGGATTTGGTTTTCCCACACTCTTCACTCTCATTCAACGCAGCCAGAGGTCCTCTAGGGCTTCATTCATTTCACCTCGGCCCACTCTTTCCTGTTCAGCTCAGGTAAACATTTGAATATCTCTAAAAGCTAGAGGCTGATGCTTTTAACAGACAGGAACAAGAATTAAAGGTGTGGGACATGTCCTTTTTCAATTATCGCCAAATGAATTCTTACTAAGAGTCTCTGTATGTAAATGTGAAATCATAAAAGCTGTGAGCAAGGTTTACGAATGAGTGAAGCCCACATTTACTCCTAGAATTTAATAATTTATCATGTTTAAGGCATTCTAAAGCAAGCAACTTTTAATCCCAAATGACTTTTAAACCAATAAAACCAAGAGTAAAATCTATTTCACACTGTTTTTACACAAAACCTACAGCTTATGCATTAAAAATACACATTCAATATCGTGGTGGCTCTAAAGGGTCAAGCTCAACAATACACAAGCTAAAAATACATAATGAAACAGAAAAACAAAGGACTTTAGTGCCACACACTTCTTTAAATAAAACATGAAGTTATAGAAAAAAGAAGAATGGTATAAAGTAAGCAGAAAATAATTCAAATCTGTATAATTATGTAACTATGCACTCTACAAAACATAAGCACTACCAACAGTACTGATAAAAGCAGTGCACTTTGTGAATAAGAAGCAAGAAATCGCTGTTTCAATCACAAAGGTCCTTCCCGTTCTGTATTATTTTGTGTTTTTCTATTTGTTTCACCATTATTTTTGCCTTTTGTAATCATTTTTGTGTCGTACGATTGTTCGTTGTGACTTGTCTCACCATTAAATCCTTCTAATACTATCTAATTCTAAAGCCACATTCAGTTCAGGCCTGCTTCAAACAGACATGATACACTTTGCTGTTGTGTTTTTATCCTCTAGCTCTAGTCGATCTCACGGATGACGGCTCACAGCTTTGTCCTCGGCTGTACGTGACCTCACGACGGAGAGAAGTAGCGTAGCGTAAAGTGTCGTTTATAAAAGTTATGATAGAAAAAAGTTTTACCGACAAGGCCCTGGGTTTACATCAGGTTCAACTGTGAATCAGACCTCAAATATACTTTACACAAATCAATAAAGAGCGTTCTAGGCTACAGTGTCTGTGTCAGTTATTCATTCACCTTATAATCGATATTAACGAACCTTCAGAGTCTTGAATGCAGGGTATAAAGGGTAATAATTGTTATAGATTTGTCCTGGACATGTACAAATGCACAGAAGCCACACAAAGCAGCGTATAATGAAGGGATCATTAGTGTATTATGTTAAAAGACCTTCAGAATAAATGTAGGTCATGTACTCACTCGACCTTTTCTACTTTCTGCATCACAACTGTTATTTATACAGTAATTCAGCATTCATGGCATGACATTGATAAACAGAAGGTGTTCTTATGTGTATAAACTTCACACTGGTTATTCAGCCCTCGCCCCGAGACTGATGAAAGAATCCTCAACAATCACAGGAGGGTAAAAGCTCATCGTTCTGGGTTATTTAAGAACCACACATGGTCTGGTTTAGTCCAGTTTGGTCTGGTTTTGTCTGGAATTACATGGTCTGGTTTAGTCCAGTCTGGTCTGGTTTTGTCTGGGATTACATGGTCTGGTTTAGTCCAGTTTGGTCTGGTTTTGTGTGGGATTACATGGTCTGGTTTAGTCCAGTTTGGTCTGGTTTTGTCTGGGATTACATGGTCTGGTTTAGTCCAGTCTGGTCTGGTTTTGTCTGGGATTACATGGTCTGGTTTAGTCCAGTCTGGCCTGGTTTTGTCTGGGATTACATGGTCTGGTTTAGTCCAGTCTGGTCTGGTTTTGTCTGGGATTACATGGTCTGGTTTAGTCCAGTTTGGTCTGGTTTTGTCTGGGATTACATGGTCTGGTTTAGTCCAGTTTGGTCTGGTTTTGTCTGGGATTACATGGTCTGGTTTAGTCCAGTTTGGTCTGGTTTGGTCTGGGATTACATGGTCTGGTTTAGTCCAGTTTGGCCTGGTTTTGTCTGGGATTACATGGTCTGGTTTAGTCCAGTTTGGTCTGGTTTTGTCTGGGATTACATGGTCTGGTTTAGTCCAGTTTGGCCTGGTTTTGTCTGGGATTACATGGTCTGGTTTAGTCCAGTTTTACCTGGTTTTGTCTGGGATTACATGGTCTGGTTTAGTCCAGTCTGGTCCGGTTTTGTCTGGGATTACATGGTCTGGTTTAGTCCAGTTTGGTCTGGTTTTGTCTGGAATTACATGGTCTGGTTTAGTCCAGTCTGGTCTGGTTTTGTCTGGGATTACATGGTCTGGTTTAGTCCAGTCTGGTCTGGTTTTGTCTGGGATTACATGGTCTGGTTTAGTCCAGTTTGGTCTGGTTTTGTCTGGGATTACATGGTCTGGTTTAGTCCAGTTTGGTCTGGTTTTGTCTGGGATTACATGGTCTGGTTTAGTCCAGTCTGGTCTGGTTTTGTCTGGGATTACATGGTCTGGTTTAGTCCAGTCTGGTCTGGTTTTGTCTGGGATTACATGGTCTGGTTTAGTCCAGTCTGGTCTGGTTTTGTCTGGGATTACATGGTCTGGTTTAGTCCAGTTTGGTCTGGTTTTGTCTGGGATTACATGGTCTGGTTTAGTCCAGTTTGGTCTGGTTTTGTCTGGGATTACATGGTCTGGTTTAGTCCAGATCAAACTGAAACAGAGGAACTGCTCGAACTGTTTCTGTTTTGAGACAAACTCAGACCAAATATTGATTTGATTTAGAATTATCTTCTGTTTTTTCACTTTACATTTAGTAAAATAATAAAAATAAACATACTTTATAGTTTACTTTTTACATCTACACCTGAATAAACCGTTTGCTCAGTACTGTAGCAGCACATATGAAAGTAGTTACCCCTCTGACTGGAGCGGGGGACTCTTTTATCTCTAATACCTCGGGTAATAAACCAATAGTGAAGTCCATAGAGGGCTTCCATCAATTAAACATTCATAGTGGCAACAAATCAAATTAAAGCCAACTAAAAGAGGATCAAGTGTAGCACAAAAAGCAGGATTTGGGGTCTGTTGATGGTTTAATGTGTGAACTTCATAAAATCAACCCCACTCTGAACATGTAACATCCCTAACATTCAACAACTTTTACAGAATGAGCGCTAAAACGATCTTAACGAAGACATCTAAATGGATCAAACATGTCCAGCGGCCGAGCGTGTCACATTCACATGTACGAGCCGCGTGATTCCACGTGCGACAAGTCCATGTGAAGCCCAGACTGGCTTCATTTATCCTCCTGTGGTATTCTCCCACAGCACAAAACCAACTTTGTGTCCCGGTGGGAGCTTAATGACCTGCCTTTCAGATCCACACTGTCAGGAACACACTCGCACTGCTTTACACATGCTCTTTGTCAAGCCTCTGACATGACACTGAAAATACCAAGGGAGGCTGAATTCACCAGAAAATACATTCATTCAGTCTAAATTTATTTCTTCTTTTTACAATCTGTTAAAGTCTACCTGATAATGCATGATTACTAACGATTATTGAGTTTGTTTGTTAATATTTAGACTTTCTGACTGGCAAAATACTGTAAATGTACAAAATGTTGTCATAAACATGGTCTGGTTTAGTCCAGTTTGGTCTGGTTTTGTCTGGGATTACATGGTCTGGTTTAGTCCAGTCTGGTCTGGTTTTGTCTGGGATTACATGGTCTGGTTTAGTCCAGTTTGGTCTGGTTTTGTCTGGGATTACATGGTCTGGTTTAGTCCAGTCTGGTCTGGTTTTATCTGGGATTACATGGTCTGGTTTAGTCCAGTCTGGTCTGGTTTTGTCTGGGATTACATGGTCTGGTTTAGTCCAGTCTGGTCTGGTTTTGTCTGGGATTACATGGTCTGGTTTAGTCCAGTTTGGTCTGGTTTTGTCTGGGATTACATGGTCTGGTTTAGTCCAGTTTGGTCTGGTTTTGTCTGGGATTACATGGTCTGGTTTAGTCCAGTCTGGTCTGGTTTCGTCTGGGATTACATGGTCTGGTTTAGTCCAGTTTGGTCTGGTTTTGTCTGGGATTACATGGTCTGGTTTAGTCTAGTTTAGTTTATTTCTTCTGTTTACGACCTGTTAAAGTACCTGATAATGCATGATTACTAACTATTATTGTGATTATTATTGTTTGTTTGTTAATATTTAGACTTGCAAAATACAGTAAATGTACAAAATGTCGTCATAAAATTGCACTTCAACAAGATTCGTTTGTTTTCGAGGTAAAACACAAACTAAAAACCGACTTTTCCTCTTTAAAAAACAGCTCGTAAATGTTGCTTTCGAAGGATTTTCCCACGTTATACTGTACACGATAAATCCCAAACGCAGGCTTTTATCAGTGCAGATTCACAAAGAAGCTGGAGAATAGGGTCACACACGGAGCAGACGCAGCCAGCTCTTATCAAATGCCTCCGATATAGATAACACTTTTATACCTCAGTGCGTTGAAAATGTCAGCCTCTCAGCGTCTGAACTCTGGGAACACACCGATTGATACCAGTTTGATAAACACAACACAAATGCCACACCGCTGTTCCACATACGACGGAGAACTGGAAGAAAAGATGCCACAAATGTATTTTAACTTGCCGACTCTGGATTCCCCGCAGAACTCATTACTTCAGATGGATATCCGCCGCTCTGGCAGAAGTAAGAACTATTATCTCCATCAAATACGGCACATTCAGAGCAACAATCTCAACAATCACAACATCCAGAACAGAAAGAACGGCTTGAACTATAATAAAAATATGACCTTTCATGCAGCATTATGTGTCAAAACTGATGTGTATCCTGCACTTCTTATAACTTCTCCTGTGCAAACTTCTCCTTTCATGTTATTATTGCATTATTGATCGGACTATTGCATGTTTTCCTGATATTGTTCTCAGTTCCGGTGATTGGACAAAGTCTGGTCAAAAGCTAAAGATGGAAATGTCAAGTGACGAAAGATGGGCTTCAGGAGAAGACACACAGTCTGCAGTTTCTCTCAATGCCTGTGTGTCTAGTGAACAAAGGCTACTTTGATTCTACTGTAGTCAGCTTTTCCATTGCTTTTGTCGTCAGAGCATCAGAAACGGCAGTGAGTGGAAGCAGAGCCGTGCATCTGAACAGGCTGCTCCTACTTGGAACACTTCTAATTGTATTTATTTAGTAGTTCTTTTATTGCAGGCTTATGTAACAAAATATAGTAAAAGAGGATGTAGTTGTACTTTGTTTTCTCAGGCTAATCTAAAATACACATGTCCCTGAATAATGGTCGCTTGTCAGAAATGTAGCCCGACCCACCAATTATAATGATTTATCTAAAATGAGGCGGGTTTTATGCATTGACACAAATAAAGAGTTGAAACTAGTCTCGAGGTCATTCATTTCTATAATTGGTTTAATCTGCGGAGAAAAAGAATAGTAAAAGACCGAGGATGGCCAGAGAAGCAAAAGTGTAACGCAGGACCTAAATATATTTACAATAGTTACATTGACCTTTAACTTTTTAGATTTTTTTTTCCTGTAATCTTTGTTTTATGGTTATTAAGTACTACATCTTTCCTATGTCTATTAATATACTTCTAAATATAAAACAGCTCTGATTTGGCGCTGCCGGTTCAGTTCTCCGCGGTGACGTTCAAATATTTCACAGAGAACAATGAGAAGAATGAAAAGTGTGTGCTGTATCCTCCGGGCGTTCCTCGCTGTGCTTTGTATATGCGTGTTTTAAATTGCTCTGGAAATACGTGCAGACTTTCAAGTAAAATAATGACGGTTCATTTTGTATAATTTGCCTGACACTTATTAGAAGGGTATATGGGAAATCAAAGCTCAAGAAGACAGGGTTTATTACTGAGGTTGAGTAGTTTTATGCATATATGAACTTCTTCTTCTGCAGCAGAAACAACGACATCCGTAGAAATCACTTTTTTCTTTGTGTTTGAAGTGAAATAAAACTACTGTCCCTGTATATTTAGGTCTATACGTTTTTAATCTGTGAAGCAATGCCACTTCATGCGTTATTTATCAAAGACACGACTTGCTGTATATTAAAATCATATTTCCAGCCTTGAGCCTTGTCGTTATTCATTTCTTTCTGATTCTCAAGGACACAGACTTTTAAAAGTAATCAGTAAAACCATGCATTAATTGTGGGATGAGTTCAGTTACATTCTTAAGTCTACTGTACTGACCAGAGGGGGCGCTCTTGCACTCATGCACGTTACACTTCTGGATGCTGGCAGGTTGCGGCTCCTGGTTGCACTGAGCCTGATCCAGTTCTTCCTCAGTTTCCGCTTTAGTGTTGACACATTTGATGAGTCGATGCTGCACTCCTCCGCCGCACGAGGCCGAACACTGTCGAGAGAATAAAAACACATGTACGTTACGTAAATATTCACTCGTTCATCCGTCGGTTTGAGTCGGCGGCACATGCTCGTCCGTCACGTGGAGCCGCTGTGTCTAGTTGCAGATGAGCTTCAGGGATTAGTAACAAAAGGGCTTTTCTTTGGACTTCTTGTTGAGCTGTGATTCAGGTTATTAGAAGATGCTGTTCATAAGGATTTGCAGAGATTAAAGGTGTGTCCGCTTTATTTAGGTCACACCAAAACAGAAAACAATCCATTTAGTTCAATCCACTGCAAAAAAACTGCAAACTGCACCAAACAAAAAGAACACATTTCT
Organism: Rhyacichthys aspro; assembly: GCA_036850595.1. Taxonomy (NCBI): domain Eukaryota; kingdom Metazoa; phylum Chordata; class Actinopteri; order Gobiiformes; family Rhyacichthyidae; genus Rhyacichthys; species Rhyacichthys aspro. The sequence continues at coordinate 3,201,700 of CM072150.1, read as the reverse complement.
AAAGAAACACACTTTGATGATGCTGTCGGCCCAAATGTTCATAAGGCATCTACATCCTACTGCTCCACATTGCCCTCTACTCTTTTTGTTTTGTTGATGGATAATATTGTTTTTCCACTTTTAGGAAAGTTACCTGACGTTTTTTTGTCACCAGTTTATGATGCTCTTATTTAGACGTCTGGGTCCGCTTGGGTCACGCTTAATCGAACCAGAGTTCAGTAGGAAGCGCACCTAGACCCGTCTATGTTTGGTGAGCACTTATGTATTAAAACCATATTTACAGATTTACAGAGTCTGTTTGAACTACTCCAAAAACACCATGAAGCCAAGACCTTTACGTTGGCTTCTCCAAAAAAAAGGGGTAAGGTCTAGGGCTATAATAAACCCCCCTTAGAAATGGGACGGATGGATGTATAATAACATTATCAGTATCAGCTGGTGTTTTCTCCGGTCTTTGGTCACAGAGATAAAACACATCAAGAAAAAACACAAAAACAGAAAGGACTGTTATGATGTGTACAACAAATCAATGAATAGTGACAAAAAACAGATAGTGTTACACATTAATAACTGATATTAAAAAGTTGTGCAAATACAAGACTGTGATATGTTTATGTAACTCTGACGTTATCAAACAGCGACTTTTCAGAAACATATCGAGGAGAAAACGATATGAGAACAGCGTTAAAGGAAGATAAAACAGGACTGTTGTAATTTAATTTCACAGGTTTCTCTTTTTTCCACAGCTGTTTTTTCTTTTTTTAGTTTTTTCTCTGATCCTGAACCCTTTGAGTCAATTGTTATTGGGATCCTGGGTTATATAAATAAAATTGAATAGAATTTTTTATTTATTTACTTTAATAATGCCTAAATACATGTCTTTTGCAGCCAAGGATCTGGTGAAAATACTGTATGTCGGAAAATTTCTTATCCCTTTGTTTCAAGTGTAATTAATCATAGTGTTTTACTTGATAATAATAAAAACTATGACTCATTTAAGTTATACAGAATAGAGACTTCATCCTGGACTAATTCTATGATGAAAAGAGTGAATATTTTCTGGTACCTGTCCCCAGGAGCCTGTGAGCCACTGGGCACACAGCTGGACGTTGCAGCTCTGGATGTTTGCAGGCTGCTGGTCTCTGTCGCACTGATCCTCTTCTGGACAGGTGACAATACGCTGCTGCTCACCTCCTCCACACACCTCCGAGCACTGCCGATCACACACACTTCGATTAGTGTTTCAATACGCATCCGTGAGTTCATTCTCTCATCACTCTCCAGGATTTCACAACCGCATGGCGTTTAATCAGTTCTTGTCGCAGCAGCTTCTTTAAACCTGTTCCCAGTTCCACAGTCTCTGCTTTAACTCTGAGGCTGAAAATGAACCGGCTGATTATAAGGTTAACAAACATCTGCTGCACTTGAAATAGTGAAATAGTCCTTGTTTTGTGCAAAAGAAGGAGCATAATTTTGTAAAGTAAGTACAGTTCCCTACAAATCTGTACAAAAATTAAAAAAATAAAATGTGATTCTCAATGAAATAATCAAGGTTTTAATCAACAGCTTCACCCTTTGAGCCTCTCCAAACAAAAGGCTAATGCTGTATAGAATCATGAATGAGCTCAGACGCTGTTCACAGTTTGAACATTTCTCTATAGACGTGTGTTTGTGAGCTCAGTGTTTCATCTGTGGCCTAATGTCTCTCGGTTCAAAACTGCTAAAACTCTCATTAGAACCTGTAAACAACACCGTATCACCAAGTGAGAGAAAACAAACTGAGAGATTACTGTCATTATACACACCGTGCTGTGCCAAGCTACGCGGATGTTGCTTTGTCGTGGGATTTTTTGATGTAAAAATGTGCCTTGGCGCTAAAAACATTGGAAAAAACAGCTCTATAGACATTTTTCTCCATTTAAATCAGCATTTGGCTTCAGTGATGGTTTGTTTATGTTCATTATAGATGTAGAAAGATGCCTGATATACATTTTTTAACAGAAAGAAACTGCTAAAACTGCTAAAACTCTCACTAGACAGGCATCATTCTACAGAAATCATGTCTAAGAACCATCAAAATGATTTAGAGAATATATATTTAGAGGTTAAAAGTTTCGCAGGGTGGCTTTAATGCAGTTTTAGTTTTAGTTTAACACTTTTTCTTTTCAGTAAAATCGCTGCCGTCCTCGCCGCTGCATAGGAATGTTTGTCTGAATAACTCACCTGACCCCACGAGGACATGTACCAGTCCAGACACGGCTGGAGGTTACAGGCCGTTTGGGACTGAGGCCTGGCGGACATGGCCCGGCAGTGGAAAGGTCGTAGAGGTCTCTGGTCTCTCAGGTCGAAACACAGCACGTCCCGCGACTGAACGCCTCCGCCACAGTTCCTGGAGCACTGGGACACAAGGATCAGGAGAAGTCAGTGCTTCTAATGAAAGGTTAATGAGACGTCTTGACCTGGAGAAGTTTCAGATTGATTCGACCGTGTTATTTATGGAAGCACGTTACTGCAGTTCTGCCACATACTGTATATATTCCATCTGGAACAACGGGACAAAGAAAAGGCAGATAGGGTAACTTCTACAAACTTTTTCATATTCTTTTTGTCTTTTTGTCTCAGAATTCTCACTTTTTTCTGGGAATTCTAACTTTAATTTTCGATTATGTCTGAAATTCTGAAAAATATCTTGCACCGTTTGGTCCAGACTTTTGGACGTTTCTGTTTCTTCAGGTGAAAGCTCCAGTAAAACCGTGGTTCAGACCAAACAGCTGCTCTTTGGTCTCAGTCTGAACCAAACTGAACCAAGGTCCGGTTCGTTTGTGAAGAGAGTTTGGAGATAGTTTGGACTTTCGGACTAAATCCAGGACGTCACAATAAATTAAACACACAAAGAAGAGTGAATGGAGGGAAACGGGGAAAACTGATGTCACACAAGTTTAAAAACGCATAGATTATATTGTTTTATGTTTTGTTTGTCTTTATTTTTCTCGCTGCTCTACGACAGATGTCTCCTGTGAAGTTTCCTAAAGAGCGTTATAGTGATTTAAATCATGTCTTAAACAGTGCATTTGAAGTTTAATCTGTTTGTATTAATTCTATATTAATAATAACATGTCTCTATAGGCCCTACTCCAGTCTGATTATTGTATTTCTCCAGTTTATTCACCAAAGTAAAAGAAATCTACAGGAGACACAGCGTCTGAAAGTCGAGTGAAAATAAAAATAAAAGTTAGTGAACCTTACGCAGACCTTGATGTAGACTTTCAGGTGAGAAAAAGCCCTATGGAATCTTTTCTGTAACCCTGAAGCTGGTGATTCTGACCTTGCTCCAGGGGCCGAGCTTCCAGGTGGAGCAGGGGCGCAGGTAACACCTCTGGGCTGGTGCGGGCCTCTTGGCTGGATCACAGTCCGACTCGGAGCCGCTGCTGCAGTACAGGGTCCTCCAGACGGCCCCCAGACCACAGCTCGTCGAACACTGGCCACATGTACAACACTTATGAACACGGGCTGCACAATATATATCACAAATGTACTGCAGTAAAGAAAAAAACGCTAAAAAAAGTGTCTGACAGAGATTCAATGAGAGCCAATGACGAAATAATCCAATCAGAGCCTTAAATAAAACTAAAAACAAATGAAAAAAAGGCCTGGTTTAGTCTTTGTTTAGTTTTGTTTGTCCAGAGCCTTGTATTGCTTCATAAATGTGACCTGAATTAAAGTTTTACTGTCTCAAATGGATTATCTGAACACTGGAGTTCATTTTGTTACAGCAATATTCAACAAAATCACTGCATATGATTTGTTCTTCTAATATTGTGCATTTTTTTCAAAGCACAACAGTAAAACTTGGCATAAATGAGTGTATTCAGCAGGGATTAAGCAAAAATCACAGTAAATTTGGCTTTTTATGATCATTTTTCCGTTGTAACATTATCAAATTAAATCAAAAAATCATTTAGTTACTAGAAATATTGAGCGCTAATGCAATGTAATGACCATAATAGAAAATCAATTATACAGAGCAGTGATTTCCTTGTTTATTAATGTCAATAAGGGTTTATTTATGAGGTTTAAACTCAAAATCAGGCCCTGAACAAACGTCTTTCTGTGATAAAGGCCGTGACGCAGTGAGATCTGTGGAGCTAGAGCTTCATGTGAGTCTCAGGATATCATCTTTGTGTTCATCTCAACGGGCCCAGGTTTCACTCTGACTGAGAGAAAACAAACTGAGAGATGACCGTCACCGTATAAAGCTACACAGATGTTGCTTTGTCGTGGGATTTTTTGATGTAAAAAATGTGCCTTGGCGCAAAAAACGTAGAAAAACACAGCTCTATAGACGTTTTTCTCCATTTAAATCAGCATTTGGCTTCAGTGATGGTTTGTTTATGTTCATTATAGATTCACACATTCTTGATATGACACTGGGTGATGTTTTGGTGTCAGAATATTTTTTTTTAACAGAAAAACAATGGTCGCTATTGTATCTTGTTGTATTTATTGTTGATAAATTGGTATCCTGCTGCTTTTTATTCTTTTATGGTGGATTTAATTGAGTTAGCGTGTTGTACTGTGTATTCTGTGTGATTAAGTATGATTTATTTTTTATTTTTTTGTCCCTCGTGTTTTACTCACTGAAAACCAATTTCCTACGAGACAAATGAAACTACCTATCTTCCAACTGAATTATTTTTTTCCAATTTACCCTCTATTTTAGCTTGATGTAATTTGTTTTTTTTTCTCCTATTCTGGACCTCACTCATTTCTAAACTCTGCTTCATACATGCAGAATATCCATGCCCCGGAGCCTCGAAAAAAAACGAAATCACTATCATCTTTGATCAAATGCCAGCTTATTACACGACGCATGTAATTTTCACAAACATTATGAAACAGTGAGAGCGAGAGCAGCGTCTCGTGTGTCACTTTTGACAGAAATTCATTGCGATAACTGCAGGGGACTGAGAGGAGACTATAATGAAACACAGCTGCTTCCTCCCACAGCCACAGGATCAGGACTTACTGCGCTCCAGTTCCCCGTTACCCAGAAGGCATTGGGTTTAGCGGACACCGGCGGGAAAGAAGGTAAAAACGATGTAGAAGGTGTTGGGAAAACCCTCTGCCGTGACTGAGGAGTTGTTGCAGCGGTTGACGAATGAGTTTTCCAGGTCGTCGTCACCTCTGAGGGAATTTCATTGTCGTCGAAATGAACGGAATCACCTGAAAGCGTCACGAGGGCTCCAGTTGTTTGAGTGATCACATGTGCGTTATCGGTTGTAGCTGCGTGAAAAGAAGTGGGTCTCTGAGTGGGATTTTCTGACTTTTCTTTTCCAGTTAGAGCTGTGGTGCGTTCAGAGTCCACATGGTTACCTGAGTTAAAACGATTAGAAAGATGTGACGTGGGTTTCACAGAAGAAGGTGTCGGGACTGTGGCGGTGTTCAGCTCATTATGGCTGCTTCCTGTTTTAAAATCAGAGTCAAAACCTCCCGGTGAGACCTCGGTTCCTTGTGCATCGTTAGTCATGGCTGCATCTTCGTAGATACTTCCAGCCTCCGTTCTGTGATTCTCTTTTGTGGGCACTGCACTTACGTTATTGTCATGAACGTCTTTTATTGTTTGTGAGCGCTTTGTGGTAGAAAATGGTGGCGAGTGAGTGGTGGAGACAGGCAAGAGATAATCCTCAGCGAGAAAATCACCAAGGTCTTCTGGCGTCTTCTGAATAGGATCTTTTGTTGCGGCGCTGTCTTTGTCTTTTACGACGTCTACATCTGTGTTGTGCTGCTTTTCAGTTTTAAACGTTTTTGAAAGCTGAGTAGAAGGAGAAGCGGCGGGGGCGCTCGTCGTTTCCACGTGGTTTTTTTCTTCCTGCTGAGGCCAATCGAAGCCCTGTTCATTCCCTGAGTACTTCCCGTCGCTCTCAAAGTCATTGTACAAGTCTTCGTGGAAGTTGATGAAGTTATAGTCGTAGTAAAAGTCATCTACGTGAACGCGCTTGTCCGGAGAGAGCTGCGTATTCTCTATTTTATTGTGATAGTGGAAGTCTCCCTCGATGACGTCGTTCACATCGTGAGGGTTTTTCGGCTGAGCTTTCGTGGTGCTGTGCTTCGGAGCGGGTTTGGCTTCGGGTAAAGAGTTGATTTCGTTGAGCACGTCTTTGCTGGACCAGCCGCTGCCGGACCAGTCGAAGTTATCGACCACCTGAGGACAGTCCTGAGCGAAGCAGCTGCCGACGCCGACGGGTTTCTTTTGGGGGTCACAGTCTGCTCCTGTGTTTCTGGAGCAGGAGATGTTTCTCCGACGGACGCCGCTTCCACAGGTCACTGAGCACTGCAGAAAACAAAAGAAAACAAGTCAGCAGGTGCACTATTATTATTTTTTTTAGTCACTTACTTAGAAGATGGTGTTTGATACTCAAGTCACACTCAAAGTTATTTTTATTCTATTTTATGCAGACTATATGTTGACCTTGAACCTCTTTTCACATTAAATACATTAAACTTTGAGTTTATTTTGCATTATCAGGTGTAATTTAGTCATAGATCCTGCTCCTTCTCTTCAGTGTTGTATTCAAGTCAGTAGTTTTCAAATTGAAGTCACTTTGAAGTCCTCAGTTTTAAGTCTGAATCACTAAAGAAGGGTCCAAGTCAAGTCCAATAAAAGTTAGGGGCAAAACCAACAAGTTGATTTAATAAAAAGACATTTAATGTTGTTTGCTTTATTGTTATTATTTCAGCTGTACTTTAAATATAAATGTAAACGCTCGCAAGTAAAGTTTTATCTTCATTTGAGTCTGAACTTTGTTTTTAACATTCATTTCCTTATTTTATGCCCTATTTTTAGGCATAATTTTGTGAATTCACTTTAATTTCTGCCACTTTGACCTCATTTTAAGCCACATTTGGCCCCTTTAAAGTGGCTGCCCCTGTTTAGTGTCATTTCACCTATTTTTACAGTGGCATTGTTCCCTGTTACACATCTTTTGAATACTTTAGTGCCTTTTGTCTCTGTTTAATCTGCACAGTGCCACAATAAACCCCATTAAATGTATTAGAAAACACTGCAAAGGGCCGCCAGACCTTTAGTTTCACACGTCTGCTCTGGAAGATCGCAAAACTGGGCCTTTATGTTGCTGTTAATGCGTGTTGATGACGTTTATATTGTGTGACTGGTGCTGTAAGCAGAGTTCACAGAAGCTTTATACTTTCTGCAGCTGGATTGTACATCACTTTCCACTTTATTGTGCACTTGTTTGATTATACGTATTATCATGATTGATTATTATGCTAGATTTTGGACACAAACACTCAACTCATCGCCGGCTGCTCAGTAAAACCACACAGACTATGTCCTGATGTGTTTAAATGATGTATAAATACAAGTCCTGCAGGCGTACGTCCACCAGGAGCCATGTACGAAAAGGGTTTAATAAACTACAAAGACTACAAAGGCCAACTGCTACAGCAAAGAAACCATTACTACAAATTTTCTCGGATTTTGAATGGCTTTAAATAGGCTCTAATGTGTCCCACACTGACCTTGGACCAGTTGCCGGTGGTCCAGTCGGCCGGGCAGGGGATGTGTGCGTTGCAGGAGCTGACAGACTCCGGTTTGGACGTATGTTGACACTCGCTGGGCTGCAGGGCTTTCTGCTCGTCCACAGTGAGCGCTCTGATGCACAACACTGTCCTTTTACTGAGCCCCGAACCGCCACAGCTTGAGGAGCATTTCTGCCACTCACCGACCCACCACCTACAGAGAAAAACACCAGAAGAGGGGCGTTTTTTATTCATCTGTTCATTCACAATACACTTTTTATGTCTCTTTGATCGTTCACTTCATTGAAATGAGCTGGACATCAGTTTCATCACCTTGAATTATTAAGAGAGCATGAATTTAGTTACATTTACAATGAAAAATGATGTACTTTCTTTTATATTGAGTTTCTCTACATATGTTCCTACACACTCCAATGTGTGAGAATAAAGCTAGTTTCATTTTCACTGTTCAAGGACAGAGCACGAGTTTTCATACGGACCACAAAGATAATTACTCAATAAAGTTCATATTGTGGGCAGTTTGCAGCACCAATAAAAGGGTGTATTTTCCAGAAACAGGCAAAAGAAGTGGAGAAAAAACCCCACAAAAAACAGGTGTAAAAGACTGCTCTATCACAACAACTCTTTTGACATAAATTTAAATGATGTATTTGTACTTCTAGATTACACAAAGACAAAGAGAGAGACCCATATGGAATTATTTTGTGGTCTGCTTTCACTTTTTGCTGCAGTTTTGGCCTTTTCTCTGTAAATTTGTGCTGTGTACCTTGCACTGGAAATGAAAAACATAATTCATATCTGAAAAAGAAAAATCAACACTGCACATCTGTGAATCAGCCGCTGTATGACTTTGATTTGATCGATATAAAAGTGTGTTGTGAACTCACACGGCAGGACAGGGCTCCTTGTTGCACCTGGTTTGGTTCGTCTCAGGTCGGGTCAAAGGGTCACAGAGGTGCTCCTCCACGATCCCATTTGTCTTTTCCACACAGTGAACAATCTGCCTCTGAACACCTGGAACACAGAGGACGAGTCAGGTCAGCACAAGACACCAGTTTGTTTTTATATTTTTCATATTTTTCATCCTCTTTACTGTTGTTTGTGAGCTGCTGATGAGATAAATAGAGTCTCATCTAATCTTTCATCTTCTAAACACGATGCCTTTGACGTTGTTTCGCAAAAATATCAAAATTGGATTTATATGGGAGGTTATTGTAGCAAAAGTATTAGTGAATTCATGTGTGAAAAATTATCTTTAAATGCACAAAAGCAAAAAGTCTTAGCGTAACTTTGCTCCTTTATTGTGTTTTAAGGTAACGCACATTAAAACACATTCATTCATAAAAAAATAACAGAAATAAACATCAAATTTACACCAATTAGACATAACATTATGACCATCTGACTAATATTGTGTTGGTCCCACTTTTGCGCCAAAACAGCCCTGACTCGTCGAGGCATGGACTCCTCTAGACCCTGAAGGTCTGCTGTGGGGTCTGGCAACAAGATGTTAGCAGCAGAACAGGTTTTAGATGGATTTAAGCAAGTTTTAGTTGGATTAGAACAGGTTTTAGATAAATTTGAACCAGTTTTAGATGGATTTGAACATGTTTTAGATGGATTTGAACCAGTTTTACATGGATTTGAACCAGGTTTTAGATGGATTTGAACATGTTTTAGATGGATTTGAACAGGTTTTAGATGGATTTGAACAGGTTTTAGATGGATTTGAAGGTGAGCTGTGGTCTCTAGCTCCATGATGTTAGCAGCAGATCCTTTAAGTCCTGTAAGTTCCAGGTGGGGCCTCCATGGATCGGACTTGTTTGTCTCCAACTCCTCAAACTCAGACCAGGACACCTTCTTCCATTGCTCTGGTCCAGTTCTGATGCACAGGGGCCAGAGGTCACACTGACTGGTCCAGTTCTGATGCACAGGGGTCAGCGGTCACACTGACTGGTCCAGTTCTGATGCACAGGGGTCAGAGGTCACACTGACTGGTCCAGTTCTGATGGACAGGGGCCAGAGGTCACACTGACTGGTCCAGTTCTGATGCACAGGGGTCAGCGGTCACACTGACTGGTCCAGTTCTGATGCACAGGGGTCAGCGGTCACACTGACTGGTCCAGTTCTGATGCACAGGGGTCAGCGGTCACACTGACTGGTCCAGTTCTGATGCACAGGGGTCAGCGGTCACACTGACTGGTCCAGTTCTGATGCACAGGGGTCAGAGGTCACACTGACTGGTCCAGTTCTGATGCACAGGGACCAGAGGTCACACTGACTGGTCCAGTTCTGATGCACAGGGGTCAGAGGTCACACTGACTGGTCCCAAACACAACAAACTGATGCACTGTGTATTCTGACTCCTTTCTATCAGAACTAGCATTAACTTCTTCATTAATTTGAGCAACAGGAGCCGGTCTGTTCCTTCCTTGTTCCAGTTTTGATAGATCCTGACGACTGCAGACCAGGAACACTCCACAAGAGTCAGGTTTTGGAGATGCTCTGACCGAGTCCTTGTTAAACTCACTCAAATCCTTACACTGCACATTTTTCCTCAATGTCAATGTCAATTTTATTTATGCAGCACATTTAAAACAACCATTGCTGCCCAAAGTGTTTTACAGGCTCAGTAAAGTGCACTAAAATTAGAAGGTAGAACAAATCGAAAACACATAAAAACAAGTAAAAACAATAAAATTAAATGCAGGTAATAAGAATGGATATGGAAGTCAGAGGTCAGCTCAATTTGTGTTAAAAGCCAGTGCAAACAAATTCCTGTTTCTAACTCACCAACTTTGAGACAAAATGTTCATCTGCTGCTGATAAATCCCACTCACTGTTTTTCACTTCACCTTCAGAGTCATAATTATACCTGATCAGTGTAAAAAGACAGACATATTTCTTATAATAATTACTGCTTTGGTAATTAAACTGTTAAATAAAGAAGCTGCTGCCCACACGCGCCGCCATCTTGGAATCGTCCCTCCATTGTCGAGGGGCTTTCTAGTACGATGTTATTAAAACGCAAATGATGCATTATTTGCCTTTCATGTCTGAAAATAAGGTGTCAGAAATAGAACAGTAGTGCCTCTTCTAAATTTCAGATTGACTCCCACAAAGCTGTCCATTAAAGCCCTGGTCTCCAAAGGCTGCTGCTCACCTGAAGGGATTATCGATTCATCAAAACGAGAGACAGCTCACCTCTGTGGCCTTTGCTTTGAGACTGTTGTGGGCTATAATATGCATTTGAAAGATCTAATTTACACCTTCAAAGACAGCCTTTAAAGGACAAGACAGCTGTGTAAGATCGTAAGGCTGACAGAGGAAGAAGTGAAGGCGGGAAAAGACGCGGGAAAAACATCTGAGTCCGGTGATCCTCGGCTAAATATAGTAAGAAACAAATGAGGAGCTCCTTTTGTTGAAATGTAAAAGAAAATAGAAACGTCATGCTCACAATAGACTGGAAATGATGAATGAGTGAATGATGTGGTGCCTTTCAGAAAATGTGATGCATGGAGCTATGATTGACAGGATTTCTTTTGTGTTTTTGTGAAAAGGTTTAATTATAACTGTGTCAAAAGAACAGCATTGTATTTTCATGTTGACATTTCCCAGCATGGAAAGTATTTTATTTTTGTAATTGTTTCCAGTGCTTTATTTCCTGTAGAATTAAGTTAATTATTCCTCACTCTCTCTTTCTATTTCCTGTCACTTTCTGATAAAGGCTAAATGGGCAAAATGCACTATAAAAAACGAGAAAATCGGGAGAAATTGTTAAGAAAATGTCAAAATAACGGCCTTTTAAATCCGTACTGAGAGAACGAAAAGGACTGCTGTGTCTAATGCATTAATGCGTTTATTACCTGAGCCACAGGTGACACTACACTCGGTCCATGAGCCGTGTTTCCAGAAGAAAACTGAAGTGTCTTTGTTCCCTGAGACGTTTTGGTTGACGGTGTACTGGTAACGCACTCCTGGATTGGTTTCCTGGAACAGAAGCTGAAACACAACAAACTTTTTGGAGAGAGAGACCTTTAAAGACATAGTTCAGTATTTTACAAATGAATTTTATCTGTTTAGAGAAGCAGACAGGAGCAATGACACGGAACTTCAGGTCATATTATGTTTCTTCTTATTTAATTTATCATCACAATTTTGATTTTTATCATAATTCAATTTATTTTGCGTAATTGCCTGTATACCATATACTACTATCTTTGTTTGCTTCTAATGAAACAAATACAGCTTTTTTAAAGGATAAATTACATATCATAACTAATATAGATATTTTGAGTAAGTTTATATACATAGTAATAGCATACAGCAGAAAAACAAACATTTATTAGTATTTGATTTCATTTTCTCTTCAAAGACAATCTCAATCTTCTGGGTGTTTTATTTTAAAGATGAAAATAAAGTAAATGAATTCAATAAAAGGCGTAGAGCTGAAACATTGCATTGTTTGGTCTTTGAATTAATCTCAAACTCATAAATCTTTATGTTTTGTGAGAACTTTGCTCATCTGTTTGTAGGAGAGACTGTTTTATTTTGAAAACTTCCACTGGAGCCTCTTTTCCCACACTCCACATGTTGTTGTTCTGATAAAACTGCAGTTACTCGTAAAGTTGACGATAAATCCAATAACCGGCTTTTTACTCCTTACACACACTTGCACTGATTGTCTTTGAAGTAAAAGCCTTGTTAGTTGTTTTTAAAGTGTGTTTTGACTGTCCTCATCAGCACACACACACACCACAGAAAGCCTGTTTAGTAGCTGCTCCCGTCTGCTTTTCCAAACTCGGAGTTGTGCTGACATTTATGTACTTTAAACCTTTTCTAAGTTCAAAATCCAACACTTTTCAAGCACTTTTAAGGTGTGTTTTCATGTTTTTCAAGCACCTTACAACTGTGTTAAATCACATATATATGACATACATAAACCAAATGTTGTTTTTATTATTTAAATTTATTGTGGCATAAAAAAGACTTTGTTTAAATTGCTAAATGAAACTTGTGT